>VWZK01017657.1:102244-132746 GCA_013396935.1 Baryphthengus martii | reverse complement strand
GCCGGGAAGGTGAGGCGGGAAGCAGGTGGGAGCGGAGCGGAGGCGCTGCCGGCCACAGGTAAGCGCAGGAGCGGCCGCAGCGCAGCCCGCGCCCCCAGCCCGCTCCCAGCGGCGCGTCACTCGCTCCGCTCCGGCCCTTACGCCCTGTCTCTTAGAAATAACTTCAGCTTCTACCCGTGGAAGGGTGAAACTTCAACCCACTTTTCCATCCTTCAAGAGGAAATACTAAACCATTGGACTAAGTTAGGCCCAAATCCTGTAAGCAGTTATACATGTTATACACGTGCTTCCCCTCTAACTGAGACCTACTAGCCAGAGAACGATGAAGCAGGAGTGACAGCTGGCTCCGTGGTTCCGTGCATCTGCTTTTTGCTCCCCTATTCACAGAAATGCACCACATTAACAAGAAATTATCCATAAAACTGAAGCTGCCTTAATGGTGTTTTTCAACTGCACCGCTTCTAGAAAACTGCTTCTACACTCCTTTTAACAATAATAACAGAAATACAAGGAGGCGTTGCCTAGATTAGCTGCAATACCATCACATTACCTGTGACTGTGCTAAGTCTTTGCTTTTCCATTCTGCATTTGAAATAAATACTCATTTTGCATCGGCCCTCCAGTGCAGTCTCCCTTTCATCCTTGGTTATGTGCTGCAACAGCAGAAGGCTTTATTAACTTAGGCCTGCTCCTGCCATCCATTGCTACTTATGGAGCATTTATCCCCCGGCAGATCTCCATTTACATCAATTCAATTGCCAAGCTGAGTCAGGTGCATTAAAAACTGTTACAATTAAAGTTACAGTGCAGTGGTGAATGCATGATAAACCTGATAGAGTCATTCAACAGAACATGCATAATTTTTCCTGATAAAATGTTCATCTGGTATGAGATTATTTTTCTACAACATGAACAAAAGTTTAAGCTAAACATCTTTCAAAGCAGCTTGTGGTATAGTGTAACAGAAAGTTGTGTTTTGATGGTTTGGGCCTTCTATTGTTAACCAGTTTGCATTATTGTACCATAAAGCACACATTGACAAGTCAAAGGTTAGAGAACACTAAACTAACACAGAAAGTAGACAACATAGATTATATATATGTATATATCTCTCATGGGAATATTTTAACTAGTAGTCACATTGTTTCGGTTTAGCAGAAGTTGACTTTTTTCACAATGAGAGTGGCCCTGCTTGAACACAGACGAAGCATGATACAGCATTGTTAAATGTATATACAGATGTTTAAAACAAGCAACTGCTAAGGCTCTCCTGGCTGTTTCAAAATGACTGTGTCTGGTAAGATTTCTTTTAAAAATAAACTGAATTCAAAGTGAGATTTCAAGGCAAAGTTTATCAACTGTCCGTATTGGAAAAAAACCCAAACAAACATTTTCTAAACAAATGTTTCAGCTAGGCTCAAGTTTACACAATAATGGAGACAAAAAGTTCCGTTCAAGCACATCAAAAACACAGTTACATCATTTAATATACTGTGGAGCCCATACAGTAATAATCGCACAGCAGTTGTGATACTTGCAAACATACACAACTGATACAGATTCCCACAAGCCATACTGAAGTCCTTCTTTTAAGGACCACCAGTCCCATGCCAGGTAAGTGACAGTGTACATGACAAATTCCTGCCTTATCTCTCCACAAAGTAGGAGCTCAGTCCTGCTGGTACCAAGCTGGATTTAGGAGCTTCTGAGTGCTAACCCTCACCAAATACGATGCAAGTTGAGGAGTTCAGTACCTTTCAAGACCACAACATAAAGAACAAATGAGCAGCAGTGCAGAAGCAGCTCTCATTTCACTATCTAATATAATATAAATACTTACTAAATAATATATAAATACTTACTCCTACTTTATATCACAAGGAAGAAAATTATGTTAATAAATGCTTATAAATTAATTATAATTTCAAAAGTACTTACCTCCTAGCATTGCACACAACAGGTTTATTTTAAAATATAGGCCCATATTAGTGATGTGAGCATTTTTGACCTGCTTACAGCAGTTAAAAGGTAACAGAGAAATAGTGTTTGAATCAAAGTGGTCATTTTCATATTATGAGAGAAACAGAACTAACAACATAGACTGAGCTAGTCAGAGTAAATATATCATGTATTAGCCACAGCAAACGTAGTATTACAGAGAGGGTGATTATAGCCCTCAACTCAGTGATGAAAATACAGCTGCTCTCATTAAACTTCTGATTTTCCTATTGACTGACTTGTACTCAGCAGTTCTCAGAGTGTCCTCTAACACAGTACTTTCATTTTTTAAAAAAACTAAGTCCTTTTTTACATATATGAGCTTGTCTAACACAGAAAATAAAGACTGCTTTCTAAAGGAATAGTTTGTTGAAATCCATGAAGAACTACTGGATCATCCTAATGTGAAACAGAGTAATTCTTTACATTCACTGCAAAAAAAAATGATTTTTTTAAAGGAACAGACAGGACACATAAGAACTTGTGAACTCCAAGTATTCTGTTAATTTTAGTCATTAATGCAGCTCCATTATTTTAAAAAAATACTCATGTTTGACGTCAGTTCTCAAGTAAATTCCAGAGAGAAAATAAACATTGGTCAATACAGCCCAGCTCTCAGTAACATTTCAAATGAGTGAATAATTCTAATTCTGCAAGTAGATGCATATGAGTACAACCTTACACCCATATAGAGCTACCTCCACTGGAGTCTGTTTCTAGGCAAGTCTCCAATTACCCTCCAGTTATCCTAAGAGTTACCTGTATTTTATAGATGGAAGAATTACTGAGACACACCTGGACTGGGAAAATAATGAAAAAATATAAATCCCTATGCTTCTTACTAGACATTGTGGAGCAATTGGAACAATATTTAGAGAGAAGCCACAGCATTCACCTTCACTGAAGACTGAGTCTCTAGACATCTGTTGGAAACAACATTTTATGACTTAAAATCTTGAAAATTTATGTTGGAATTATCCTGAGGATTATCTCAGGATTATCCTGCGATAATCTAGTCCAAGCCCTCTACTCAAACAAGGTCAGCTAGAGCAGATTGTCCAGGACTCTGTAGACTTGAGTTTTGAGTATCTCCACAAGTGGGGACTGCCTCACCTCTCTGAGTAGTCTGTTTTAGTTTTGACCACCCTCACAGCAAAAATGCTTCAACTTGTGCCAATTACCTCTTGTATGGGCACTAGTAGGAACAGTGTGACTTCCTCAACTTCACTCTCTCCCATCAAGTAATATACACACTGATATTCTTCCAAGCCTTCTTTCTAGCAGCTAAGCAGTCCCCGCATTCTCAGCCTCAACTTGTATGAACAATGCTCTTAGTCCCTTAATCGTGTTTGTGGCCCTGTGCTGGACTTGCTTTAATATCTTTCTTGTACCAAGAAGCCCAGAACTCAACACAGCACCCCAGATGTCAGGAAGAACAGCTCCTTCAAACTGTTGGCAACTTAATTGAAATTACTGCATATTTACTCAGGTATAAAATATAGACCAAATATAACTCCTTTTGGATCTTTAGTTTCCAGTGTTAAATTCGCTGTCCACTAGCAGAGTATCTAGAATAGAACCATACACTAATTGGGTTGGAGGGACTTGTGGACACCATAGGCTCAAAGGAGGTCTAATGTTAAAGTTAAATCGGATTGCTCAGGGCTTTATTCAAACTTTGTTTGAATATGTTCAACGATGGCAACTCTACAGCCTCTCTGAGCAACCCGTCTCAACCCTTGGCAATCCTCATTGTGAATTTTTTTCCTTAGATGCAGTTGGAACTTCCCTTGCTACACCTTGTGTACTTTCCCATAAATTTACTAACAGCAAGTAAACTTAACTTTTACTGTCATTATCACTGTCTTTGCCATTATCTCGGTATCACGTCATATTTCTTTGCTTTTTAGGCAAAGAGTTGTAACATTGTTTATTGTACGAACAATAGTGCTATGCTCAGTGTGAAGACTGATTTGATAGGAAATGATAGGAATTAGGCTATTCTTATGCCCATCTCTTATTTGTGAAAATAATTTATTCTGCATTTCTATTGGAAGGGCTTTTCTTCATCCCTACAGAGCTCTATATAGGATGCTATATATTAGCACGTAATAGCACTTCTGGGATAGATGTAGTATTTCTTTCTTTGTGCTTACTCTTATAGTCTAAAGTAAAGTAGCAAAGCAGGTTGCAAAATGCTAACATCTATATTATTATGTCATCGACAAGTAAGTAAACAAGGCAAATGCATTCAATATAATTCCAAGAGTAAAGTAAAATTGTGTCACAAAGTGTTCCAACTTTGTTGAACTAATTTCAAGCAAATTTTAAAAAGTAAGAGAAATTACAGAGTTCCAACAGGTTTTATAGGAATTAGCTGCTAGTAAAGGAGTGAGAATCAAATTAGTGACTCTACCAAGGGAAAGATGAGCAGATCTGTATTGTTAACATTTCCTTTGCACACTAAAACACTGATCAGCCATAGCGCACACTGTCACTTTCCATCTAGAGAAACACAGAAAACAAGGGACAAGGCTATAGCAGTGGCAGAGGGAGATTGCCACCTGAAGAAAAAAAAACAAACAAACAACACAACTGTGAAATAAAATTGACTAGAAATTGTAACTAACATGAAGGAGACAATTTAGCCTCAGCCACTTGTATACAGAGGTTGAAGTGCAAAAATCTGTAGTTTTGAACAAATGATTAGCTGACCATTAAACATACTGAGAGAAGATCTTGTGACCAGCTTGACATACCTCCCTATGAATAACAGATTAAAGAACTTTGGTTATGGTCTTCAGGGGTATTGTAAATTTTAAAATACCAACTATCACAGCAGATTTCAAACTATTCAGCTGAAAGCAGCTGTAGATTTAAGAAGTGCAATGGGCATATTTTAACAACATATTTTCATTGTGTTGCCTTGATTATTTTGTCACTATTTTGTATGTTTCCTTTGAAGAATAGTTTTAATAGGTATGATTTTATGTACTAGAAACAAACACGTCCAGGAACTTCCCTGAGAAAGTGGGAAAAACTTCTAAAGTATTTGTGACCAAATTCTCTATTCGGTCACTCTAGTGTCTCCAGCTGTGTGAACTCTGATCAGCTGTTGCCTTCTGTTTTCTTTTCCTTTTTTTTTCTTTCAAGCACAGTAAAGTTACAGTATAACCTACCATGTCGCCAAACTGATTCTTCATGTGAGAAGGACCTAATTTACATTATTTTGGCTTCAGAGGTAAAACTTCTTCATTGTGGTATAGAGCCTTGCATCATGCCACAACAATTTTTTTTTTTTTTTCATATGAAATTGATTTTTGGTGACATGGTGAAGAGGGGTTTTGCCTTTGAACAGTCAGAGATTACTCACAGGGAGTGATGCAACAGCAGGATGCACACAACATATGCAATCAAGAGGCTTCTGTGTTTCCATTTGCCTATGTGCTTGGTTTCACAGAATCACAGCATGTTAGGGGTTGCAAGGGACCTCAAAAGATCACCTAGTCCAACTCCCCTGCCAGAGCAGGATCACCTAGATGAGGTCACACAGGAATGCATCCAGGTAGGTTTCGAATGTCTCCAGAGAAGGAGACTCCACAACCTCTCTGGGCAACCTGTTCCAGTGCTCTGTCACCCTCACCATAAAAAAGTTTTTTCTTCTGTTTCAAACTAATTATCTGAAGTTAGGATCTGTAGAAAACTAAAATACTGGTGGTATCCTCACCTTCTCCTGGTTTGGTCTTATGGCACACTGTAGTTTCCATGTCTCCTCTACTACATCGCCTTTAGTTTTTTATAGGATATTAAAAAAAATGTTTTGTGGTTCGTGGTATGTTGTGTAGGCTGAAATGGAGTAGGCATTATTTCACAGTAGCCTGCAATTGTGGGGAACCACAGAGAATGACCAAAGTAGTCTATTACTATGTTTTATACAGAATTGCTATAAATTTATATAAGTACCAAGAGCAAGTAAGTAATAGTCACACATTTTGGTAAGATGTATAATTCGAAACAACCTACCTTGGTTCTAAATCAGCTGCTCTCCATAAACCACAAAGATCTTGCATCTTCAGAATCACCTTTTTCGTTTCTGGCCATTTATTTCACTTCCACTGCATAGTTTGTTAGACTTTCTCTGAACTCATGGAAATCACACCTGTATTGCCATTTCTATTATTGTATAATCACTAATACTTCTCAACTATTTTACCTGTAGTGCTCTCTGATTATATGTTTCTGCCAGTTCAGTTTCTTTTTACTCTGCTTTCTACAATAGTATCACCCTTGGCTTTTCCAGAGAAAATCTACTCGGGAATTAATGCTATTTCAAGTCTCCCTGCTACTGTACAAACGGTAAAAAATAAATCAATCAGTGACAATCAGAGCCACATGATCAGAAAAAAAACTCCCTTGTTGTAATATGAACAGGCCAGCCTGCGTATAGCTGTTGTCTGTAAGGGCCAGACTATGTCTCCTCCACAGACTTCCAGGATCTGTTGGTCATGGGGCAAATATTTTACTAACTATATGTATGTGTTCTTCCAGAGGAAAAGTATCTCTACAGCAGTATAATCATAGTTACGAAGTTTTCTAATCAGGTCTCAATGCTTTTCCACAAGACATCCTAACAGCTATTGGCTGTAATTCAATTTAAGAAACCCCAAATATCCTTGTTTCTCTCAGCATTATATTGCATCTTCCACTCTATACTGCATTTCATTCTTTTTTCTTTTCCTGAAAATTCAAAGCCACTTACATCAACATATCCAGCTCAACTAAACAATAATGTGAAATGCTCAAATAGTTTTATGAGTGTCATCTTTCAGTCTCTGGGAAATGGGAAACAAACTGTAAAAACCTTCCAATGACTCCCGCTAAAATCTTTACTACCAGATTTTGTTTCTTACAGTTGAAAACTGGCAGGAATACAAATCAAATTGTATCACACATGTCAACAGCTTCACAATCATGCAATCAACTTGCACTGCAAATTAAAACCAAGACTTGCTACTAGATCTTAAGTCAAAACAAATTTAGAACTCCAATAAGCTCAGCAAAAGCAATCCTCAGGAAATTTACTCATGCCCATTATGGTGGCAGAACCAACAAAGAGGCTTGAAAGGAAGCAGAAAAGTACAATCAAATTGCCTCATCTTTTACAAGACAAATTAATGACATTCACAATGTCTTGAGAAGTTAACTACCCTATTCGATCGATTTTCAACAGGAGTTCTGTTTCCATCTCTCTGAAGAATAAAACCTTTAACTTAATAACACAGTGTTGGAGGGACTCTATTTCATTTGAACTGCATGGGAAGACTGTCATTCATGGGACCTGTCAATATGCCTGACAATTAAACCAGTAGGCTTCACGGGATGAACCTAATATAGATACTTGTGAATTTAATTTTTAACTTGTAAAGTAGAGAATGTTTTTTTCCTGGATAAATTAAGACAAAATAGGGGAGAGACCAAGATACTGCAACCTTAGCTTCGTATCCACGTATCTTTTTTGACAGCCGTTTAGCATGGATAGAGAGTCAAAGTCGCTGAAGCAACACATTCCATGTGATCCAGTCCATCCAATCATATGACCATAGTCACAGCTGAATTTGGCTTACGGAGTTAGGTAGAAGACATTATCTCCACCTTTCCCTAAGAATAAGCAAAAATAGAAGTTCTGTACATATTTTGGACATTTGCTACAGTTCGCATTAACAATGAGAGCCACTCCAAATAACATTTTACTGAAAGCATTATCTGGAAATATTAATAAATTTTATTCAGTGTACTAATGGAAAAAGGTTAAGCAAAACTGATACTTTTAATTGCTTCTTCGTGTTAATAATATGCCAGTTTTAGGGAGACAAGCTCAGGATTCTAGCCAGAAGCTGTTCTCAAGTGAACAGTCACTCCTTAGCTCGTAACTTGGCATCATACGCCAGTTCTGCAGTAACATTAGCTTAGGAAGTTGACAGTGCTGGTTTCCCAGCTTTAGTCCCATGACTGTGGCAAATCAGAAAAGTCTGCAAGGTGATCCCTGTGTCTGACATCATCATCACTGGGTTTTCTAAAGAAAAGATATAGAAATGAATTCTTAAGTATGCAAAAATAGTTTGATTTTTTTTTTTTTTTCCCAGTTACGAAATCATGGTCTTTGGACTCTGCCTGCATGTAAACAGCGTATTCTGGGTTGAAGTGCATGCATTTAATCAGACAGCACAAAATCAACCAAAAGCTATGAGACTACATTTACCATCCCTACACCTTGAGCTTCCTTTCTCTACTGCTTGTAAGTCCAGGTTCAGCACCATGCTAATGAGATCATGTGGCTTTTAGTTGAGTAGGCTATGTCAGTTCAGACTTTCTTTTTAGGGTCTGGACAGAGCAGGGCTGAGTCCCTCCCAGAATACAAAGAGTATACACAATTCTGCTTTTAGAAAGCTCTACTATCTCCAGAAGTTCATTCTCAAGTTACTAACTTGTCCAGTCTCATCAACTCGACAAGATCATGAATGGCTTGCTAGCAAATTCTGTAGGAAGAAAATGATGATAAGAAATGTAGGAAATACTACTGGAGATTATATGCTTTTGAGTCTAAAAAAAATCAGTTTTTAATTACACTAGTACAGGCAAAGCCCTTCTAGAGATGCAGTTGTTTGAATAAAACAATATGTTTTGGTCCTTAAATATCTAATGGCACTTACTGGTAAGGTCTGACAAATGCTCAAATTGCATCATTCTTTTAAGATTCTTGCTTTACATTTAGAAAAACAGATCTCTATTTCCTCTTCAGAAATCTGTCATCTAGCAAGAGTCACATTCTTGCTAAATTCACTACATTCTCCTGCAGGGGTATCTATACTTAAATGGCAAGTAAACCATGTTTATTTTTCAGCTTTAGGCCCTGATTCTATGAAAGCTACTCTTCATGGTTCATTATGCATGCCCATAGTTGATGCAAGTACAGCTCCTTCCAACGGGTGACTATGCACTTGCATCAAGCTTAGTATGTAAGTTCATGCAGCAGTGTACATAAGTCACCTCTTTTTATTTTATAAAGGTGTATAAAATCAGTAGAGAGTATACATCATTCTTTACTATTGTTTCATACCTCACTGCTATTTCTCTTGCTATACAGAGAGAAAAAAAAAAAAGGAAAAAATACTCCAAACTCTTTCAAAAATTTTCACAATTGGTAATGAACTGAGCTGCCTGTTAAACACATTTCAAGACTTTTTTTCCAAGAGTAAATGATAAACTATGCTAAAGATATCATACAGTATCTGACCTTTCTACATTACTACAACCTTCATACACTTGCTGAGTTTTTTCAGCTGTGACTATTTTCTTCTTAGATGTGACTATCTTCTTCAGTGCTGTGGTAAGTTTAGACTCTAGAGGCTTAAAGCCAAAAGGTTTCACCTATTCATGTATGTGGCAAATCTCCCTCCATTCCCTAATCTAATATCCTTGGTAGGCTTTTAAGAATAAAAGGCATGAGACTCTTAAATTATTTCCCTTTATCACAAATGCATAGATGGGAATATGAATTTTTGACAAGGTATTTGGCTTATGAGAACTTGTTGATACATATAACACATAGCCTGCTCCTATCATCATCATGCTGTCTGTTTAATAATTCACATTTAAATACAAGAATTTAGTTGCCACAGCTCAGCAGGAATAAAATTAAGGAGATTTACATTTTCCTGCTGAGAAATCTGGAATGCTGTCTAGTGTTTTGCCCTTGTGTCTTTTAAACTTGTCAGAAACACTGGTATCATAACCCTCCATCATAACGCTCCCTCATAACCATCCTAATCTATTTTGGGGCTACGTCTTCCACTAAGCAGCAACTTAACAAAATCATGAGAGGAACCATTGTTAGAAAATACATCAAAAAGAGATATCTTCAAACACAGACTGTCAATTTACACCTATTGTACGAATGTCTTCATTGCATTTGTTGGTCTCTGCATTTGTACCAGTGAAGCAATTCCCCCCACCTTATTCTTTTTTAGGAAAAAAAGATCAGTGATTAGTGTAAAAAATGCAAGAACAGTTAAAAAATGTCAATGTGAGATATTGAAACTGCTTCCTAATCTGATTTTATGTTGGTGTCCCTCATTCAATAAGGACAAACTAATGACCATTAGTACAGAGAGACTCAATAATATTCCTGAAAAATACATTTTTTTAGTACAATTAATGTGGTGCTGACAAAACCACATAACAAAGACTGTTATAAAGAACAGGACACTTGTTTTTTTTTGATGAAGGAAAAAGTAGCTCCATAGTTGGTTTGGAGTCTAGGACAACTTGTCCAAATCTTTAAAAACATAATTTTTCCGTATTAACAAGGTCAATATTATCAATTTTAATGCAAACATCCTCACTATGAGCAGGACCTCTCAACGACAGTATTGCCCAAACCACTGGTGCTGACGTAAACAGGAGTGAATTTAAATGGTACTTAGTGCCCAAATAATGATAAACTTGTAACCACTTCAAAGAATACCGCAAGCGATTTATTTTGCATATACAAAAGTTCCTTAGTTCTTTGCTAAGTATCTCTTCTGCAAAGCCACAGAATATAGTAACATTAATCAGATGAGATGCAAATATTGACAATAAAGAATGAAAGGTAACTGCTACTCTGTCACATCGTTTTATCCCTCTGTTTATGATTTTATCATAGAAAGCACTTGAAGAGCCACTAAAATGATTAAGGGTTTGGAGCATCTGTCATATGTGAAGAGGCTGAGAAAACTGAGGTGGTTTAGCTTTGCGCAGGGGGTTCTTATCAATGTGTATAAATACCTGACAGGAGGAGTAAAAAAAACAGAGGAAGAGACTTCTCGATATTGTCCACTGTTAGGACAAGAGGCGGTCGGCACACTGAAACATGGAAAATCCCATTTAAATGTAAGTTAAAAACAAGAATCTACTGTGAGGGTGGACAAACACTGGAATTGTTTGCTTGGTGAGGCTGTAGAATCTCCATCCTCAGTAACTTGTCTAGTTGCTTCCGCTTTGAATAGAGGGGCTGGACTAGAAGTGGACTGAAAACTGCCTGAATTGCCAGTCTCAAGAGGTTATGATCAGCAACACAAAGTCCAGCTGGAAGTCAGTCACTATTGGAGTATTCCAAGGGTGAACAGTAGGGCCAATACTGCTTAACATTATCATTAATGACCTGGTGATGGGATAGAGTGCATACTCAGCAATTTTTCAGATGCTGGAAAACTGAGAGGAGAAGTTATACACCAGATGGTTGTGCCACCACTCACAGGGACCACAAAAGGCTTGAGAAATGGGCTTAACAGGAATCCTATGAAGTTCAAAGGGAAATGCAAAGTCTTGTACTTGCAAGGAACAGCCCCTGCCAGGAGTACCTGCTGGGCACTCATGAGCTCAAAAGCAGGTTTGCAGAAGAGGACCTGGGTGTCCTGGTGGACATGAAATTAAACATAAGCCAGCAATACAGTCTTGCAGTAAAGAAGGCCAAGAGCCACCTAGGCTGCATTATGAAGAGTATTGCCAGCAGGCCAAGAGAAGTGGTGAGACACATCTGGAACGGTGTGTCCAGTTGTGGATTCTTCAGTAAAAGAGACATGGACATATTGGACCGAGTTTAGTGAAGGGCCATAAAGATAACTTGGTGATTGACATCTATCACATGGCGACAGACTGGGAGAGCTAGGAGTGTTTAGCCTGCAGGAAAGAAGGCTCAGAGGGGATGGAGGGAGAAGTAAAGAACACTGAGCAAGAACCTTCTCAGTGGTGCCCAATGAAAGGACAAGAGGTAATAGACACATATTGAAACAGGAAATTCTATTTAAACATCAAGGGGAAAAAAGAGGTTTTACTGTGAGGTTGGTTGAACACTGGAATTGTTTGCCCAGAGAGGTTGTGGAGTCTCCATCCTTGGGGTTTTTCAATATCCAACTGGATAACATCCTGAGCAATCTATTCTAGTTAACCCTGCTTTAAGCAGGAGTGGTGGAAAACACCTCCAGATATCCTTTCCAACTACAATGATTCTGGGATTCTGTGAAACACTAACCAGAATTACTCAATAGGTTTGGAATTTGCTCACTACGTGCAGTTCTAGGCTACCTGTGAACAGGAAATATTAGTAATTCCAGTTGAGTCTGAACTGTATCAGAGGTGGATGCCATGGTGAATGCTGGGGTCTTGTCTCATGGCCATGTCCCTCAGGAGTGTGAAGCATGGATACTAAAGATACACCCAAGCATGCCTAAGCAGGCACTAGCTCTGTCACCTTCTTGTCTTCATCATCCTATGGGATCCACTGTGGAGAGCACCATGTAAACTAAACAAAAGCCATTGAGTTTTCCTAAAAACCATTAGAGATCAGTATAACTTTATTAATAACACAATAGCTCTGTGTCCATTCCCATTTGCTCCATGTCTAAAAACTTTAAGTTATGAGGAAGCTACTATACATGCTAAATAATGACAAATTTATTATTATAGTAAGCTTCTTGAAGTAGTGCATAACAGTAAAATACACTGTCCAGTTAAACTGGATTAATAGCTGCTTCACGTGTCCCAATTTCCCTCTCCTTTCCCTTTAGTCAAGTTTTTCCCTTTTCCCTTCTGCATTCCCCTGCTTCTACAAGTTGCTACATTTCTCAGAGGTACCAAATTTTAACTCAGAATGTGATGAACAAATTTACCTGTCAGCTTCCTGAAAAATAAGCATGTTTTCAAAATATGATTCCTTTGGGGCAGAGGTGTTACTCCATGTTACTTATCTAATAGGAGCCTAAATCCTTCTGGAAGAGGAGAACTCAACAGTCTCAAACTGCAGAATGTGTCCTTCCATAGTATAGAACTCTGCTCAATCAACTGAGTTCTACACTCAGTGTACAACTTGGCTTTTGAACACCTACAGCCCAACTGTCAGAGACAAGAATACGATTTCAGAAGAGGGTAATTCATTCAGGAAATGGGCTCTCTCTTAGAAGTGGTTCAGGATGAGAATGAGGGTAACTACATTTAGGGTCCAGGCTATGTCGGACCACTAGCCAGCCCTAGGGAAATTTGTGCAAACTGACTTAAGCTTTAATTATGATTATTTCTTGCTTTTCATACTTCTTGGGAATTTTGGGGCAACTGTCAACTAGTATTCCCCCTATTGTTGAGGAAAGCAGGCACAGAGGCGAGCCTTCTGCCCTTCTCTGGGTAAAGGAAGGATTTGTATATTGTGGGGCAGGGAGGGTCAAGGGAAAACAAAGTATGGAAAAAGCTTACTTCTACAGGAGAACAAATTAGAAGAAAACCTAAAGACTGACACCAGAATTCAGTAAAGGAGTAAAACAAAAGCTGATCAAAGTGAGTCACATCTTTTAAAAGGGAAAAGCAGATCTCCTCTTTCATCTAGCTAACTCCAGTAATTAGGGAAGTGAACATACAGAATGTACATCAGCATAATCTAACCACAGAAGGGTCCAAGGCAAGCTGGGTCCCATTTACTGAAATACCCGACTATTTTTACTGCTATTTAACAAAACTGCCTAGATTACACTTAATGCAAATATATCTCTTCAGCTAATACACCTTCAGCTGCACTGGAAACACCCTTTGAGAGTCCATCTGGTCTAAAGAGTCTCCAATCTAAACTATGAAGGATGCATTACTGAGCCTGTTTTACACAAAGAGTAAAACATTTCTAACTAGTTTCCTAGTAATTTTCTGATGTCAGCCACACAGAGAGACATGAAGGCACAGGAATTAGAATTGTTTGCCCAAAATTCCAATACAATGCATTAATCACAACATTATTCTTCATCTGAATGTTCATTTTACATGCATTTAAAACAGACACCTAATCTATGAGGTGAGAGATTTTATTTTGAAAAAATAGCTATATTGAACACTTAACCTACTTATTGCCTCATTTTGCTATTGATACCAGCTCCTGAAAATAATCAAGACATTTGCAATTAGTTTAGAAAAGGACTGGTAACAAATTAAAAGGTAATTCTCAAATTTTCAGTATATGGAGGCAAGTATAACATTTTGCAAGATAAGTATTTGAAGATAAAAAGCTGGATTCTTCAGATCTTCATACCTTATATAGCATATGTCTGTATTTATAGATACATAAATTCATATGCTTGCAAAATGGGAGTGAAACAGAACATTATGTTTTAATTGCAGTTTTGCATTTGGTTTTAAGCAAGAGTAAATGATCACTTAAGATGACAAAGAATAGTCCCACACAGGACCTCCATGACGTCTGGAAACAAATTATTTTTTTGTCTCTATGATGTAATTAAATGTACTTTTACCTCTGCTGTGCTGAAGAGGTTGTTGGTTAATACACATCTGGTAGTGACCGAGTGTTTTACAGCTACACATTCTTTATTAAAAAGGAAATAAAAACGCACAGTTATGCTTGTTTCCAAAGCAGCAGTTAATGTTAACAATCGCTGAAACAGAAACATCATCTCTCTTTATATTTGTAATTAACTCAAAGTATTTTTGGTTGCAAATAAAAGAATGTTATTACAGATTCAAGTGCACACACATTATACTATCTCTGAACCTCTCTGCAGAGTATGTCCTTCATTGCACTCTTTGCAACACGGTTAGAAGTGTATTTGTAAACTACTCATACTCCACACGTGCAAAAGTACCACAGTCTCCCAATAACTAAGAGGGAAGATGTCAAATAAAGGATACCACTATTGGTCACAGTGCATTGATAACTGAGAGAATGAAGTGTCACTCCTCCTAAGTCCCGTAAGCATTACTATGTAAGAAAATTCTAGCACTACATTATCTAATAAAAAACATGCTGAAAGCATGTGGACACTACAAAGAACTGAAGTGGTCCTCTGGTCTACTGCTCTATTACACCACTTAGTCTTGAAGCTCCAAAGATTGCATTATAATCCCATGGATGTTTTGCAATCTTTGGTTAGCTTGTGATGACCAGTGCACACACAGAAACTGCTCATAGGAAAATGCCAAATTTCTATTCTTTTTTCTAGTCCCTTCCTCACATCTCCCAAACTCAGGATGGCTAGATACAATAAGTACATTCTACTCCATCTGAAGTACTACCATACTTTATAAGCATTTAAGCAAAGTCTTTACAGTGGATTCAGTGATGCATTTCACTAATGACATGTGAGCAGAGATGAGGAAAGGATAAGGTTTTCATGCAATATTTAAACATTTTTATGGAAAGAAAACTGCTCACATGAGGAATGCTAGACTGCCTGCCATCCCTACAGACTCTGTGTCAACAAAAATAACAACAACCTTTCTGCCCTATTCCCAGAATAGCACTGCTAGTAAACCTGCAAAACTCTCAGTAGATTCCAGGAGAAAATCAGTTTCACTAGAGACTAATGCCAAATATGATCTTTCAGATCTCATTTCTCTATAAAAGGAATGCATTATGTTAGACAGGAGTAGGTGGAAACATAAGACATTTAGACAAAACATCCAAAAGGCTCCTGCACAAGAAAATAAACACTCCAGTTTGAGAAAGTTGAGTATTATGCAATGCACACAACTGTGTAAGTAGTCTGTTTTCTGCAGTAAAAGGAACAAAACAGAACACTTACTGACCTAAGCACAAATTTCTGTCCAAGACAAACCTAAATCCTTATTTTTCAATTCATCCAAGTCTTAAGCAACTTCAGTGGACACACTGCTTAAATACGTACCTTGAATATCTTTGATGTGTGGATTCCCTTCTCAGTCTGAGTTAGAAATATTCATCTCCTCCACCATGAGAACTATAAAATGTGTTCAAAAGCACTAAGGATATTTATAAAAGATTGTCTTCTTCCTTCCTGACAAATACTTTGTTATTCAGATGCTATCTACAGCTTTTTACAGTTTAAGTCTCAAATGCTTCCTAGGTCATCCTACTAAATAACTACGCTAGAAGCGGCTAGGATAGAGTTAACTTTCTTCATAGCAGCTCACATGGAGCTGTGTTTTAGAGTTGTGATCAAAATGCTGATAACGCACTAATGTTCTAGCTCTTGCTGAACAGTGTTTGCACAGCATCAAGGCCTTCTCTCTTTCTCACTAGCTACCGCAGTCAAGATTGAGGGGTGCACAATAGGTTGGCAGAGGATACAACCAGGCAGATCTAAACCACCCAAAGAGATGTTCCATGCCATATAACATCATGCTCTGCCATAAAAAGGGAAGCGTGGGGTTGAGGGAAGTTAACTGTCTTTTGCTTGGGAACTGGCTGGGCATCAGGCTGCCTGTGGGAGATGGAGAGCGACTGCCTTCGCCTCACTTGTTTTGCTTCTTTTCTCTCATCTTCAACTTATGCTTCACTTACTAAACAACGTGTTGTTTTTTTTTTTTATTCTGACCCCCAAGTTTTCTTGCTTCTACTCTTTCTTTACTCCTCGCCCACCCCATGGAGGGTCTGGTGGTGAGTGAGCGAGCAGCTTGTGGTGCTTAAATTGTATTACTGAATATTCTTAATGTCCTGTCACAGAGATTTCTTACATCAAAAATCCCTCAGCAGCAGATTTTCATACAGAAATTTTATGGCTAAAACAGAAATCAAAATGGATGAGCTGTAAGATAGAAGTCGTTGCAAGCAATTTTCCCTATTGACTTTAGGGGGATTTGAACCTGTGGTTTTTGACTCTTAAACACTGCATCGCTGTCACACACATAAAGTGTGTGTGCTATAAACACTGAAGTGTACTGCAGAACTACTGTAATCTACTTGTTATAGCAAACTGAGCATCTTTTACAGGGGCTTAAAGCTTACTGTACATCAGATGCAAAGCTCTTTCTTGCATGCCACTGGGAGATAGTACAAAGATGACTTAAAAAAATGTGGCTATTAACAAGGGTGATTATTAATTATAACAAAATATTTGTTTTCTAACAGTGGTATGAAAAAAAAAACCTGCCAAAATGCAGAGAAGCCTGAAAGATAGGAATACTGACTTCTCAGGATTCCTTAGCATCTGTTAGTTCTACTCATACAACACATACCCTTGTGTTACCTTATGGAAATCAAGACATACACTTCCACACAATATTTATTTTCTCTAACATTATTTGCAAAATAAATATGAGATGTTCACTCAAGTCTGTCTGTCTTCTTTCATAAAGAACTCTTCTGGAATGCTGATCTTGGACTATTTTGCACCTTAGCTAGTTGGCCTTTATCAGTTGTTAGAATAACACATCTTTTCTACATTTATTTTTAAAGAACACAAAAATATAAATGGAGAAGAGTTTAATACAAAACAAATAGGGAACAGTATTTTTACAGAAAATCAAATGGCCAAGCAGATACCTAACATACTTTGAGACAAACATGTTATGCAACTAACAGTACATAGCTCTCCCTTGTATCCAAGGCCTCTCTTTAGCAAAGCTATAGGGCTAGCTGTTGCTTTGCTTTCCATACGCTTTTTGAATACTACCCAACACAAAGGAAGAGAAAAGGTAATTTAAAACGTATATAGGCAGGTATTCTACATGGGACCTTGTCATGACTTTATAAAGTGATGACAAACCACATTAGGCAGGTTGTTCTAGAAATCCTCTCATCTGCCTAATAGCGTCCTACCACCTTCTTGATATACCTGTTCCTCTATTCTGTTTTTACTGAATTAGCAGTCTGAATTCTGGAGAATTTCAGGGAATTGCATGCAGAACATTCTCTGCCAGGACTCTGTATAATTAAACACCCAAATGTTACAGTAAAGACTGACTGCATAACGTTTACTGGAACACATACTAAGTCAAAAAAGACCACTGTGATCATCCAGTCTGAGCTGAGTTAAAAAACAAACAAACCACAACACAAACCACAGAACTGACTTGTATTAATTTCCACCTGAAGTTCAACAGATTACTTTGACTAAATCTTCCTTCTTAATTGTCAAGATTACCAGCACTGAGGAATCTACCACAATCATTAGTAGCTCCAATTAGTAAAAATAATAATAATAAAAAATCCTTATTTGTAGTCTGAACTAGTCTGGGTTTTATTACCTCATTTGCTAAGCTACAGTCAGTTGATTTTCTTCTAGTCCACAAAATTGAAAGATCTGGTTTTGAGTATCAGTTACTCTATCTCAAGTGTTTCCATTTAGTTTACCAAAGATAATATTAAGACATGGCTTGATTACTGACTGGAAGTGCCACCTTAGCTTTACTTCTAGTAAGCTGTGCCTCTAGTCTTTCCTGTTAAAGTATAAGTCCCAAGTCCCATGTAATTCTTTCAGGTCTTCTACATAAACTTTTCCATGTTACTGCATCCTCCTTGAAGTGCAGTGTGTCCTGGTTTAAGTTAGAACAGAACTAATTCTGTGCAGTGATTTTACTTTTCAGCTGAGTCTCTTCTAAGTAACAGCACTTTCTGAAGTTAATGGCAGATTTTTACTGACAGTGCCTGCTTCTAGCAGCGATAATGCTTCACATTGAGAGCTACTACCAAGGACTGGTGTGCAGAAAGGCTCTTGCTTATAATTGCTCCTATGTAGACCTAGGTCACTGCTAAATTTTGTGTAGCAGGTTGGGAGTGCAGAAAGTAAAAAGCTGCATCTGCAGGGAGGAGCGGACAGGACAGGTGACCCTAAACTGACCAACAAGGTATTCTATCCCATACATGTCACATGCAGTACAAAGCTGAGGGACCACAAAGGGCAAGCTTCTTCAATGGCTGCTATCTGAGAAGGACTCTGTTCTGCCTTCTATCCTGACCTGCACATTGCTGAATCCAGTGCAAAAATCCAGCTCTGAATCCACTTCCCATGTGCTGCAGAGTCCAGTCTGGGACTTCCCCAGTGTCTGGTCCACAGCATCAGTGGTGATGGTGATGTAATTGCTGTCAGAGGGGTTGCGTTTGATACTTATTTTGTACATATTTTTATATATTTCATTTTATTATTATGTTAATTAAAGCTGATCTAGTTTTCTTTTCCAAACCATAAGGCTCTCTACCTTATTCTCTTTCTCTTAGCCTTTGGGAAAGCAGAGGGGTTTAATAGAGTGTCTGTCATTTGTCTGGTGGCCAGCCCAGCCCTAACTCTTGATAAACTGCCAGAACCAAGTTCAGTATTTGAGTAGTGATCACAGCATTAACAACCACTGAAGAAATGTAATTCAACAACTGCTCGATATTCCCCTTGCCCATTCATCCAAGACTACCTTCATTCTTTTGTCTCCCCTTGACACTGGCAGCTGATTATACCATGACCCTTCAAAACTCTTTTCGAAGTCTGTGCTTTGTGAGGGAAAAATAAGGCACTCTGTAAATAGAACCTACAAACAGTTTCTACATAGCGATTTCTCTTTTGCTATATCTCCTATTTTTCTATTTTATTATCTCAGATCTTCAAGAGATCTGGAATGTGCCCATGAAAGTGTATGAGACTTCTATTTGAACTCACTAAAGTCAGGGACCTTAATTATTTTTATATGGAATATATCGATTTTAGAACTACCTCCACATCTGGGGTTTTTTTTTCTGCTATTTCCCTCATGAACATCTAAACACTGAATACTTATTTCTGCAGTTTCAAGTGAGGAAAGAGTTGGTAGAATATGAATGCCTATCTTCCCCCCATACGCATTCTTTGGCTTCCATCTCCTTTGTGATGTTTTTTTTTGCTTCACAGTCAAGCTGTACTCTAGTCTAACACTTGAATCAGATGTCTATTGTAGGGAAATCACGATTATATTACCCTAAAAATATTGCCAGATTACATCTCCAGTTCTGCTGAGGCACTGGTCCTTATTCAAAGTTTTGTGTCACCTAGTTAAACTACTTTTGTAATGAGTTTCTCCTCTCTCTGCTCCCTGTACATCCTGAACACAGAATTAACAAACTTCTAGCTCCAGCATTTTATAACAGAAAAAGTCAGTACTTAGCAACAGTGAGATCGTAACATGAATTTCAATTTAGTGGGCACCAAATTGGTGTTTTTATATAATAGCACCTAGCATATGGGCCTAGAAAACGTACATGGTAACCCTTCAGTCTTTTGTCTTGTACACATAAAGAGAAAGCTTTGGAAATTGTACCAGTAAGTCCATCTACATACAACTAAAAATAGTCAAGCCATCTCTCTAGGATTAGATGACTGATTCCAGACTTGTAATTCAAATATACCTGGTTTTAGCCTGATGAGCTTGTACATAGCCAAATCCTAGAAATAATAACTAGTCAAGAAAATAGAAATTGAATGCTACAGAAGTGAAAAAAAAAGAGCAATTAAGGTTTTCTAAAATTAAATAAACATTCTTGGGCTTTAAATACAATCTGTTTTCAAGAGAAAGACCTTTTTTTCCTTGCTTCATGCAAATTCACAGGTCTAAATTCAGAATTTCCACAATAAGTATAAAGGATTCAAATTGTGGCCCCTTAAATTAGCAAGAATGTTTGTTGGTGCCTTCAGTGGCAATACGGAGTCAGGAACAGACCAAGGTATTCTCTAGATAAATACTAATACAGTGTTATTTAAACGTGTGGAAGATTCCAACATCTTCAGTATTAAGCAAATGAGTTGCCTTTTGACTTCATATTGTGAAGATGTAAAGATGCAGCTCAAGAGTAGTTACATATGGTTTTCCTTCTGATACCTTGAGGAAAAATATCATACTCAAAACATTTTTAACAGTAACCAAAAAAAAGAATAAATCTAGTACTAGGAAGCTGTCCTGACTTTGTGGCTACTTTTCATACAAACAAGTTTTCTTACATGTAAGACACTTGGAACATTTGGACAAAGCATGAAAAATATCTTAGTGGATACCATGTACAACAGAGTAGGAATTATGCTTATCTGAAACCACTGAAACATAATTTTTCTGGTAAGAAGTAATCTTTGCCTGCCCACTACAGACTCAGTGGAACTATTTCACACACTATACTCTATACTAAGTGAGGTTTGTCTACCAGAGCAGACAGTGACCTGAATTCCAAGCAAAATATTTAGAATTTCATACCAGCAGAACTTGTACTCTAGATTCTTCTCCACAATCCTTCTGTGATTTCTCTTCAGTGGATGCAGGTTTCTGAAATGTATCTTCTACATGGAGTTTCAATCAGTTCCTTCTCCTTGTGAGATAAGCAGGAACATGCAAAGAAAGAAAAAAAGAGACTGTGAAAAAATAAAACCCTGTCAGGAAACTTTGCTAACTCAGAAATTTTGCATAAGACCTAAAAAACAAAACTGCAAACATATGTTTACATAAATAGCAACTCCACACCCCTAAAATGAAAATGTTTAGCTCCTACTTGCTCACAGGAAAACAACTTTGAGACAGACTCTCAGTTGTTAAGCCCAGCAGTCTTCTGTGCAATGCAGTTCACTCCTGCAAGGACCTCCTAACTATGAAGGTACTTCAAACTGGTATCCCACAAAGATCTATCTACTGCCTTTCCTCTAGAGAAGCAACACAGCCTAAACATCTCCTCCTGCATCTGTGCATAGTCTAAAAAAAATGTACAAGCTGCTAAGGCACTTACTCTACCATAGAGTTTTCTTTCTCTATTAGCAGCACTCACAAAACTTCTGGAGCTCCCGCTCTATGCTCTGTTTCTGGGTATGCTACACTGATCAATTTTGGTACACGGTGCGACAAGAGCAGCAACTGTGCAGTCAGCAGTTTTATTTCCCTGCCCAGCTATATAGCTTATATGTAATCACTGCTTTCCTGTTTTTTTTTTAACTACGGTACAAGCAGTACTTGTGGTAAGGCTTTCCTTCATCTACAGGCATATTCAATATTGACATAAAGTCAAATAGATCAACTGAAGTTTAAGTTACAACAGTTTTCATCAGCTAAGACTAAAGTTCTAAATTATTTGTATTTTTATGGATTCTACCTGGGATTCATGAGCCCCAAGACACTTCCTTTGAAAACATACAGTAGAAATGACATGATAAACACCCACTATCACTAGTAGGAAATACTGGAAATTTCATTCAGCACATTACATGTCAATGTTACCACATAATACTCGCCCTGAAAAGATGTAAATCCAAAGGCCCAATGTTTGGCAAATCTTTGAAAATATTCTTTACGTATCAGAGGTGCTTGAGAAATCTAGGTATAGGACAGCTAGATGTGGGAAAGCAGGGAGGGTTCTCCTCTGCCAAGGAAGAAGTCGGATCAGAGTTTGCACTTAGTAGTTCAGACCCAGAGAACACTCAACTTGCTTCAGCAACTCATGTCCCTGTGACCCAAACTCACTTCTAGTACAGCAGCCCAGTATGTATCCATGAAAGGAAGGTCAGAGATTACCTCAACTAAATATGAAATAATTGCTTTCTTAATGTACATTATTGTATTCGTGCTGTTCTTCTGTCAATGTAATTACATTCATATTAGCAAGACCTCTAGGTGCCAGAATGAATTCCACAAGGACATTTCTTATAAAAAAATTCTACCTCTCACTTCTCATTCCTGGCCACCAAATCAAACCAGGAAACAAGGATTCATAGATCTTCTAGATATCAAAAAAATTATAGACTTACTGGAGGTACTGTCTCTATCACACAACAACACTCTAGCTAAAGCCTTCAGAGTTCTGGTGGTAATGACCTGTTTTCTTTCCGCCCATGATAGAGCACTACCTCCCAAATTCTCCCTATATGAATATCCCCTTTGTTTTACATGCAGTAACCACATTTTCCCCTCAAATTAGCTATTTGATTACCATAACTACAATAAATTCAGAGCAACTATTCCAAATTTGTCCTAAATCCATAGTTAACTGAACGGCAGACCTGATCTAATTGACCAGTTGTACCAAAAAAAAACAAGGAAGCACCATTCTGCAGCTCATTGATCCATCTCTAAGTCCATTTAACCCACTAGTCCATAAGAAAACTTGGTTTTATTAGTTTCTTGATAGGTTAGTTAATCTATTTGGGGGGATTCAATGACTGCCAGGGCTCACACAGCATGGGACAGGAGCAGCACTTCCCTTGTTCAAAAGCAGTGCCTATAGTTGTCTTCTGAAATTGCACCCTTAGTTCAAGGTTTGCTGCTACTTTTTGAGACCTGAAGAAGGGCCTGTATGCCCAATAGTTTGTGTGGTTTTCCCTGTTGTATTAGTTGATGTAATAAGAGCTGTTACACCTTGAGAAGACCAATGTTGTACAAAAGCTCCTCTGCTACAAGTTTGTCAGTGGTTTCATTCAGCTTCACATTGAATTAACTGGAAAAGCTCCTCTGCCATTAATGGAAATTTTGAATTGTAGACAAACCTAATGTAAATTTATGTTCTAAATTTTCAGCAATAAATGCACAAAAGTTACACGTCAATACTGTATTTTAAACACTTGTCTGTGCGAGGCACCAATTGTCACTCACTAAGTACATTATTTCAAATAAATCCATTTGCATACCGTGATCATTGTCCACACAAAACACTTGCAAATTTTGGTAAATAAGTATTTGGAATGAAAGCATGAAAAATTACTTTATCTATGCTATATCAAAAGAGTTAAGATGGAAAGCTGAAAAATATTGGTTTGATTAAGCAGCTCTTCAAAATCACTTTGTATGCAGGGAAATTCTACAGCCAGAATTAACCAAGAGTACTTAGTCAAAATATCATTTCTATCATATAAAGGATCTTTTGTCTCTGCAGCTAGTACTGATGATTATTCAAAAAAGTAAATAACAATTTTATAAAACCATGAAGGAAAAAAACATGTTTAACTTCATTCAATCCACACATTGGCTATTTAAGAGCTGATCTTCCATCTGAAAAAAGAACTGTGTTTTCATTATGAAATTATTCAAAAGCCTGTTTTCTTACATATCCCATTCTTCTTGTTGAGAGAGGGAATAAAGATAATTAAGCTTGCGTTAATTAGTGGTGATGCTTCTCTAAGAATCACTCAAGACTTTTATCTCAACATCAACTACTTTTTTTGTGGCAGAGAGAATTTATCTGTCAGATCTAATCAGTAGTAACTAGCATTGAAATCTAACTTCAGAATATTTAGGTTTTGGATTCCTTTACTTTAATGTGCTATGTTAATACACAAAGATTTTACTAGATGTACCACGATGCAACAAGTCATCTAAAAAATTCTAAGAAAGTTACGTAACCAGATTATCCTAGTACATTTTACATCTCAAAGAAAAGTGATAATTTCTCTTTTGGGGACTTCGAATACATACTAGAATAATCTAATGAATGGGATTTCCAATACAAATTCAATTAATAAGGCAATAATATTTTACCAATATCATTAAAAAGAAGAAACAGAACTAGGAAGCACAATGCAAAGCTCCAGTGCTTTTTCTTTCTTCTATGCAGAGCTTCAAATTTGAGAAATTAATATCTTGTTGTAAGTCACGTCATCAAGTTTACATTGTGTTATTACATCAGCAATTGCTAAGAGATTCAATGTTAAATGCTGCTTTTATGAATCAAATCCTGCTATTATCAAGGCCAGTAAGTGCTATCACTGTACTGACAAGGCTAAAATACAAATTATGATCATACAAGTAATTTCAACCTGCAGGTACTTCCTTTGTGCATCACACATTTACAGACTGTGAAAAAAACGCAGTGATTAGGAGAATGCCAAGACTGGAAATTGAGACTGTTCCCTAACATAAATTTTTTCATGGGTTAGGATGCTCAGGAAAAGCCACAAAGCACACTGGGGCAAAATACACATTACAGCCTATGTTCTTGTTTTATATTAGGGGCTATTTTTTATTTACATAAATTATCCCCATTTTAAAATGATCAAAATCAAAAATGAAATGTCTATAGACAAATGAAAACATAAGAATTAATCCAAATGTGTCCTCATACATCCACACTATCTGTACAAACACATATTAAAATACTTCAATTTCCTATATGATGGTAGAAACTCTTCTAAAAAAAACATGTAAATGTTAATGCATATTAAAATGTTCCATTTTTTAAAGAGAAATCTCAGATATTCTACTTCTGCAAATTAGTTTGTCAGCTGCAGGCACTGAGAAATATTTTTTACTGTCTCATAAAAAGTCACAAAATCATCTATATCATCATACAACTAGTAGTTCACAATTGTTGCAGACTATTTTGAGTATTTTCTTGTTCTGTTTGGTAAAACCGTATTCAACAGTACTAAATGAAACTGCTACAGAACAACTATATTAGTCCTGAAAAACTAATCCATGAACATTAATACTTTTAAAAACCACTGCAAAGAGAAATTAATGTAAATGTTCCAAGTAACACTACAAAGAAAATCCATGTGTTTCCTATATACTGATACAGTGCTAATGTGTCATCACCTTTGTAATTACAAGGTGAAGATAAATTGCCTCTCTGTCATCAAGTTACAAACACAACATTTGGTTCCTCATGGAAGAAATCAATGGTAGCAGTTTCCTCTGTCTATAATCAGTGTAAGCAGTCTCTAACTCCACATCTCTGTGAAGGGAACCAGGATAGCATAGGTACAAAAATAACTTTCTGATTCCAAGTCCACAACTGAACAAACTTCTGCTCAGGGTACCACAGGGTGTTTTGGCTACACAAGAAAAAAACAAACAAACAAACAAACAAAAAACAACAACAAAAAAAATCACCTTCTTTTTTTTTCTTTAGTAAGGACCAGAAAATACTATGAAAATTACAATCAATATGTCCCTTACAGAAGTCCATCACATTTGAGAATCCCTGTGACATTTTTGCTGCTGAACTAGGCTAAAACAAAATTGAAGTCTTATTTTTCTTAGGGCTTATTTTGCTCTTGGTGGTATCCATGGTCTCCCTCACCAGAGCTTCACATGAGTTACAAAAGTGTGAATTTAGATTTGTTATTCTCTTTTATTTGTACAGTTGTCTATTTGCAGTCATATTTTACTTCCAGTGTTGGTCTTTGGACAAATGTTCTATTAAAAGTGCAGAAGAATTGTTTTGGGTTTTCTTTGCACTGTGCTAGAGACACAGCAAAGATTCAGGCAAAAACATCTAAAGTGAAAGCTATTATTTATTACTTATTTCCATAGAGACCAGAAGCCAAATCAGCCAGGATATTGAAGCACTGCAAATTTTACAAATACAAAATGAATTAAAATGAAGTGTTCCCGAAGAGCTCATGATACAAAAAAATAAGCTGTAACAGGTGAACTAAACAAGTGTGCAGGGTGGAGTTTGGAGGATGGGAAATAACAAACTGGATACAAGCAATTTTATGGCAATTACAAACCACTACCCTCCCTGCTGGTATCAGATTGTACTCGTTGAGGCAGCTGTCTGCTATCCATAAGCGCCGAGCCATAGATTGTTCTGAGGAAGCAGATAACTGCCAGAAAGTTGCCAGAAACAATGGATCTTTGTCAGAAAATAATTTGGTAACACTGCCATCAATAATAGCTTAGAATGAATCACACCCATGAATCAGGAAAAGCAACCCCACAGCTTCACCACTTAGGTGTCAGCACCATTTCTTGGTACATCTCCATCAGTGATTCAGTGAGTAGGAAGGGTTCTTTTTTGGTAGGAATGAGCTTTGAGTATAAGCGGTATGACTACAAAGTGGTTTTTCTCCTTGTGGCAGAACCAATACTGAAGCTGTGCACAAGGGGTCACCAAAGGCACCCCATGAGCAGTGTGGATACCTGGTTCTCCAGCTCTCAGTGCTCAACGTAGATGTGGAGCGCTCTTTAAACAAATGGTGCAAACCCAACTGCCAGCCAAGATTCAACATGGGAAAGCAGTTGAGACACAGCAGACTGCAACGAGTTGAAGCCTGGTGTCTCCCTCTTTGCACGCATCAGTCAGTAACAGCACAGTGTCTTAAGGAAGTGAAGATCCTCCCAGTAACTTTTACTCTCATCTTTAACCTCTTCTGAGAAAGTAAGTCTTTGCCTAATTAGGACTTTCATGAAAACTGGATTATTATGGCAAACTAGCAGGCTACTTTTTTTTTTTTTATTTCGGCCAAACCTCAAAGCACATACAAAATAGTGACAAACGAAGGAGGAAAATTATTCCGTAACGGGAAAGAAATGACCAATGCACAGTACCAAATGAACAGTTTGGCCAGATGTTAGGAAAACTGCTGTGACATGCATGAATTCAACTATTAATAATAGAATAACTCATTTCAGTTTTAGGTAAGCAGTCAGAATTATTCGTTTCACATGTAAGAACTAATAGTGACAGCTGTTGAGACCATAGCGCTTGAGTAACACTATGTATCTTTCATTCCAGAAGTGTTCTACACTTGGCAGTGCACAATTTTTATTTTATAAGCAATAATTAAGATAGTTACAGTAACACTGATATAATTCCCACTTGCATACATGCAGCCAGATATAGTCTGTCATAGCACGGTGGAGCTTGCCCCCAGTGCTACACCTGCTCTACTCATTATGGGCTTCAGTCTTAAAGTTTCTCAAGCTGTTGCTGTTCATAGCACTACATTTACTGGAAAAATGTAAAGAGAAAAACACAATAATTAGGGAAATAAGCTTCACTGCAGGAAATGTCTAATGCATTATCTGCCAACATTCAAGAACAGATTAACCACAACTCTACTATACAAAATGATACATCTTGGTATAGTATCAACTTTTGCTAACTATTTTCTTAATATTTTAAATACTGAGACTAGTAGTAAAAATTCAACTTCTTCCCAGACAACTGCAACAAATGCTTTCAACTGAGGATCTGGGGAGCAAACAACCCCAGGCCAACATGCACTTGATGAAAAGTTTTCAATAGTTGAAGAAAGGATTCTCTTTTTCAACACCAGCAGTACATCTTTCTACAGAAATAGTTCAAAATTTTGCTTGGAACTGCTGCATCTGTCTAGAAAGGGTCTTTAAAGCAAAAACTGTGGAAAGGAAAGAACTATTTATTTATTTATTTATTTTCCCATTGAGATGTTAACCATTCATTTCCAGTTAAGATAGCTGGAAGGACATACAAAGGTGCTGCTGGCACCAGCCTTTCAGAGCACAGAATCCGTAAAGCACGTGATAACTTGAACTATTTTTGAACAAGTTACTCTGCATTTCAAATAAAGATTATAACTTTATCTCTTTTTTTTTTCCTGATAAAAGGCAGTGTAAGATTTGATATATATTCATAAATTTACCATGCTAAGAACAAAGTCTATGTATCCCAAGATAGCAAAAAAGACTTTACAAAGTTCAGACACTCCCCTTCTATGTGCCATTGCCTTCCACTGTTCTTAAAGTTCTGCTGTGCATCCTACAGTAACCTGAGCATCAACCCTAAAAATGGAGCTGCACAGTAGCAAACTTAAACCAATCCATTTTCTCTCACTTTATTTTGCACATTCTGCAGGCTTAAAAGCGAAACCTAGAATTTTTCACTTCTACTTTGAAGCCTAGAGTGCATGCAGAGCAGGGGAACATGGCTGGAGCAGAGTGGTGAGTCCACTTTCAGTAGATCTGCTTTACTGCTTTCAGCTGAGGCCTGGGCACATATGCATATTTCTATCTTCTTTGTAAAAAAATTAAATTAAAAAGGTGTGAATAACATTTGACTGTTGATTTAAATGCATAAATAAAATAGTATTTTTCCTGTTTGTAACGTGACCACTCAAAATATCCAACTTAAGAGAACTGTTCACAGTTGTATGCAGTCTTAACTTGGTTAACATTAACATTTTCTGATAGTGAGGTGTGAAAAGCTACACAACGAACCTGAAGTAACACAGTTTTCCCATATTTAGCTGCTCCAATCCCGGGATTAATGCTATAAAATTGATTTTTATGTGCCAGTGCGCTCAGTTCTAGACAAACAAAAATGGTAACATGCCCTTTCTCCCCAGCAGCAACAAATACCTAAACCAACCCTTTTCATGATTTACTTCTCCATTCTTGTTTGGAGAATGACTAGAGGTACAAAACATAGGCAGCGAGGTAAAGGACACCTGATGCCAAAGGAGACAGAATGGTTTACCAGTCAGACATACAAAGATATTCACATAGTTTTGTACTGTGAAACCAAATGCTTGCATGTGTAAAGCACTACCTCCCTGTTGTAAACAGTGACTTCATTTCTGGACAGTGGCAGGTACACTGAGGGCAGGGGGGGGGAAGGGGAGAAATTAATCTTGTAAAATTAATAATTCTACTTCTGTACAGGGAGAGATAGATGTGTCAAGAAAACACGGAGGATGGAAATTTCACTTTGGAACTAAGTCAGAGTTGAAAAAATCCTATATAAGACCCAGTCTCAATCCTATTTAAAACTGGAACAGACAAGAGGATCAGCAACAGAGGTCTAAGTGTGTTTATTAAATAAACTGACTGAATTGTTTTTCAAATATGCATTTATAAAGTTTTACTCTAACAGGGATTAACTATTTTTTCTTAACAAAACTAAGCAAAACAAATCCCAGACTAAAAGCATCGGGGATCTGGCTGTGGCTATGGATATAGTGTAGTACCATTTAGGGAGCTTTAATTTAATTTTTAGTTGAAATTAATACACTTTCAATAACACAGTTGCTTAAATCTCACTATTAATATCCCACTTTGGAGTATTTGGCTAAAATAAAGGGTAGCAAGTTGATGCAGAAAGAGGTTATCAACCACTGCACTAGAAAAACTACAATTGACTGTAGCAAAACTTTCAGAGCTCCCACACGAGCCCCAGGAAACCCGGTGGGTTTCTGAGCACAGTGTATAGTTCTTACACCCCACTGCGTATCAGAAACTGACAATAACCTTTCACTATCTACAGGAACGACTATGCTCCCTCACAGTTGTGTGTGTGTACGAGAAATGATTCACTTGCTTTTATTCCATGGAACTGATGATTCATTCAATCGTCTCCAGACCATGTTAATGTACTAAACACGCACATAAAGGAAGCAAAAAGCAAGTTCTTAAACTTTGCTATGCTCAAATGTTTTTTGGGTTTGTTTTGCTGCTGTTTTTTTGCTTGTTTTTTTTTTTTTCTAGAGAGAGAAAAGAAGAAATTAACTATGTGGAGAGAAAGCAGAACAGGTTATGTTTCTGCTCAAAGGCAAGGTTTGGGAAACACACCCAACCCACGTGTAAAACGAGGTGCCGTATTTCAGCGGCGGGCTGTGAGGTGAGCTCCCCGCCCTGCCCGGGCCACCCGCTCCGGGCCAAGGCTGCTCCCTCTGCTCCGGTCCCTGGTGCGGGGAAGGCGCGGCAGAGCGGTGCGGTGTGTCCCCCCCCAGCCACACAGAGGACTTACGCCTCTCCTCCTCCTTCGGTGACATCTTATGTAATAAGCCAAGCTAATCACGACGGAAGCGAGCCAAACTGCCACGGAGCATTAGCCAAGGATAATTACCCGCAGGAAGAGATGCTTTGGACCAGAACCTACTCCTGGCTAACTAGCCGCCCAGGCGCCTTGCTAGAAAAATCCTCGCAGGGGTGGCAACGGCTCCGGCAGCAGCCGGCGCGGAGCGCTCGCCGCCCAGCCGCGCTGCGCGCCGTCCCTCTCAGGAAGCTACAAGCATCGCGAACGGCA
>VWZK01017657.1:11544-102037 GCA_013396935.1 Baryphthengus martii | reverse complement strand
GCCGCCTCTGCGCATGCTCGGCGCTCCGTCGGCGGCCTGGGAGGCGCATGCGCCCCCGCGGCAGCGCTTGCTCATTGAGTCGGTGAGGCTGACGCGGAGCCGCTGGTTGGTCTCCGTTCTTTTCTCCCGCCGGAGGCCGGTGGCGGGGAGACTGGCAGAACGGGGCGGCGGCGGGGGGCTAGTTTCGGAAAGCTCGGCTCAGCGTCCGGAGGGGCCGCGAGAGCGTCGTCCGCCCCCCTCTGGCGAGTGGAGGGCGTGACCCAGCGGGACTGGCGGAGCTGTCCGCCGCCGAGGCCGCGGCTCCCTCTCCTGCGCTGCCCCTGGAGTCCTTACGTAACTGGTGGCTTCTCCCGCAGCCCGCGCTGGGTGCCCGGGGGTTGCCGGGACCAGCGAGACGCTTCATCTTTGAGCGTCCTTAATAGCGAGGCGGCGCACGGCTTTGTTAATGTCAGGGCTTCCGTCAGCGGTACCGCCTGGGAGAGATGGGCTTCCCCTCGGGGCCGCTCTCCTCGCTGTTCATGGGGCAGCTTTTCCCTACCAGGGAGGTGGATTTGCCCTCGCCGGCGCCTGCCCGGGGACCGATCCCCACCACGTAACGGGAGCGGCCAGGGAGCGCCGCTGCCTCTGTCCTGCCCCTCCCCGGGCAGGTGCATCCTCGTCCTCGGGATTGAGTTCGTGACAGGAGCACAACGTTGCCAGTCAGTGCGGAAAAAGACCCTTTCTTCTCATGCTCTTAACGCATCGGATCAGGAAAACTTCAAAGCGGCTGCACAGAAATGTCATGTTATTCCTGTTGGTGTAAGCAAAAGGCCATTGCAGAAGTGGGTAGTTTCTCCTTGGTTTATTTCTGCTGTGCTGATTGTGACTCATACTTGGTAATTTCCAGTGGAAGAAATAATTTTAACCAAGGAATTAATGAGAGCATAACACGATTGTATGACATTAGTCATGTATTCATTAATTCTAATTAAGCAGCTCCTCAGCGAGTCTTTTACTCCCATCCCACAGTCAACAGTGACAATGTATGTAATATCAAAATATATGCCATGAGAGCTCTTTGCCATAGGAACCCCCAGTTTGTACTCCCAGTGTGCACCGTGGGAATTTCCCTGACTCATTCTCATAACTCAATTCAGATGAATGATCTTCTCAATCAAGTCTTCATGAGATTTAATAGTAAATCACTCAATTTCCTTATGCTGGTAACAGAATCAATATTCCCTGTAACCTGTTCCACATTACCTCTTGCATAAAGTTTGTGCTAAAGCCTCTTACTGAGAACCCTTTTCCTGCAGACCAGTAGAGCATTTGGCCAGCAGTCAGGACTGCCAATGCTCACTTACATCTGAACATTCACCTGCATGTTAGCACCTTTCATGGGTTTAACTCTGATTCGTAGATGGAAAGTAGCAGAGTGGTTTTGAAGGGTTCACTTCAAGTAGCATAGCATTATAAAAAATGTCATCTAGGGAAGAGTTCTCTTTTGCCTACTTACATCTTTTTCCTTTTTAGCTACTTCAAGCCTTCCTCGGAGCACTTCCAGGATATTTGAGTTTAAGATGCCTTAGTGCTCTCTGACCAGGTCACAGCATTACGTTTATTTAGACATCAATGTGCACTGTCAGTAAGTGGATATTCTGAGGCTTTGCTGGTCAGGCTAGTGTTGATCTTGACTGTCAGGTCAGCTGTTGGTTAGAATTGGGTTGTGATCGTCAGCTAGATTTGTGATATCAGAGCAGTGCATTCATCTCCTTTGAGTTCGTACTCAATGAGGGGGTCACACAACGCACAGAGTATTTTTAGAGATTAAAATAAACTTCACTGAAAATAAACTGGGCTGTCTATGCTTTAAGCTCTCTGAAAACACAGACATCTGAATTGTACCTGGGTCCTAGCCTTAAAAATGGGGGGGGTGTGTGTGTGTGTTAAGTGAAACTTCAGACTATAACCTTTCATTTGAAGAAAATCAGAGAAATTCTGAATCATAAACAAACAGTTCCAGAGAGAGGCAGTGTTCCTCTCCGGGGTCTTTGTTTATCTGAAAGAAGGGCAGAAAGAGGACAAATTCCTTCCTAATCCTTCCTGAACGTGAAGGTACTTGAGCACTCAATGTTTTTACTGGAAAACAAATCCTGTATCAACACTTCTGAGAGTTCCCCATTGCTGAGAGACATTATAATACCAAACTTTAGCAACTAGAGAGAGGGCTGTCAGTGAGGAGCAACAGATGCCTACATTGGAGTCACTAAAGAAACCATCGCAGAAGATACAGATATTCAAAATACTGTTACAAGCAGAAAATGTAGCTGTGATGGTCTAGACATGGCAGGCCAGAGCTCAGAGCAGGTGAGCTTTCTTTATGAAGACGGCAAGGAAAACATACAATAAAACCAATGCGAAACATGATTCAGTACTAAGATGGTTATCTCACCAAATGTTCTCTTTCTACCTAAATGATGGATGTGGATTTCTCCTTCACAGCCAAGAGGCCCTCAGATTTAAGGTTGAATACGTACATACAGTATATGATTGTAAATTTAGATTAAAGCTTATCTTCTCACGTGTTTTCTTGGCTCCTAGGAGCCAGAGCAAGAGACTAATAATCAAAGCACAAGAATTGGCAACCACTTGCTGTATTTGTTGAAATGTAAGACAAAGGTCTAAATCAGTTAAGTGGCTGTGAAAACCTCAACTACAGATTCCAGTTTTATTTTATATCTGAATTTTTAGTGTAAACAGCTTTTATAGCTTCGCAGTAGGCATTGCAGAGTTTGTCTGGTTCAAGACTCATGTTTCTAATTATATTTCTCTCACTTCCTCTGTTGATTTTATATCTAGTAGAGTGAGGAGCCTTAAACTACTCCCTGGGGCTCTCTTCTGGAAGCAGATTTTTAACATGTAGATGTTTCCTCAAGATGATGACTTTTATAAGCTGTCAGTTAATTGTGATTAGAGCAACAGTCACCTCTGGATCTCCTCTTCTGAAGATGCAACTTTGGAGCAGTGGTGTGAATGTTGTTCTCAACTGTAAAATATGTAGTTGAGAAATACTCTTTAAAACTAAAAATAAACAAAATCAAAGTGTTTAACTTGTTTCTCAGCAGTTGCTACTTTTAGGGTTGTAAGTTAACTTACAAGTCATTAGCAGCTTCTGCCTGTCAGAGAAGCTTACATTATTTCTACTGAAGGACAAGCCATAACCTACTGGTATATGTTTAACTTTCAGATCCCTGGCTCTCAGTTTCTGACTTAATACTCTTAAGTCTCAGTGGGTGCCCTCCCTGCCTCCTCAGGAGTATTGCCAGGATACATTTTTCCATTTCCAAAGCTTAACACAGGAATTGCAAGTCATGGCTTTTAAATACCTAGCAATAATTAGGCAGCTTTCTTACAATCGAGGACTTTTTGCCAGAGTGCGTGATGAATCCCTCTCCCTTTCATTCAGAATTTGACTACTAAGCTATCTTGTTTAGCAGAGTACTAGGGCCCTTCATGACCACTTCCACTTGAAAAGAGAGCATCGCCACTCCTGCCTCCCTATTTAGAACCATTATGCTATTTTCAGTGCTATTTCACACGATGATTTTGCATTTCAGGCATTTCACTTTCGTTTGTTGTATACGTTCTTGTGTCATATGCAAAAGGCTCTCCCAGCAAGGTTATCGATTACCGGTCAGCTTTAGGCACGCTTGGGTTTTAGTTTTACTTTGCACAGCTTAGTGATACTCAGATTCCAGAGGACCTCATACCAACAGCAAGACTAAATTGGGAATTCTGGCTTTTAGTGGATATTTTCAACTTGAGCATTGCTTTATTTTTACTGTATAAATATTGAAACACACCAACATGTGAATTACGCAGCAGAAAACAAGTGCTGTCTTGCCTTTGGATGAGACTGAGAAAATTTTGACTCAGTTGCAGAAGGGGAAGGAAGAGGTATAAAACACCTGCTCTGCCTGGCTTCAGCTCCAGCAGGAGGAATTCCCAGATGATGTCTCTATATTCTGTCAGCTGGAATAGCCACCTGATTACAAAGTTGGTGCAGAGCCTTCCACAAGAAAACGTTAAAAGAGTATACTTTCCCCTCAGGACAAAGGTGTTGAGACCTGTGGGTAAATGGCATGGTTAATCTTTTTTTTTAAAAAAAAAAAACAAAACAAACAAAACTCAGCCATGCTTTATAGCTTAGTCTTACTGTGAAGCATTTTACTTTTAATGTCAGAAAAAGGTGCTTCCTAGCACTAGTTTGAATTTCACCATTTTATGCAATATGAAACAAGGTATAATTACATTCTATAAGAGACTATTACAACATGTCATTTTGTAGATGGGATAAGATACCTGTGAATGACTACGGGCAATCTCCCTCCAAAATGGAGAAGGGTATAGACAAGTTGTCACCTAATAACGAACTGTATTGTTTCACATGGTGGAGTTCTGCTCACAGAGAATTGCGAAAGCAGATGTTAATAGACTAAACCATTAATGTTTTGTTTGAGTGGGTTGCCAGGACAAGGCTGATTACTGTGGCTCAGTAATCACAGTAGCTGTTTCTGAGAAGGTCTTCCTCCTGTCAGTGAGGAACCAATCCCTTATCAAGAGATTCAGAGCATAGCTGCTGAATGGAGTGAATCCTTTAGGAGGCCAGAGATCATGCTACATAGTAATTTTTTTTATGCTGCTGAATGGAACAAATGAAGGAAAGAAGGATGGCAAAGCAATCTCCAGAAACAATTTTCCTCTTCTTTTACAGATGGGGACATAACTGGGCTCCTGCACTTCCTTTCCTGTGGTATGCAAAACATCTCACAAGTCAACTGAGGGAAATAGCTGCTCAGAAGGAGGAGGAGAAGCTAGATACCTAAATTTAGATCCTGTACATAGCCTACCATGTAAACATTTTTGGATTATCCTAAAGAAAAATATTTCCTGCGTTAAGTCTTTATTTAATTTTGATAATGTATATTTGAGCCAATGTTGAAGTCAAATAAAATAGAACTAGACTTTTTTTTTTCTAAAAGATTTTTAAAATTTCTAGAGTTTCTACTAAAACACGTGCAGTGAGTCTTGCTGGCAACACAAACAAGAAGAAAAATTACAACTAGTCAAGTTCATGTACTACATCAGTTTCTAAATTAGAATTTGAAATCCTTAAGGTCACAAGTGTTTCACCTGGTATATTTTGTCACAGCCATCACTGGGGCATCTGAATATGTGTGGCAAATCAATCCTATTCCCCAGCAAATACTTAGGACACACAGCACACACAGTGTTCTATACATATATAAGTATTCTAGTTTTTAGCATTTATGCACAGTATAAAACTGCATTTTTTTCTTGCTCATACCATGAACATATTTTATAGATTTTTTTATCCCCTCTACATGTACCTGATGGCACCATCACTTAGAACACAGTAACGTTCTTCATAAGCTTGCTCCTAGACAGGAGGGATCCAGCAGTTTTTAATCCTGATTTATTTTTAAAACTATTATAAAACCACATGTGAGCAGTCCAAACAGTTACTATGGAGAGCTTAAATTATTATTAGGTAATATATATATTTTGTAAATGAGTCAGCGAAAGATTTATTTATCAAGTGGTAGAGTAGCAGTATATTTTCTTGGCAAACAGAAAAGAACTACAACCAAAAGACAAGGAAGGAGGATCTCACAGACTGCTCTATATACTTCTAATCAGAATGGTTACCAGGATATTTTTGTTCATCAAAAGCATAACATTCCTCTCACTATGTGAGCTCTGCTTAGGCACAGCTGCCTCTGTCTTGGCCGCAGGGCTACAGCTTCATGGTAGGCAATGAAAGTTGTCACAGGTGGCTTTATTTGTTCTAGGCAGACATGTCAACACCCTGGACTGCTATACTGAATATTTCACAGAAAAACTTAAGTATCCTGTCCTTACAATTAATTTTCAACCTTGCATGTGAAAAGCTGGCATAAGTGTGGCTGCTGGGAAACATGGGGACACCCTGACACCCCTCAAAAAACTGCATTCAGACAATTGCCTGTAAGGTAGTCATAGAGAGATCACAGAATTGCAGAAACACTGTCCACCAGAATAAGGAAAAGAAGTTTCTTGCCAGACAAGTGTGCCAGCGACAACCATCTCTCACCGCTGGATAATTAGTCTGTAAAGACTAGGGGAGGGAAGCTACACAAAAGCATGTCTTTCATCACATACCCCTTTCCTGCTGTTTTTAAAATATGAATTAATTTATTTGTAAGTCTGCAAGTTGTTTTCTGAGCAGTAGGACCATGGCCACCAGTTTCCTAGCCATTTTTGTCCGATAGAATAACTGCCCCCTTTCCCTGTGCTCCCAGATACCTCTTTCCCCTCTCAACCACAGCACACAAAGAATCACGCACCGCCCTTCTGCATCCCTTCCAGCTTAGCTCCCACCTCAGACCTAAGCATATCAGACACTAACTGCCATTAATTGGGTGGCAGTAATGTGGACTGTTCTCCTGAGCAGTTGCTGGTTTCCATGAAGTTTCCAGGAGCTTTGCGTTCTCAAAGTCTCTCTGTCAAATATAGCTGGAACTTGTCAATAAATTGAAGCATCATTAGGGAATGCAAGCCAGTAGACAGACAAACTGTGGGATTGTAGGTTATATTTCCTTCAAACCTAGCTGAACTCCAGTTAGATCTAGCTTTCAGGATTTCTTTTAATAGTAACCAAGCAATTTCCTGTAATGCTGGTTAAAAGCCCAAACTGTGTTTTGTAACATATTGGTTATCTATATAAACATATTGGTGTTTTTAATTTAAATTCAAAGTTTTGAGAAAGAGCTTTAAGCAATCAAATTGACAGACATCCTTAATGATAAATCTATGGAAGCAGGTGGACATCTAAACTTAACATTGAATTTATTTTCACACAGCCAGAACTGTAAATAGGAAGAATATACGAGATGAATTGGTGAAACTGAAAAACTTTACACCTCCAAATTTTATGTAATGGAACTTTCAAGATCTCATCTAAATTCCTGCCAGAATCGGGATCCATATGCACTGCTATGGAGTTAATTTGAATTTGGAATTTAAGGTGTTACTTCTTCACTGCTATACAGCACATTCAATAAAGATAGATTCGTGGTCAGAGAGATGAAATGAGGAAGAGCAGCAGAGCATGAGGAAACAAAGACTGGAAAAAGAAGAGCAGTAGAGAGAGAGAGGATGCATATCAGGTGCCTGTATAATTTAAGTTCTCGGCTGCACTGGCACTCCTCTGCCCATTGCAGAGCTTGCTGCAGGTACAGTGGCAGCTGTAGTTTTTTTCATGCTATCAGGGGATTTCATTCACAAACTCTGGAGGGGGAAATCAAGAAAAATCAATGCCACTTTTTCTATCTGGTTGCCCACAAGATCGCGTGAATGAAATCTGCCAGCGATGCTAAATGGCTCGCCAGGCTGGATGACTGTAATTACTGCAATTTCCTTCTTCCTCCCTCTGTGTTTAGCTTATCTTTTCTCTGCTACATTCCGTTCAGCCCACATATCCTTAGGTACTGATAGAAGTCACTAATTTCAAACATACTAATCAAGTGCATTAAAGAGATCAAATAGAGGGAAAAAGAAGCCTTCATAATTGCTTAGGTATAGACATTGGCGGAAGAGTAAATAAAAACATGGATGCACAAACCAGCTGGTGAACTGCACAGCGAGAAGTGGGTAGGTTCTGTCCACTTAGGATTATATCCTCATTTACAGTCTTATACCCTTCTTGTGAGGCTGTAATTCAAGGAGGCATTTTAGAAAGGCAAAAAGAAAGGGTAACAGTTAAGTATAAATCCACGTTTCGCAGAAGGCTTTCTTTCTTTAAACCACTATGTTAACAGAACTATGTTCTGTTAAAATAGCAGGAAAGTTATCAAATACCTTTGAAATCTATTTAAAAAGCCCTTATACATTAGAGTTGAGAGAGGAAATATCTGTATCCTGACTGTTATTATTTCCTACTTGGAACTAAGCAATTTTCATAATCCTGTTCTCACCGGACGAAATAAGCTAGTCAGACCTGGTTTAGTGACAGACATACAGATAAATCTTCATCACCCGTATCTACGTATATGCAGAAATACAATAGAATCAGATTTTTTAAAACAAATATCCAAAGACATAAATAGTTTTAATGTTGATATTTTCAGTTTAAAATAGTTTTACTAACATTTTAAGATTTGCTTTGACAGATGGAGATAAGTAGATTTAATTTTGCTGTGATTGCAGCACTTTGGACTTCAGATCTCAAAAGCCCAGACACAACTAGGAAATGAAAATTCTGCATGACACTACCATATTTTAGTTTATATCTGAGATGAATTCTTTCTGTTATCAAGAAGCAGGCTCAAAAATGAGTTACAGTATGTGGTGAAATAAATAATGAAAGGGGATGGCTGTCTAAATGAGAGCACACCCTGACCAGTGGTAGCCTTTAGTGAAATGTGATTGCTTATCATTTGACCTTTATCTCCAAAGGCTCAGAAACCTGAACAAGACTGGCCTGAGGCCCCTCTCTATTTTTTTTTTATTTTTTTTTTTCATTTGGAACAGGAGTTCTCAAACCATTAGATGGAGCCCCTCTTCTTCTCTCTGCCTGGATGAACCACTCAGTGATGTACAGACACCTCCATTGTGGCCCCTGCTGCACCACACAGAAGAACTAGGAGAACCTGGAAGACTTTGAATGTGAAATACACCTTCTTTCTTATAAAAGACAAGCACCAATCTTCTATTTACTATCACTTTGACTCAGGAGGCTCTTTGGACTACAAAGCCACTTAAGAGTGACAGCTGAAGCTAGGTGTGTCCTTGCTGCGGTATCACAGCTGCCTCGCTCAGCAAGGTGAAGAAAGAAGCATACTGATGTGAGAGGATATGCTTATGCTGACATTAGCTATGCTAAGCCTGTCTCATAGATAGAAAACTTCCGTCTCCAGAACAGATTTTAGGCACATTTCATGAGCCCAAGTTTAATCCTTCCTGACAGCATGCCTACTTTAATACCATCTTTTCTTCTCTGAAAATTTCACCCATCTTTCCTCAACAGCTTTTACTACAGAGTTCCCAGGTAAGTAGACCTCCGGGTGTGAAGGGTACTGGACTGTGAGAAAAACAGGCCACAGTCCTTTATGCAACAGATTTGATGCAAGTCCCATGTGATATTCAGCTAAAAGACTGGCTTCATGACTAGCGTGATTGGGTGATGCAGTTCATACATGCTTGTGCTTAGCCAGACTCTTGAGGCTGATAGCCCCTGTTGGTAGCTGTTACTGATGATTTGTCTTCTGAGAACATTCATCCTCTATTACACTTTTCCCAGTGGCAAGAGAGATACCAAACGAGGACATCCCCTACCTCCCCTTAGCAGTGTAGTCCACATAGCTAAGAGATTTGAGTTGGGTTTGTTTGTTGTTTTTTTTTTTAATGGCTTATATAATAGCTCTCACAATTTCAGTAAGCTCCAGCATCTTGCTTCCTTCTCCCACAATCCCCAAATAAGCATCACGTCAGCACACAGTGCTGGTAGCCCACACCTATCCCTTCCGATCCCTGCAGCAGCTCCCGCTTTGTTCATCTTTACTCTCCACAAGGAAGGTACCTTAGGTGCCTCTCATTCATTCTTCACTCAGCAAAATGTGGAACAAATTTTCAGTGACAGTCTGTTGCGCACCAGTTTAATAGTGCATAAACCAGAAAGGCTACTGATAACAGCTTTTAGAAATCCAGCATTTTGTATTTAAAACTATTCAGCTTTACAGTAATGTGATTGTTTATTCTGCAGCTAGATTTTCAGAGATGTGTGGCTTTATGCAAAACAATCTTACTGTATTTTTAAGACACTTTTGGATTTCCAGTAGAGTCATTTGTAAAATCCTAAGAAAGAACTCCTAAGAAAGAAGTTTGTTCCAGCTATTGCAACAGGAGTGGTTGATAATGCAAATATCCCACTAACCTTAACAGAGTATTTCATGGTCCATATTCTCCAAGAAGTCACTAAGATTTTTGAAAATGCAAAAAATCCCATAATTTAAATCAATAATGATGATATATTTCTTTGGTTGATATGTGTTTCTACCTAATAGAAAATCTCAAATGCTATTTAAACACTTCATTATCAGGCTGTGTATCTTCTGGCCACTAGTGAAGCTGTGTTGCTGCATTAAGGAAGGAGGTGTTTGTATTAGAGAGGAAAATCCCAAACAATTTTTCAGACTTCAGATGCAGACTTGAAGATAAGTTGTCCAAATTTCCTTCCGTCCTCCCAGACTCTTCCTCTGCTCTTTGTTCACTTTCCCTTTTAGGACTTTAAGCAGCCCTATTTTTTCAGAATTCTCTCTCTCCAATGCAGGTCTTACTTCACTGTTAGTTACGTTCCTCCTAAATTTCTGCTGTCCTGGCATACCTTGGAAGAGTTATACATTTTCCTTCCATAGCGTCTGTAGCGGCTGCATGGACAAAATCCCTCCCTCTCTTCCAGTGTGACTGGTTCTGTGGTAAGAAGGGGAGTAGAAGCACTTTTCCTATGAGATCTTTGGTGTCCCCATGCCCAAATTTCTGCCCTGGCCCCTGTAAGCAGGCTGTGGGATACCCCAAATAGCAACATGCTCTACCTATTACATGAAAGACCTAAAATTTTTCCTTTTTTTTCTTTTTTCTTTTTTTTTGCCTATCACAGGATAGCAGCTTTCCCAGCAGACTACATTAATGGCTGCAGAATGCAGGCCCCTCTCCCTGCTTAAAGAGCATCCTTGGGATTGCAGGAGAACGTATCAGGTCTTTCCAGTTGTTTTTCCTCATGTTGCACCAATATTCCCACTGGCAGCTGGCTCTTCTGAGTCCAGCCAGGAGACATTCTTGTAAACAGAAGGTAAAGAGCTGCAGAAGCTAAGAGTATCCTTTTACACCTAGCACTTAGTTTTAGAAAAGCATTTTGGGGTCAGGCATCGTTCTCTGCCTGTATTCATTCCCTATGAATTTTTTTAAGCATCTCTGAAGACAGCTCTTAGCAAAGCCTTCCTTTTCAAGTTGTACATTATACATACGAAATGACATTTGAAGAAATACAGCATATGTCATCTTAATATAGACATCTTTCCAGGCAGTGTCATTTCCCCAATAACAAAAAATAGAAGCTGTCCTCATGGAGGGGGTTAGAAATAACACAACACTGATGAAGTAATCATATTGCAACACCATCAAGAATCTTTCAAATTGTAACTTGTTGAATTCTGATTGTCATCTGTAGCTGGTAGCAAAGCTAATCTTGTATCTCTGAAGAGCAGCCTGCCTCAGTGGTTTACCTTCATTTACCTCAGGCACACCGGCAGTATTGTTGGAGAGATGCAAGTCGTGACATCTCCAGTCTTTTGTGAATACGAAGCAACTTAACTATACACAGAACAAAAATCAGCTCAACTTTCATCCATGCCCAGAGATTTAAGTGAAGGAAGAGATAGGTGACAGATCTTTAAAGAGTCACCACCTGCCAAATAAAACCAGAAGAACCTAAGTGACCACTAGCTGAATGTCCATATCGTCCATCAGTACTGTAACTTGGAGGCAAGCAACATGAAATGAAAATGGTTTCTGTGTGCAAGATTTCTTACAGCGGCAGGTGAGAACAGCAGTTGTTTCAGATATAAAATAGAAGTATAAAATTGAATGGTTTTTGTTTTCCCTTTTAAGACTTTTCCTCAACAAGGAAGTAATAGTAGAAACATGGATTTTGTGTTTAGAAAATAATAAGAAAGCCTCACAATTATCAGCTTTATAACACTGATAACATTAACGATTTAATGATAACATTAAACCATGATTTCTAAGAAATGTCATCCTTTCTTTGACTTATGTCATGAAAATACATTTAATATCTCAGGAAAGTAAAACCCAGTAGCTCAACATAAAATAACTGATGGGTCACTGGTTGATTTTCTTCAGAGCTATTGAAGTTCTGAGCAACAGAATGACAATTCAAACAGCAACAGCATGCCAAAAGGATGATTTCATTTTCAGTTTCATTTATAAATGAATCAGCAAATTACTCCCATCAAAATAGATTTTATGCAGAGAGGGCAGCAAGGAGCCCGTATTTCTAACTTTGTTCGTCCAAGAACAACAAGGGAAGGTTTGCAAAGTGCATTCTGGTCTGTCAAAAGCACTCAAAAATGTTTGAGTCACCACAGTGCCTGTGACCTGGAATACCTACAACTTTTTTTCAGTGTTGATTAAACTTCATTAGAGGTGAAAAAACTGCATGCCATTGCAAGTGAGTGGAAGAGGCAGCACTAACAGGCCACTTTCTAAATGGATTTCCCAGAAGAAGAGCAATTAATAAGGGCCCTAGAAATGGTTTTTGTGCACTTCTAGTTATGTTACAAAGTGTCAACTGAAGGCTTAATGAATCATAAAACGCATCATTTTAATGATTATTTCTTCAAACCTAATCCAGATGTGTCCGAATACACAGGGTATTAGTAATGCACAGGCAGCATTTGAATCCAGCTTCCCCTTGACCAAGGTCACATAACACAAAACAAATGGTTCTGTGAGCAGAGGAGCTAACAGAGCCTGACTTGCTACAGATTTTGTCTGGGAGATGAGTTCATTGGTGGCAACCTGGGTGTGAATTTTAAGTGTTGTTTTTTCTGGATTTGAGATACTTATAATTCCCCTTATGCAAAATATCTTGTATCTTGAAAGAGCTGAGTCCTCAGTAGAGGGGGTTTCCCTTTCTATGGGAATTCTTAAAGCCCCTCTCTCTCTCTTCTCTGTAACATGCTCTTAATTTTCACAAATTTATAAAAATGGAAATTGCTTGGAGACTCCTGCTGCTCTCTAATTTGTTTAAAAGCTGCTAGTGGGTTAAAAAGCTGCCACAGCAGGACAGAAGGATGCATGACCACATCCAAATCACATGATTTCGTAAGCCTTCTTTCCTTAGAAAACCAGAACAAGAATTCCCAGACCCACAATAAAGGAAATTAGAGAAAGAAAAAGAGCACTTTAAACAATATATTGACAACAGCTACAAAACCCCTTCTACTCCTATCCACAGCAAATCTACACACATGAAAAAGTTCTCAAGGCAAATATTGTTCACAAATTGAAAACATCTTAATGGCTCTAATTTATCACAAGTTTCACTTTTTTATACGATAAAAACAACTAAGCTACACTGAGATACCAAAGGAAAAGCTTCACCATCATAATATCAATAAGGCAATACGCTGTATTAAATAAATGTTATCTAGTGAATGACAAATAAATGTCCATCTTAATTTCGAAGGTTTTTTTCCCCACAGAGAAGTAAGTCAGATACAAGTATTTCTGTTCAGATAACTAGGATACTGAGGATTCAATCTCTGTAAAGATTTATTATTTATCTTGTAAGACATACAGTTTTCTTCTACACAGTGTTTTTCACTAGAAATAGGATCAAAACAGACTTCCAGAAAACACCTCCTTGTTTCTGCTCTGCTTTGTAAAATTGTCTCCTTTGATTCCCTTCCTTTTGCCTCTTCATGAGCTATTTTCAGTGTTTCCAGCAAGCTCTTAGTCATAACAAGATACCAAACCTGGAGGATATTAGCTCTGCAATGAAGCAGAATTGTTTTATAGATGAGGTTCTCTATGGATAGCTGCATCATGTGAATGACACAAGAATCATAGCACCCTGGGTACACTGATGCAACTTCCTTTGAACCAACAATCCGATCATATTCTGATGAAAACTAACTGGGAATCTCTTCCACAAGAAAAAATTGTGTTGCTTTAGGAATATTTACACAAGTGATAGAGGACTGGGTTGTATGGCATCAGGAAGACATATTTACACTAAATTAAGATCTTTAACGCTAGTTATGGCATGACAGTAACACTTGCAGTCCTTTCTCAGCTTTACACACGTATCCCATCCTTTCTTTTGTGTTTCCCTCTGGCTGTAATTCTTGCTTCTTACCCCTGCCCATCTTTTCTATTCTTTTCTTCACCTCCACCTCAGCCACCCCTGTGGAGCAGAATGACAACTTAGACACTAGCAGAACACATTCAAACTGCCCGGCAGCTGGTGCAGATGCTCGGTCACCCATACTCTGGAAGAACAGCACAGTGTGATCTGAGCTTCTATATATCTGCAGAAAGACTGACGCTCAGCATTTGCATATGCGCCAGGACTTTGCATAGGCTGAAAAAAAAGCTCACTGTTTCCACTGAAGTGAGTTTAGGTGGGTGATGCTCAAGGTAAACAAGCTTTCAGATGTGATCCTAGCCCTGCCAGATTTTTCCACTGCAGCTGCTGACATGACTGCCTGAGCTGCAGAAGCATCATTCACTTGGGTGCAGCACTGCTTGAGGGACTCAGTTTAGGGAGGCTGTGCAAAGCACTACTGCAGCTTAATAAACAGGAGGTAGTGCATTTGTGAATACTTAAATTGGAAGGTAGATTTGATTTGATACTGCGAGAAAAAGGCTCTAAGATCAAAGGCTAAATGATAGGTATTGTCGCTCAAAGGATCAGATCACATTATTCTTTCCTTCCTTCTGAATTAGCTGCAGTCTTAGTAATTATTTTTCATTCTCTTAAAGCTTGCTTCTTGCAATATAAGCTGGTTAAATTCAAGTCAAGACTTCAGTATTTTCTCTGTTTAATGGAACGCTTTTTACCTTACAAGCAATACAGACCTCTGCTAACAAACATGTTTGGAGTTTTGGTTTTTTCTGCGGAGTGTGTGTGGGGGTGTTTGTGGGAGGGTGTGGGGAGGCAGGTAATAGCACAGTTTTTCTCACCAACTGTCCAGATATGTGTAAATAGTCAGTTGTGAAGTTTGTGTGTTCAGAGACTAGCTAATGAAGTGCCAAATTCCAGGAGTAATGTAAGGGCTCATTATAAAGGTAGCATTTCTCACAACAATCATGCTTTGTCTTTCTAGCAGACAAGCTGTACTAGTTGCCATGGGTTTGTTTTTTTAGATGGCCTCCTCTCTCAGGGAAACAAAATCCCCAGCAAGCAGCAGTGGCTGCTATAATTGCTGAGAGCAGAAATAAATGCACATTCAGAACTGGTCTACTAATAACCTTTACTCTCCTCGCCCCCAGCCTATTATCTGTATTTTGCATCAGTCACATGGAAGCCTAAAAGTAACAAGACAATTCTGAAACTTGAGTAGCTGAAGTTGTTTCAGTCACTCGCTGCCACCAAGGAGCTGAATCCATCTCTGGCAATTACACTACGTTCACAATCCAAACTTTCATTCAACTGAACATGTACATTTTTCAAAATAAACACTCTGAACTTTGAGTAACCCAGAAATAGCAAGGTATTGATGCAGACAAGAATGTTACTGCTCTCATATACAGGGTATTTGTAACTTTCTTATCACATTTGAATTATGATTTTCTCATCTCTAAATGGCAGTCTGCCAGTTGCTTCTCTCTCTTGAACTGCTCCTTTGTATGCTAGATCCAATACAAGCATCAGCATGCATTAATATTTCTATTTTTGCACTGAGCACCAGTTCATAAAATGACAAATACGATAGTAGAAACCCAGAATTTAATAGAGGTTGCTGCTGATCAGAATTATCATTTTTCCTAGTGAGAAATAAAAAGATTTTGATGAGATCTAATCTAGTAAAGTTTTTTGTCACATGCAGCTATTCGAATTCAGATGAGTATTGATTAAAATTTGCCTCTTTTTTTTTTAAATATGAGATATTAAATATTTCTGCTCAAGACTCATCTTGTTTTTTATTAGAAGAGAATATGCTTTTGAGAGACTTGCTACATTCCTCACCTCCTCACCCCCTCCCTTCTGGTTTTATCTCAAGTTCATATGCAAATAGTTGTCTACCATTACTCTACAATGAAAGATTCAGATTTGGCACTTAGGTCTCTTGATATAGGAGGATAAAAATCCACATATCTTTTAAAAAAGGCTCTTTCATTTACACATTATAGTTTGAACACTTCATAGTGCAAAGAGCTCATTTCTAGCTTAAAACCCCATTCTGGAATATTTTTCCCCCCCCAATTTTTTTCACTTTCCATTCAGCAATTCAAATCAGGATTCAAATCCTTCTTTTACCTACTTTTCTTCCTTAATTGTACAGCAGCAGCACTCACAGAATAATCTGCATCAAATGTTCCTGTTGATTCTGCCTTCATAACAAGAGGTATTTAAGAGACATGGAAGGAAGTATAATTTATACTGCTTGCTATAATGGAGCTAAGAAGATGACATGCAAGAAAGCAAGCATGAAAGCCAAGATTTCTTCAGGAACAGATCTTATGATAAGTATTTAAGTACTAGTTCCTCTATTTAAGTGATCACTAGTAGGGGTATATCATCAAAACTGGTCAGGTATGCAACTGTATTTTGGGACAGCAGAGCCTAATTTCTAGTTGTAAGAAATTAGTGTTGCTATCAATTATGTGCTTTATTTCAAACCAGTCAGAGTAGATAAAATGACAGTATTAATTCCTGTTGCTCTCACCAAAAGCTGAGATTGTCAGGCAGGACTGACGAGCTCTTTAATTAACAGTGGGGTTTACTCTCTTTGGGAAAATCCACCCAGTGAACAAACTCAAAACTAAAAAAGACATGTCCAATTTAAAGCCTAGACATAGCCCCCAAAGTTATACATATATAGTTCTATACAACAAAATTAAAATGAAAAAATACATATATATAAAGATATACATATAAAAGGGTAGAGAAAGTAGCCTTGCACTTCCCACTGCTCTTATTTAGCCACCCTTATCAAAATACTACAAGGAAGCAGCTGGTATCTGGCATTATGAACAAGCACAACTTTAGATAGCTTGTATTTGTCTAAGTTTGTCAATTGTTAAAGAAACTGGCACTTATTTGTATGACTTCCTCCACTATTCAGGGGTAGATAACCCTGAATAACAACACAGCAAGAAGCAGGCTGTCCCAGATTTCTTGCTCAAATTTGCTTCTCGCTCATCACCTTTGAGAAAGTCCTTGCTCATATCAGTTCCTACTTTTCTTTTTGGAAGGGACTTCAGGAAGGGACTGTTTTGGCTGGTGTTAAGCAGTCAGTCATATGATCTGCAAAAATCTGCAGTAGAATGTAATGAATCTGCAAATAAAGCTCTAAGAGTATATTTCTTACTGCAGCAAGAGCTGTAAATTCACCATTTTTTTCAGAAGAAAAACAGCATAGCTTTTGGAGATGTCCCATGACCAGAACATATACCACTGCCATCCACAGGAATGTCAAGGTGTGATTCAGTTACAGTGCCAGAATGTGTCTGTACGTACATAGACACAGAGTCACACTGTTGCTCCTTATGAAGATTTCAAGTCTGGCACTTGTTGTCCAGATTTCAAGGTAATGCCAGAAAATATCGTCACCACTCCAGAGATCTGGAGTTACAGTTATACTAGGGAGAAGGGTGACCTTAGTCTCTTTCAAGAGCCAGCATTCATAAGGCCATTTAACTTGCCAGGTGTCTTAGATAATATCCTGCTGGGTAAGGAAATACCCTCTCTATGGAGCAAGGGTAACTGAAGCACTGGAGAAGTGGTGTGTTGATACCAAAGCAGCTTCTCTGAGTTCCAGATAATCACTTTATTCCCCAGTAGGACCATTCTTCTTTCTTTTCCATCATAACTTGTCACTGGTGAGTTTGGTTTACGGTCACTTCATGTCTTGAAGCTCCTGCTGACTCCAATGGGAGTTATGCCAATATCAGATGCTTTTCAAAACTAGTACCTGAAATGCATCTCAAAATTAAAAAAAAAAAGTTTTCAAAATAAGGCAAATGACAACAAAACTATGTCTACTCCATGCAGTTAGAAGGCTCACACAGAGAGCCTTGAAGCACATTTGAGCTATAATCTCACTTAGTTTTGTTGTCTTTAGCTCAGTGGATGTGTCCCCCCTTCACTCAACAAGGCTGAGTCAGAGTTCTGTACAGAATTTTCTGCTAGCTTCAGGATTTTAGTTATCTTCCCAGAATCTGAAAACAGAGGTTAAGGAACCCCAACTCTCATCTTTGAACTTTTTTGAGGAAGCAAAAAGCACTGAACCTATCGATCAATGTTGTTTAAGAAGCTTTTCACCGTCGTTGTGTTGAGTAGGAAGCAAACTTTTCACTGAAGCTTAAAGTAGTGGAAGTAAAGCTCTAATTTCAGGAGAGCGCAGACTGTCAAGTCAGATAATTCTTCTTCAGATTCAAAAGAGAAGCGACTGGAAAAGACTTTGACTCATCTGTCATTTACGCTGCCCTAATATACATGAACTATAGAACTCCTTCTGAAGAGCAAACTCAGACTAAAGAGGAATTCTCAAAGCTCATTATACAGCACTTGCAAATGAGTCTAAGTGCTAAGTCTTTGATTTCTAGAGTTGCCAAACACTGGCTCAAATCCCGACCCCCTATCACACAGCCTGCATAACTAGGATATATACAGAGAAAAAAAATCAACATGAGAGAAATTTTTTCTCCTCCTTAGGAGTTCAGAGGAACAACAGAGCCACTCTGCACTAAACAATTCAGTAACTGTATCTGTAATAACTCTCTGACACATCTTTTCTCCACTGCAATGGCAAGCATGGTTACGTATCTGTAGTGTTCTACCCTTTTCTTTCCTTGTCCCTGAGAAGACCCTGCTGTTTATCCTCCCAGATGTATAGCACAGATCTCCCTGGGCAATATACAGTGCCTGCGTGACTCCACCTGGCTGTTCAGAGACATGGTCAGATTTGGGAAGCTGTACAGCATATTGCAGCTATCTGAAAAGATTAGCATGCCATTATCTTATTTTTGTCTCTGACTTAGAGTCCCCAAACTATCAGCTCCCTTCTGCACTGCTGACTATGCGTCAGCCCAATCCCAATGAGCATTTGTTACAATACTGGCCAGGAGGGCAGGAGTATTTCCAGAAGAGTGTGTTCTCTAGCCAGGCTACAGCATGGACAAGTGCCAGAGCTATGCATCACAGGGCTAGTTAAAAGGTAGTTCTTATGCACCTTAAATTCCAGGGGAAGAAATGCCAGCTGACATTGCCATTCTCTTCTTATTGCTGTTTAAAGGTGGGTGAAGAGGAGAGGAACAAATGAAATGCTGTCATCTAGAAGTGCTTTTCCAAAGTGATGTCATCTAAACATGGAGGATTAAATCCTCTAACATACACTGATATAAATCAATTGCCTTAAAGCATTGTAGCCACATTAGATCTGGCCCAGAGCTTCTTCAGTCTTCTTTTGGTCATCAGATAAATATATCATTAGTTACTTTTGACATCACTAGGACTCCTTCATTTCATACCCAGGAGGCAAAAACTGATACAGAGTTACACAACCGAACAGGCATCCGCCATGTAATTTACTTCTTTGTGATCACTGGACACTTCATGTAGGAGCTCTGTCTTTTTTTTAGCTTTGTCAGATTGAGCTGCTATAAAACTCAATAGCTGAGTCAAATTTTATAACTATGCAATTGAAAATCAGGAGGAAAACCTTCCACAGTTCCAACAGGGAACAGTCTATGGTAATATGTTTGGTGTTTTTAAGATGTACCTCAACTACATGTTTTTTTTATTTGGGTTTGATTTTTTTTTTTTCCATCTAAATAGACCCATACTGTGTGTGGCTGCTTAAAGTGCTAGTAACATCATCAAAGGTATGTCTGATCACTATGCTGGGAGCATATTGGATGGAAGGGACGTTACGCATCTCAAAATGTCCCAGAGGAACTGGCAACTTAAAAACCCAAGGCGGGCAGAAATTAGCCTTCTAGTAAAGCTCTGCAGTCGGTTCCGTGGACACCACATGGAATATCTATCAGCGGGGTTTCTAAGAGGAGAGAGTGAGAGTATCATCAAGTAGGGCTTAAGAAGGTAGTCTCTCCTTCTTTGTGGAAGAAGAATGGTCTAGATTCCCTGTGATTCTTTATCTCAGTTGTGGGTTTGTTTTCTTTAGTTTGTTTTTTTTAATGGATATGGCCTGATTTATTCCTTTAATTCACAGCTGAGGAGCTACAGGCTCCTCAAGGGTAAATCACAATTCATTTTGTGGCAGTTTTCTGGATTAGTAATTACATGTGGAAGAAAAGCAAGCCTCATGAATTATACATAGTTATTGGTTTGATTTCAAAAACTCTTGACATTGAGGGTAAAAGTAATCTAATTAGTCTATTGTATAACAAACCTTTCCTTTCTTCTAACAAGGATAGTGTACTTCAATTATTATTGCCTTACCAAACCAGACCACAAATTAAGTAAAACTTGATGCAGTTGGCTAGCAACATTAACGTGGTATTTCCATTTAATGTAACCACATTAATGATTAAATTTGGGGAACATGTTCTGCATGTGCCTTCACCATTTCTGCCTCCTCTTCCACAACCAGAGCCATGAAACACAGTGCCTTTCTGTTGAGTAGGACAGCAAGTGTCCAGAAGACCTCAAGTACTTACAGGATGTTGTCATGAAATTGTCTCCAAAGGACCTTTCTTCTGTAGTTCCTTAGAGGGAAGATACTGGTGATGTATTAGGGCTGATCTTCATGATACTAGTCACCTGTCTTTCCTTCCTGTGAAGAAGGATATGTATGCTGCCGCCAGACACTATTGTGGTCACAAAGAGAATTTAACATCTTACTGACCTTTGGCTATAGCTGTTGCATCCTTTTCTGAGATAAGTAGTCCACTATAGTAGTTATTTCCTAGGGGTTTCTACCCTTAAATATACAGGAGAAAAATAAATAAATAAATAAATAGCAATCACCGTCCCCTTGTCCTTACAGTTAATCCTTTCAGAGCATCTCTTATTTTTTTATTTGAGGTCATAACTTATTAATAAGCTAAAAATACACATTTTGTTTCTGCTGCCTACAGCAGAGAATGCATCTGGTGTCATCCTTAGTCTTGGAACTCCCTCGTGCCCCATCAGATGCAAAGCAACTTCAATTTTGTTTCCTACTGTTAGGTAGAAAGGAAAATTGGTTGGTAATCATTTAGAAAACAACTTTCTAATAAGAGGAGCCTGGGGACTATTATTTTGTAAATTAGGAAGCTTTGAAGTCAAAGGCTGGTCTAACAAGAGATAAGATTTGTACTATGGGTTTACAACTCTAAGTTTCAAAGCCTCTTGCTCAGAATCTTGAATATTAAAAGACCTTATGTAGTTTGGCACAGTCCAGAGTGCTCAGGCAAACTTGCATTTCAGGTGTTTTCAATCTAAATGAGCAAAAGAGAGGGGGTCAAAGCTGAAGTAAAAAGCTATGTTATGGGCTTGAGGGATCAGGAAGACTGTTGGGGAGGACAAACTCCCAGGTGGACCAGAACAAGCACAGGAGATCACAGCTTAGCATGCAACTAGTGCTGTGAGTGGGTAGCAGGTAACCTAAGGACAGAGCTGATGAAGTAGTTGGAGTTTAAGTTACTCAGAACAGTGAGGTTTATTTTCTTTGACTATCCATGCTGCTTTGCACCAGTTCCATATGGCAGCTTAGCATTCATCCCTTTAACATCAATGGTAGGTCACTACCAAGGGTTCTTTCCTATAATACTGAGTGCAGTTTAGAACTTTAAAAGATAATGCTAAATAAACAAGAAACCCTCATGGCAAGGCTTTTAATTTTGGGCTTTATAGAACAAAAAAATTGTTCATAAGTTTCCTCTTTCTGTTTTACCCATTTTTTAGTAAGTACTAAAATATTCAGATGTGATAATATAATTCATGATATTCCTGACTAAAATTCTGTGTTAGCCCAAGTTGTGATTTTAACCTTGCTCCTGAATAAGCAAGGCTAGAAAGTATTAAGTAAATAATGAATCAATTAAGTCAAATATTCCACATCTACAATTCAACATTGATAGAAGTCTGTAGTTTTCTCATATTGTCTTGTTTCACAGTAATAATCAGAATACAAGAAGAATTATTAAATCACTCAGTTTACAAATTTGGCAGCCACACCAATAAACACATAAAGCTTTGTTGTTAAAAAAAGTTAGAACTGATTAAAGCAAACAACCCTTTTTACCATTAAGAACTACATATGCATGAACTCTCTCACATGCCTACTTCTCTGTTGTCCTAAAAGCACTGTGAGAAGAATGCTTTGGGAAGCACATAGTGAGTGAGGTGGGACTGCTTTAAGGGTTGCAGAGATGTACAAGCTGGTGACTGAAGCTGTGCACTTCCATGGGATACCAAACACTACCATACCACTGTATAAAAAGTAGAAGAAACTGTGACTTGGATTCCAGTGCACAAAAGCTTCAAGGAATCAGTATTTGACCTGAACCTGGTAACCAGGCCCCACCTCCAGCCAGAATCAGAGCAAAAAAGAAAATAAAATCCAGAATATGGCTTAGTATTTTTGATCCTGCTGTCCCCCAGATCCAGAATGGCTGCACATTCAAACCACAAAGGAATCTGATATGACCAGCATCTCTTTGGGCAGTTATCCTAACACTCTAGCAGAAAGGACATGGTTTACATTTTGACCTCTCCTTTGTCCAGGGCCTCACAGACATTAGAAAGCTGGTTCTGGACCACAGCACCAGTGCTGTGTGCAACTACTTTAATGTTTATTTTTCCTCATCTAGCCTGCAGCTCTTGTTCAGCTTTCCCTATACAACAGGATGGCTTGATCTGCTACAGCAATGGGCATAAAGAGTATAGAGAGAGCAGGGAGATGTGCTGTCCTGCCCTTAGCAGAACTGCACTGTTAGCCTTCATTGTCCACTGGAAGTTTCAAATAGGCATTTCTATCCTGCAGGCTTAAGGAGAGATGATTTTGCAAGTATTTACAGGCAGCTCCTCATCCTCTTTTGAATCCTCCCTTCCAGGCTCTATTCTACTTTTGCAGCAACAGAGCTGACAGCATTTCTGCATCCGAATGCCACTGCCATTGCCCAGCATGCAGTGGTTGCTACCCATCATCCTGGGGGCACTGGCTGCTCATTTCCCTCACCATCGCCTCTCTATGTGCCTGGGGAAGCAATTCCACCTCTCTGCAGCAAGGATCAGCTTTATTCTCTGTACCTGGTTAAGTGTCTGGTGCAACAGAACCCCAGGCAGCAACACCAACTCTGGGAATGGTAATGCCAGCCCTGAAGGAAATCAGAGCCAGGCTCTTAACATGCAGAAGGAGCCATCTAAATCTTTAATCAAGCAGGGGTTACTGGAGGTTGTTTGAATTCATCATCCTTCGGACAAAAATTTCAAGACCCCATCTGTTCAAAGGCCACAAGACCTACTTCTGGCTGGAGTTCTGCAACTGAGGTACAGTTCAGTACACTTCAGTAAATACTTTTTTTTAAAAAATTCCTCCTTTGAAAAAGAGGAAATAGGTGGACAAAGATTTCATGAGTTCAGGTTTAGCATGTTATGGTCACCAAAGAGGAAAAACTGTGAAAGTTAAAATACTTTGACATTTCACTGACATTTGTTTTGAAAATTGTCAAACATGGTAAAACAAAACAAACTTTCTGCTTTTGAGTCAATTGAAACAGTCGCAGGTAAGATGACCTCTTCCTTATTTTATTGAGAAAACAAATCCAAAAGAATTTCACTTTGAGTCAACCCAACATTTTTCTTGGATATTCCAGCTTAGCCACTGATCCAAAAGTCCCTGCTTATTTAGGCAGCTCTAATTGCAACCCGCTCCCTTGGCTTATTTCTAGAAGCAGAGCTCTGAGGAGGTTTTTGTTGATGCTCAAGGGGGAACATTTTGTAGGCTAAATTATAGGAGAAACTGCATCACAGTTAAAGCAAAAAACAGCTCCATGTGCTATTTAAGAATGTAAATGTAAGTTATCCTTTAAGTCGTCCTAGTCATAAAACCTGTTTCAGCTACATGGGCCTTCAGGAGACCAGGTATTCCTCCACTGCCAATCGCATTTATAGAGCTGAATAAGGATTAAATGCTTAAATAATCATTTATCAACAACAGGAGAGAAGAACTTTTCAAGTAGTGTTGACACTTTTCTTGCACAAGATGTTCTTTTTTCTGTAATTTGTGAAAAGGGAAGTAAATCCTTGTTTCTACAACTCAAGATTTATCAGCAGAAAAAAAAAATTATCAAGAAAAGTTATATTTTCAGAATTAATATGCTCATTTAATTAAAATTCAAAAATTATTTGTTTGTTGAATTTTGTCCTGCTACCTTAATGAAGACCATTTGTATAAACCATCCACTTCTTCAAGTGTAAGGCCACAAGAAAAAAAAATGGAATAGAAAGAGCTGCTGAACGTTAAAAAGGAGTTTGGAAACCAAGAGAATTCATCAGTCATCATAAGAAGTAGTGCTGGTGCTGTCACGTGTTACTGAAAATTAAACTGGGATGAATAGCAATTACCTTGACTCTGGAAAACAAGGAATATGCTTTTAACAGCTGATTCAGATCCTGTTCTCACTCCAGCTGGTAGGACTAAGCAAGGATTTGACAATAACTCAATAATCCTACACAGACAAGACAGCCGTTGAATTGGTAATTTTATTGCAGCTTCCATGTTTTCTCACTCTAATCCTGTTTCGTGTATTTGGATTTTTTTTTTGCCCACAGTAAACAGATACATTAATTAGCACCAATAAGAAAAGTTTATCTTTGACAACAGCAACTGAGCACAGTGACTATATGAGAATTCTCAGACAAACAAAAAAACCCCAATCCTTGGAATGGAAAAAAAACAACTTCCGTTTCTATTTATACCTCTTTCGAAATGTTTTTCCATGTGCATCTAGTGCTGGGTTGTGTGGAACAATTAAAGAAATTTGACTTTGGGGAAAAAAAAAAAGAGGAAATGCTTGCAAAGCTCAGATCTAAAAGAAAACTAATGTGACCATTACTGAAGTTTCCTATTTAAATCTTCCTCCTCCTATCAAAGAAATTCACTGCACACACACTTGTGGCCCTGTAGCTCTTTTCTTGTACTCTCAGCTATATCACCTGGTGCTCGGGAGAGCAAATCTATTACTTTGAGGTGTCCTTCCTGATTTCTGCTGAAGTTAGCATGGTTTGAATGCATTCTCTTTCCATCTGCAGCCTTTGACTTTGGTTATAAAGGGTGAGGAGGAAGGCAATGACAGTTGGGCTACTGTAAATTAATTTAAGAAGTTACATCAGTGTTGCTCTTTTCTCACCCTTTCAGTTGTTTGGTTTTTTTCCCACAGGTTCAAACATTATACAAAAAAAAGACACATGACAACACAATATATATTTTGTATTAGGTATTACCAAGAGATGAACACCAACAAGTCACAAACAAATAACACTATCACCTTTCCCAGAGAAACTACTCACGATTACAGCTTTAGTATTTGTTTTCTAACCTGATTCCGAAATATTTAAGAGTCACTATTTTGGTGATCATTCCTGGCATTAAATGCTGATGCAAGGATAGCTGCAGAAAAAAAAAAAACAAGAACAACATAGACCTGAATTTACATAGTAGTAAGTTTTAGAAGTGAAATACCTGGTCACAGAAGCCTGCTTTGCATCTTCCTTCTTGCTACAGTTTCAGGGGATGTCAATGCAAGCCTGCAATGCCACGATGTACATTAGAATGAGTTTACAGCCATGGTATTTTCAAGGTATCGCTGTCAAGTACTAAGTGAAGTTCCGTGCTCCAGCCAATACTGGTTGATTTGTTGGAGGAAAGGGGCTGCTGTGAACTTCAGTTCCAGTTCTCTGCCTGTGCTAATTTTATGCCCTACAACTGTTTATAAATTTGAGATCTATCTAACTATTCTGAACTGCTAAATAAGAAGTCTGCATAACTGTCACAACAGGTGTGGGGGGAAGAGTCTTAAAATGAAAATACAGAATGAAACATGAAAATGCTGTTGGAGGACAACTAGGTTTTTTTGTAAGGACAGCATAGGAAAATCAGCAACTATTTTTTTTTTGCTAGTATAAGAACTGTTTCCTTTAAATGGCTACGGATGCTATGCATGAAGGTTTATCTTACATGGAAGAGAAACTCTGCATTTTTACTGTCTGCATGGGCCAAGAGCCTGCAAATGCCTAAGTACTCAGTCCAGAGCTGCCAGTGCAGGTGATGCTATGGTCCTTCCATGACAGACTAGCACTCCTATGGCTCCACTGCTTTATTATGCTATGATAGAATGCTTGGCACAAATCAGCCTTTATATTGCAACCATCAGCAGCCCAGTAACTAAAATTCAGGGGAGACAAAAGACAATATAATAACACAGTCCTGTTACTTGCTTGGAGGCCAATATTGCCTGCAGGTAGCTGCATTATTATTTTGAGACTGTTGCAATGACTGTCCTTTGTGCACTAGAAGACTATTACATCCCTAGCTGAAGGATAAGCCCTTTGCTCTCCTCCTTTTGCACATTATCAACCAACCACATAAGAACACTAGGCAGAGATCAGCACAAATCTATTAGAACATCTGTAATTTTATGCTTTACTTGTTGACTTACTGGAAGGGATGACTGCTAAAACAATGCACAGATTACCATGATAAAGTATAGTTTTATTTTTGTGTATTACTTCAGTACCTGAAAGCCTCAGTCAAGAGTTCCTGTTGCAGTGAGCAGGGCCGTATTTAAGTGACTTACTCAGCTGTTAGCTAAGTGTTATTCCTTAGTGAAAGCAGGCATCGTTGTTTTGTGCAGCAGGTTCAAGTAAGAGTAAATTCAACAGTCTGGGACTATATGTGGCTGTAGATGTGTTAATGGATTGGTGAAATAGGGGATTGTGAGATTGTACAGGAAAAAAGTGTTTATGAGGAAGCAAAGGGATAGTGGATATTTTAGATCTGAGGGACTGCAGGAGAAAAAACATACCTAGTTCTTTATTTGTAGGTAATAGACCCAGGTTACTTGAGAGTCTTTTTATTAGGATTTAGGTTTGAAAGAAACAGGAGTGGAGAGAAGATAACGTTAAAATTGTAGCAGAGCAAGGATTGAAAAGGGATGAATAGCTGGGTGGCTGCTATATGAAGTTTACTGTAGACAGAGGGGAAAATGGAAAACAATCAAAGTGAAATTACCACATGTGCAGCAGCAGAACCTAAAGCCTGAGCAATAGAAGCACGAGGAGAAGAATAAGCTCATGTTGGGTGAGCTTGGAGTTATTGGAAATTGGAAAGCTAGAGTCTTCAGAGAAAGCTTAGCCTCAGGATTTAAAAATGAGAACAGAAGAAAATTAGAAATTATTTGGAATAGAAATTGCAGCACCTCCTCTTTTATATTAAAAAATGAAAAAAATACAGAAGCAAGTAGTAGGAAAAGCCAAGGAGTAAAACATCGACTTACATTAATGATAAAGTTGTATAAATATAAAAAGATCATCAAAATAGGGCAAGAGCAGCCTGCAGATCATTTCTTGTGACTATCTGAAGACCTCTCACTCTTTGCTTTGAACTAAAGGTGGTTCTCGACCTTGTGTCTGCCTTGAAATTGGGCATTTTGATAGCTCCATGTCATTACCACAAAAATTACTTTTCACTTGACCTGAAAATAAACAGAACTGGCTTTTATTGCAACAGGAAGTATTGAGATTGATTTTTGTAGTGCCTCAGAGGTTATCAGCAAGAAGTTTTATCCCGTCTTATTCAGGGCGAACAAACTGGAACAAGTGTATAAAAGTTTCTACCATCACTCTGATGAGTGTCACAATTCTAATGTCACATCTTGTTTATATAATTGCAAAGGAGATTTATTACAAGATCACTAACAATTACTGCTGGAGTCAAAGCGCGGGTCCATAACCCACACAGTAGTGCACACGAAGCCGAATGTTGGCTGCTGCATACTCAGCAGCAAAACTCCACTAGATTGAAGGAGTCAGGCTTTCACACCAGTACAGGCTCCTGCAAAAGCATAAGGTGAAGCTAAAGCAATGAGATTTGTCCAGGTGGATATTGACTATTGAGCTGAGAAAGCATAACCTGGAATCATGGGACATATGTAAACTTAAGGTAATCATTACTATGCTCTCAGTCAACCACACAAATACTTTAGAGCATCCAGATCAAAGCAATGCCACAAGAAGGATTGCACTGTGATAATACAAGCTCTCAGAGCACTAAGCAGCTGTGCATCACGCTTGTATTTTCCATTGTAACTCTGAACATCTCTCTTCCTATGTTCATTATATGGCAAGTATAAATGCAAAAATTTGATTCGTTATAGGATGTCCCTGATACAAGACAAATAATTTCAAAACATTTTCTCCTCGATTAAAGTTGCCAGATTGTTTTCCACATTGCACATCCTTGTATCCTCTAAGCTCTGAAGCTTGTCTCCTGAAAATGAGAGAAATTCCCAAGAAGGTTTGTCCCAAGATAGATATCAGTATAGAAAGTTTCAGCCCAAGCTGTTGCTTAAAATTAATTTAAAAAAACAAAACAACCCCAAACTGTAAGGAGGTACCTTACAACTGCCATTTCCCTGCTAATCTTTTGTAACCAGTTTGCACAAGTTCAGCACTTTCTTACCATATCTCTACTATCCATAGAGAGTACCTCTATACCACTCCCATTTCTCCTACCTATCATATCTGGTCTATGTCAGGTGGTCAAAACCCCCATAGTATCATGAAATTAAAGAAAAGAAGGAACAAGATGAGTTGTTCTGATTTAAAAAAAAAAATAAAAGTAGAGACAGGCCAAATCTGTGATGAAGACTAACAAATATTTTCATAGCCAGTTGTTCACTGTTTCAAATGACTCATCCTTAAGATGATGAATCACTAGGTCTTACGAACAGGATGAGGGGAACCTGAAAAACAACTTTTGCATCATAAGTAGCAAGCTGACTTCTCTGATAGCTACTGTATCCCCACTCTTCTTCCCCCTTCCTCTGCGCCCTCCCATTTTAGACACCTGCTCACCATCATCTTCACAGGCAAGCTTTCTCTCCACTTTCTCCTTTCACCATATTCAAAACCTCATTTAAAAAAGGACAAGTGTGTGCTTTCTTTCAGGAAACACCACCACACAGCAAACTACATTGGTCATCCCGAGGTAATGCTTGGAGGTGTGCTTTGCACAGCTGATGCCCTTGACCCAGATTCTCTCCATGTCCATTCAAGAACATCAACACACTCCTCAGAAATCTCATTTAACTACAAAGAACGACTTCAGAGCTGGATCTACTGTTATATTCTTCCTTTACTGAATTTCTAAGAAGACTGAAGCAGACTGGTTAATGCCCTAGTAACCGAAACACGTTGATCCAAGGAAATCTCTTCAGCACTGTTCTGTCTAGGTTCTCGCATCCAGCTTATCAGCCTTCCAGCCTGGCATTAAAAAATACAACTGAAGTCTGTCACATGCTGTTTCTTCCCATCTCCCCTTCCCCACAATCAGGCACACGGAGTAGTGTGCCTTGTTTTGATAGCTTTATTGTTTGTTTTGGTTTTTTTTTTTCCACAGGGAACATACAGACTGCTGTATGTTTGTGTTACAAGTTGGAGGATGTGTGCCTTGTTCTTGGAATTTGTTTTGTTGAAAGCTGCAGTGATCTCTACCTTGCAAAATAACATGTTTCATTGTCTCGGAGACTGTCCCAGGAAAGATGAATCTTTGCAAACTTTCACATGCAAGTAAACTTAACTGACCATGGGAGACCTGGAGGTTTGGCTGAAAACTCACTGGGATGCCAGCGTGGAGGAGTGAGCAATAGGTTAATTGAAAGAGTCTAAGAAACAAATCCCTGTCTAGTGCTACTATTTCTAAAGGTGTTACAGGCACAGCTGCTCTGTGGCAAGACACAGGAGCTACCTCTGTGCCAGCTCTGCTGGTGCCTCCAGTGCTGTGGGACAGGATAAACGCACAGCACCAGGTGAGCTCCACAACAGAAGCAACATCCATGCAGGGCAGCACCCAGATGAGCTGGTGTGCTGCTTGCAGCCCAGTTAACAGCTTCACTGCTTTTGGAGTCCGGGGGAACAGCCATGCTGCACAGAACTGCCCCATGTGAAGTCCGGAGCGATAGCCAAGTATGGGGTGGTTAGCTGCGCTGCATGAAGCAGATCACCCTGTGAGGACAAAATAAGGGTTATCTGCATCTATTCCCATCGCAAAATATGACCCCCATTTAATTTCTGAAGAAGGAACTACTAGGAGTTTTGCATGTTAAAGATGATGGTCTGCAGAATCCCTACAGAAGCATCACCATGTAAAGTATGGGTGCAGCAAGGGGATCACTCCCACCCTCAGAGAGATGGTTTTGGAGAGGTCTCACTTGCTATGCAGTTCATTGAGATATTTTGTTCACGACGAGGGGCCCATTTAATAGTGCTGTTGCTGTACCAGATGCCAAGGTTGAATAAATTCTCATCCCCAGAGATTGCTAACCAAGCTCTGTTAGAATTTAGTGCTGCTCTGGGAAAACACGAGCCATTTCCTCCAGTGGGATATTGGCAGAAGTTTCTCCCCCTGTTTCGCTGCTCATTGGGATGCAGGGCCCTCCTGCCCATGATATTCTCTCCTGAAATGCTCTGCAGAGCCCAGTAGGGGCAGAACTTCAATTTTTCTGACCTGGGAAATTAACATCAGCAGACTTCACCCATGCTCCAACACTGAGAAATAAGAGCATTTTCATCACAACAGCTAAAATCCCCTTTCCTCCTCAACTTTCAGCATCATTTCCTTGCATTGTTGCCAAAGTGTTTTCAAGTTAAACTGAACTGGTTCCCCCTCCCAAAGCTATCCGTGACATCTTTCTACTTCACAGAGCAGCAGCACAGGGCACCATCTCAAGTCTGCTCTTCTAAGATACTCGTTAAGGCATCTTTCTGCAGATGATTGACTCTGAACTCCAGATGTCTGCAGGCACAACCTACAGTGGCAGATAATTAAACTACCAAGCAATACTGTATGGTCTTGAGCATGGACCTGCAGCATTTTCTGGCCTAAGGCTAAAGCTGTGTAGGTCCTGTCAAAGATGAAAGCAGAGGCTTATGCACTCAGTTGTCAAAGCTGAAGCTGGATTCAGAGGCTGTTTAAAAAGTAAAAGTTCGGTTTCTGATAGGGAAACGAAAAAAAAGATGAACACCACCACCGTGTTGCCATGAAGTCAGTGCTCCCGGAAGACATACTCAATAGGTGAGTGCCTACACAAGACACAGACCACTAAGAATCAGTTCTATAACCTCTCAGCTACCCCTTTTCAGAAACAAGGTCACCAATATGCTCTCTGCAAGCCTCCAAGTTATACAACTAGCTGCACAAATAGACGCTCCCTCCCACAAAGCCTCTAGGCAAATTCATTTAACTAAGCAAAACAGATCCCCTTCCCTCTCTTCCCCTTGTCCTGGCTACTACATTTCATGTGGAGCCAGAAGAGTTTCTCTGACCACTCTTCACCCTCAAATCCTGAAAGTGGGTGATCGTTTCAATGAAGTCCCACCAGGACCCCAGAACTGTAGCTGAGCTTCCTACCAAGGGAGTTCTCAGAGATGGTACACACAGTGCAAGTTTCTGTGTAGGCCAGTGGTTTGTCTTCAGGAAGTCAGAGACCAAAGGACTGCAGTCAGGCAGAAAGGTGGCTCATTTCAGAGGGCCACACTGGTTTTTCAGATCAGCGTTCTCAGAGCAGAGTATATAAACTGTCATGAACTTCTGCCAGCCTGCACAAGAAACGAACCCCCAAAGTAGCATTTGTTGTCCTCTTCTGCAGGGGAAGCACACCTCTACAGAGATTTCTTACCTCTCATCATTTACAAGGATCTCTGACCAGCTACGTTATTATTTCTGCAGCTCGCCACACTCATTTCCCCCTCCCCCACCATTCCTCCCCCTTGCACTCTCCCACAGGAGGTACACTCTCATCAGCGCAGAAGCACTAGATTTGCTTGACTATCTCATAAGTGCTTCCAGTTTGATCCCCTGCTCATTTTGTTCCATCTACTCAAGTGCCTGTAAATGGCTTTTTGCCTGCTTGTTTTAGGTAAGCAGATTACTAGATCATTTGCACAAAAGTTCCTACAGATATGCCATGTTTGGAAAAGATGATAGAGAAGTAGCTGAATGAAAATGGGATGAAGGAGGTGTCTATTTCCTGATGTCATTTATATAACAGAGTTCAATATCCCACTCTGCTACAGAGATTTCCATTGTAAGACCTCAAAACAGTGATTTTGACTTAGAAGCAACTGTGACATGTGAGAACTCAGTTAAGGTAAGAGAACCTCATCTTCCCATTTCTGCCACAGCCTCACCCTGCAGCCTGTGGCAAGACTCCAATTTTTTTTCTGTGCTTATTCAGCTCCGCTTTACATGTGTCTCCCCAGAAAGATGGCAGAGAGAAGTAGTGTTATCAGCATAGGATGCTTTCTTTTCATGGTGCAAGTTTAGCATGAGCCTTAGAGCAGTAAAGGCAGATCCTCCTCCTCACACTTGTTTCAGGAGCCAATATCTGATCAATCCAAGCCTGTATTTAGCATGTATTTTTTTTTTCTCTCTTACAAAACAACTCAATCTACGGCTTGTTACCACTGCTTCCAAGCTGAGTCACTTCATTACTATCTTAAAGGGCAGGTGAAAGATCACGAGGACCTTTACTGCTTCAATAAAAGGAATTTTATTACAAGCTGCTGTTGCTTTTTTGTTCTCTGCTCAGCATATGTGGCAATGCCATCTGACATATTCATGATTAATTTATTCATTTCTGGAAAAGAGGTATTTTATAGCTTTGACACAGACACATTGCATTTCCATGAAGAAAACGAATGCGTGGGATAAAACAAAATAGCTTCCAGCACTGGTCTTCTAAAGTCATTGATTTTAATTGAAGCTCACTTCCAGAGAGCTGCCTTCAGAGGGGCCAGCAAGAGGTCTTCATCCTGGAACTGCACACACTCTTCCTCTGCAATGTTTGCTGAGCAGGCACCAAAATGTGCGTCCACAACTTCCGTAACTGCAGACCTGCCAGGAAAGGTGGCATATGAGCAGAATAGATGTAGTTGGTGGGTGATCAGAGTGAATGAAAAGAAGCAGTATGTTCTTTGCAGAGAAGGAAGAGTGAGGAGGCGGTACTCATGTCTTTCTTCACAAGACCCTCTGCTCTCAGCATGAAACATTGCTTGAGCCAGTCTAGCCCTGGCTGTCATGCCACCCTGGTTCAGACTCCCAGCCTTCCTTGATTTGCAGCAGATCAGCCTGGAGTAGAAGTAACCCTGTGGACAAGGACACCCTCAGATGGTCACAGTGTTAGACAATGTATGTCTCTATATGACCAAGGTATGCATATACAGAAGAAAGAATGGAAGACGACAAAAGGAGGGCAAGAATCCTGCAGAGGCAGATGGTGTTGAGCTCCTAATGGTTCCTGCCTAACCCTCTTCAGAGAAAAATGCAACCCTCAGTACAACGCTTGCATCACTTCAGGCAGTGTTCCAACTCATCTTTTGCCTTTAATTCAGGCTAGCAGGCAAATACAAGCTTACAGGACAATAACCTGATCCCAGATTAAGGCAGCCTGCATTAGGGCTGGACTCGGCCACAGGGAACCTGACAAGGTGCCCTTAAAGCCGTGCTCCTCACATGCCAGCACCAAGGGGGCAAGGATGCCTGGGGCACAGGCAGTCTAGACTGTCCTGACCTAGGGTATGTGCAACCCTGCCAAGACCGTGCTGAGACAGTTTAATCCTATTAAAGCATAAGCTGGGAATACATGATAGTCATTAAAAGAAAATAGCTTGCTTTGTTCCCAAGATCTTAACTCCACAGCGCAGATGCTGTGGGATAACCTGCCATTACTGATCTCTGCAGACAAGGCTTGCCATCCCCAGCTTCACTGCCTGAAGAAATCCTGCAGCCCTGCTCTTTGCTCCTATAGGAAGACACAGGTCTAGGATCCCTACTCCACACAAGTGCCAAAGCAAGAACACATGTATTTCCAAAGGGAATTTGCAAATATGAGGACCCACAGCTAGTCCTCCAGCTGTTGCTCTGCACACAGAGCCAATAGCCGGTTGTCACTGTTCCTACACTGAACTTCTCACAATTAAAGCGCCAAACAGACAAAAATGCACATGACATCTTTTATCCCCCATGATGGGTGTTCCTAAATCTCTCACTGTTGCTGCTAACTTTTCATGCACACATGGAAGTTACAGACTGCAACCTTTAAGCTGAAGAGGAAGAAAAAAAAAAAATGGTTGGCTGTGTAAGTCAGAAAATAAGTCTAGCCAGGAACAGTAATCATTTACCAAAAGGTCTGAACAAGATCTACGAAGATGGGCTGTGTGTGGAAGGTGCAGGAATTCTATACCACATGGAGCTCTTTTGCAGCATTCAGCTCAAGCATGAGATTCAAGATTTCCAATAGTTTCAGCTGTCCCCAACAATAATAAGTTTAACAGATTAAATCAGATATCTGAAACATGAAGAAATTTTCCCCTTCCAAAACTGCTTATTTTTAAGATATTTGTGCTGCAGTGCAGCACACTGAGTTGATCAGACACCACCTTACTAAGAAAGTGATGAAATCAGCATTGTTACTTTTATTCATTCCACCTAAAATGAGTTGAAGCAATTCCTCCCACTCTCATGCCATTCAGAAAGATGCAGCTGTGTGTATCCAGGTAACTGCTGCTGGTATTGCAGAGCTCACTGCAGATGTATGTCTAGGGACATATCTCTCCAGAGCTCATGAAAGAACCGACACTCCTGAAGTGGTAACACATCTGAACTTACAGAAGGCAACATGCTTGTCTATCCATCTTCCACCGAGAGCCTAGTGAGACTGGACTGCTTTGTCTACATGTGGAACTACGCAACAAAAAAAATAGAAAGAGAAGCAGGAGGACAACAGCAACAAGGGGAATACAGACAAATGCATACAACCAAGAATCAAAGGTTTTTCATTCCTTCGTGCATATTTCCTGTTTTGTTTCTCTGCATCCTCCAGTACTAGAGCATCACCTCCCTATCTTCCAATAACTAAAAGCCTGCTCCCCAGTAATAACTATAAAACATGTTATTTAAAAAGATTACCAGCTGATCCTGTTTCCCTCCCCCCTCAACCAAACTGTCATTCTCTCCTCCACCTTGATGCTTGCCTCGGGTTAACTCCCCTTTAGATCTTCACTGTGCCGTTGAAAAACCACCCCAGATCTTTCCATGCTGTCTGCATCCACTAACAGTTTACATAAAGCAGAAGTCTCCTGTTCTCTACAGCTAGGATTTTGTTTTTAAAATAAGCAGTGCTGTCTAAATCAAAACATGAATATAATCTATTTTTGGCCACAAAAAAACCCCAACAAACATTACACAACACTTCCTCCACATAGCCATTTGTGAGTGTTTTTTCAGAGCCTGTGTAGTTAGTTATTTCTTAAGAAGGTGCTTTATATGCTCTCCGAGGCAGTATTCATACTATCCCACATATTCTTGCTGTTGCTATGGGAATCATTCCTCTGTAAGCTGATGTGCAAATGCAGGATCTCATTGCTGAGTACAGAGGTTAAAGGTGTGCATGAGTCAAACTATTTGCTGTGCATTATTCCTCTGTGGCCTCACTGCTGCTGGGAGATGGGGCGGGGGGAAGGAAAAATTAGTGTTTGTAATAAGAACACTTTTAACAATGAGCTCTGGAGAGAGTTAGTAGGGTATTAGCATTAGTGGATAGTCACAAGAAGGCTTTGGTTAAGAACTGCAGCCAAGCATGGTTTAGTCATACAGCTCACCTGCTCTGAGTGCCACAGCACTGACCAGATTCAGGCACAAGAGCTAGAGAGTATCATTCACGGCATTTTAAAACATTTGAGGTGAAAATGTAAGTCACAATGCACCATCATGGATACAAGGCAGACAGTATCTTGCCCTGTCTGTAGGCCTATAGCCACTCAGAAAGGCTGATAATAAAATTGGGGTTTTGACAAGGATCTGCTGCTGGCTACAGAGAGCAAAAGATTGCAGAGCTGCCTAGAGAGCCATCTAATGCTAATGAAGCAGCAAAGCCAAAAGGGAAATACACCTACAAAAAACAAACTCCTTTGCATCAACCATGTTTGGCAACTCTTAAAACAGTTCTCTGGCTCCTTGAGACCTATAGGTAAGTAAGTACTAAGGTGGATGTTGGCGCAGTCCAAGACAAAACAGCTTGATGTCACTAGCCACTTTTCAGTAACAGCCTCTGCCCTCTCACAGTGTAACAGAAATGAAGAACCTGCTGTCTCCAGGACTCAGCAACCCTTTGCGGTGAGTGGAGTTGAAGGCCTTAGAGCAGAGACTACATAATAGCCAGCTTCAGAGCTCTTCCTGCCCTACTCCAGCCAGACATGAGCACCATTCTGCGTATGAGATTTGTGTGAACATTTCAGCTTCCAGAACAGACAGGAACACCCACATATGTTTCTTCTTCTTTTCCCTGGAGTGGTTGGTAGTACTTTTCGTAGATGTATTGCAGTAATATGCCCCAGAGCAGCTCCCATGCCTTGGTGGCTTCCTAGTTTAGTGCCCTATATACATCCACCCAGCAGCCTGGGAGGGAACTGGGGTCAGGGAGGAAATAAAGCACTCAGATTTACAGTAGGTGTTAAGAGGAGTGGGGTTTTCTTTGACAAGTGTTAGAATGGTCAGCTGAGGGTTTGGGTTTTTTTTCCTTCAAAGCAGGAACCAGAAGGCTACAGCAGAGCAAGACAGATTCATTTAAACAAAAAAAGGCAAATAGGGGATTTTTTTTTTTCTCCTCCACCCCACTGAAAGAACTGCTCCTACGGAAGATTAGCAAGTGGGCCATCACACAAAGTGAAGTTTTCTATGAACATCTTATCCCCTTTCTCACTGCTTTACAAGAAACACAGGTGTCATACTGTAGAGGTTTAAGAGTTAACAAATTGAGGGAGGACGGACACTGGTAACTCTAGGACCCTGAGGGGTCAGAGGGCAGCTGGTATTCCCACCCCGTCCCTGCCACACTCCATAAAATGGACAGGAAGAGGGGGGTTGCTCTCTTTTCTGACTCACTGGGGCTGTGCTGGTGCTGGGGCCGTACCTCAGTGCGGCTGGGCCTGGCTCCACATGCTCTGCACAATCCATCACCATCCCAGAGCTGGTTTTGTATATGCTTGTGTATCCCTCTTCCTTTTCCCTGTTTATCTCTGCTGTATATTCCTTTCCCCTATTTATCTCTGTTACTTACTAATTTTTGTTCATAGTCTTAACTTCCAATTTGGTGTGAGGTACTTCCTTCCTCATTCGCCTTTGTATCCTCCCTTGGAAGGGAAGGAGGAGGGGGAGAGAAGGCCGATTGGAATCCTGCTCTGTGGGGCTTGCCCTGAGTCTTAAATGGAGACACATACCCATCCTCTGTTCTTATTTATCTTCTGTCTTAGACATTAGAAAACTCTTAAAAGGCTAAAAAGTAGCTTAGAGATACAGATCTACAGAAGTTTGTGTAACTTCTTTTACCTGATTATTTTTTTTTTCCCCCATCCATGACCCTGGGGAAAGACACCTCGTTGAAGAACAGATTCCAAAAGCCCAAACAAAATCTGAACCTCTACACAACATCTCAGGCCACACAGGCAATAATCTCAATGCACAAACCCTTTGAGGCACCATGATATATGACAACTAAACCCAAACACAGTAAACAGGCCACAGGATATTACCACAAAAAAAAGCAAGCAGATCTCACTCAACCACAGGCCCAGTATAAAGGTACCACTTACTTTAGTTCAGGGCTTGAAAGAAGACTGCTATCATCCAAAGCTACTCTGTTCCACTCCAGCTCACTCTCCCATGAGTTGAGTTGAGTTGAATCTCATCTCCTCTCCCTCTCCTCTCTTATTAGCTACCTCCCAGGAGGTCAGCTGGTCAGTGGTCCTTAGTAAACACCTGGTAGTTCAGCACAGCTTGTTAGCAGAGTGTAGTGATGGCTGGAATTTAAAACAAATGAGTACAGTTAATAATTCTTTATAACATTTGTTGTAATTCTAACTATCTGTGAGCTGTAATGAGAATTTTTATGTTATCTTTCTGGCTAGAAACAGCTGCATTCAGACTTGTTAAATGCTACTCTAGTATTCTAATAAACTGTTATACCATTTTGTGAAAATACAGTAATATGCAAATAGAAGTGTTTGCAGTTGCTTTAAGAAGATATGGTATGAATGGGAATTAATTACATTAAATCATGCTGTCACAGAGAAGTATCTTGTAACTTATAAGTACCTAGTTTATGTAAATTAATACCACATGGTTCTGCAGCTTTGTGGATAGATGTCTTTTGTGTTTGTGATGTGAACACATATACTATGCTTCAGATACTTCCAAACATGTGGGTGGGAGTTAGAGAATACAAATGACATAAGAAACTAAAGGGGTTTATTTTAGGAACAGCTAAGTATACTAGAATATGGTATCAGAGATTAGAGGTTATGGATTAGTTTTACTTCCCCTGTCTTGTTAGAAAGGATGTAAAAGAAGTAACGAAGGACTAGTAGAGGAATAGCAAAGAGCAATGTATACATTTGCATTTATTATAATTAATCGCCATTCCTTTTATTTTCAGTATAATGGTATTCATGAGGAATCACATTGTGAGTATAAATTTAAGAAATGAAATTGTGAATGGATTTCGTGTGATCTGTTTATGACATTCATAAGTGCAGATACAATGCCACCACTCAGAGGGACTGAGAAGGATTTGTCTCATGCTCATGAAAGTCAAAGCCTCAGATCCTCTGTAAATTTAACCTCTGAATCAAAGTTTCTGAATTTGATAATCCATTAGGGTTATTTCTTCCTTCCCAGCTGCATCATTTTACGTGAACTGCTTGTTTCCTGGCATCCAGTTCAGATGGTCAGTTTGAGCTAAAACACTCCTTAAAATTACTTGACACTCTTCTGCAAAAGGTGTAAGTGGATTTAGAAATCCAGATCAATGAAGTGATAGATTGGCTTTTGTAAGATCATTTCTTCAGCAAGAGAAATCCAAAATAAAAACCAAGCCAAACTTAGAGACAAGATTCTTACAACTGTTAAGAAACCTTACCCTTTGGAGGGATTCCTTCATTATGAAATGAAAGGTTAATTTAGTACGTGAAGAGAGGATATACATCAGAGAGAGGGGGAAAGGTGTTACTGACTTTAAGTTTTCCCTTGGGACAGACACTTTTTCTTCTTTGCATCAGAAAAAGTTCTTTCAGCTATGGCAAAATTACTCAGAAAGGACTAAGGACTTTTACCTCTCACATCTCAATAACAATTGCACCTTAGTTGACATGTGTGGTGATGATGAAAGAAGACACAATACATATATGTCAGTGCCAACATATAGAATTGAACTGCGTAGAAGAAGGAGGGTTTGTGAGCACTTGAGAAGTAGGATCCTGTACATCACTCTCTATACAATGTGCATTCTAAGATACAAAAAATTTCTCAGCTCTGATTAATTCCCACAGGAGTCTAGTGGCTCAGCACCGGGCAAGAGATCTCAGTGCATTTCAGGATGAAGCCATTTCTCAATTTGGTAACAAATATTGCACTGCCTCTTTATACTGATTTTATACCCATAAATACACTCCGGTAAATCTCATCATTGACACATCAGACCAAAATTGGTGCTCTCTTGGCTGAACATTATGCAACTTGGCTTCACTTGACTACCAACACACCCTGAGATACAGATATAGGAAGGATATTTCCATCCAACTAGACTATTAGTGAAACCAAATACTATTCATCTTTCCTCGCCACTCCCCTTTGTTTCTAGATTTATTTTGTGAGAACATTTGTCCAGTAAACAAGAAAGAAATCATGTGGCTGTTCTTGTCTTTTTAAAAATAATCCCAGAACCTTTTAAAGGTTCATAGAGTTTAACTCAACATGTCTTGTCCTTTCACAGGAGCAGAACTGGGTTCTAGTGGTTTTTTTCTGCTACAAAGCAGAGAAAGCAAGAGATATCTCCTTCTCTTCCATATGAGGCTTTGGCCCCAAGTTCAAACCTGCATCCATCAAATCTAGAATTGGAGATGGAGAAAGACAGACGATCATATATGCTTATTAGATGCACCAGTTTTCTTGATTTGGGGTGGCAATATGCAACCAGCCACTTCAAGAGGAAACCTCCCAGTTATTTGGTTGCTAAACATAGGGAAATCCCAGCCAAGTCATTGCTGTGCCCACGACAGAATTGTTCCAAATATTTTCACTAAGTCCAGCATACCCAGGATGTGTCTGAACATGATATGTGACCAGGTCAAGTGTGCTGCCCACTTCTGTTTGGACTGCAGTGACCTGAAGGTGATGGGGCCCACATGGTGCTGGTGCGGTGTGTGTCCCTGCCAGGTCTGATATGCGGGACACTTTCTGGTCACTGGCCTGCACTGGAAACCCTGTTATTTGAATTGTTTGAAGAAAGGCATTTCAGAGCAATCCAGCAGAAACTTCACTTTGGTCAGCAGCAGCTCAGCTCCCTTTGTTCATTAACAGAATAAACCCTCCTGTGTTTTCTCCTGATGATTTCAAACATCAGCACAAAAGGCAGGCTGCCATAGGAAGCATAGACTTGCAGGGACTCTGGAATGGGATGTGCATCTCCCTTGTCCTGCTGTAACCTGGGATCAAACCTGATTTAAATGCAAGTCATATACAGGGCTATTGCAGTTACACTTCCTCTCTTGTAGTGAAACACAGTGTCCACTACCTGCTTCTGGTGCATCGATAGCATAGAAAACAGTAAGTTGGTACAAAGAAGGCATCAACGAGTGTCTGAACTTACCGTGCAGTAACAGCAGTTGCTGGTCTAGGAGTATGGTTCCAGATGATGTTAGAATGACAGCTCAGTATCTGAAACACAGTGGAGAATACATAATTGTCCCCATGTGACATGAAAGGTGACACTGTCCACACTACACAGTTTTAGCCACTAGATGTTTGTTATGAATACTTAGCAGCTGCAGCTGGGAATAGTTCCTAGTGTAAAGGGCTTGCATTCCCTCTACAGATAGAGTAGAAGGGAGAGTCAGCAGCTGCTGAGGTTATTAGTCCTCAGACAAAACTCTGCAAGTTTCTGATCCCACATGTTTTCCCTGGACTTAGTGGCTCCAAGGACGTGCAACTGCCAAGGCTGCAGAGGTGATATTGCACTTGCAGCTCCACGTTCAGCTCCTCAGAGTAGCTGAGTTGGTTCACTTCTGACTGATGTTTCTAACAGTTACATGGCTCCTCTTTCCCACTTGGGACTACTATGACTAATAAATACCTCAGGTGTTTTGTTTTTTTTTAAAAGATGCTATTAGCAGGTATTCCCTTTCATCTCTCACACTCAAGCCATCTTAATGAGGTAGGAAGTATGCTAAGCTTGAAGAGTTCACTATGGTAGCTCAGCCTAGCAATAATCTCATAGATAACTGTCCTTCAAAGCAGAGAAGATATGACTAGAAACTCATCTATGCTTACAGCAAGCAGCACTTGGTGAATTTTTCAAAGAAGTTTCCATTTTTCAAAGAAGTTTCCATTTCTCTCCTGTGAAAAGAACTGGTAATAATGACTTATCCTGTCACCTGGGAAGGCTTGTGGTTGAGTTTCTGTGTTTGATTGACTTTGGGAAAATACTGTCCTGAAAGAGAGGTGAAAAGCCTTGATACAGAGACAAGCTGTGTACTTCAACATGCTGATGTTTGTGGTCATTTTATTGCATCTAGCAATGCCTTCCATATGGATTCTCTGCTTCATGTGACAGTTCCTCATGACTCATCTCACTGGCTGACAGCACACAGCCAGCAAGGCATAAGTGAGATAAATTTGCTGTGTGCTGGTCAAAGAGAGGGCAAAATGGTGGTTTGTCATCTTAAGTGAACTGGGAAACAAGTGTCCAGTCCAGTATAACCATGGCACAATCTTCTGTGAAGATGCTGAAGGTAGCACCTATTTTGTGGTTACTAGGTTTTCAAAAGGCATTGTAAATTAATTTACGATTTTGGGGATTTCTGCTTTTAACTGATGGTGATCCTACATAGCAAGGGACTAGCTCAAGGGCTGCTTCTGTTACCGTCATCTGTTTTGGACATAGTAGCTTCATCCAGCTGTTTTTAAGCCAATTTAAGGTAAGATCTGATTATGGGGGAAGCTTCAAACTCATCTGTGGCATCTCAGGAGACTGTGGATTTTAGTCTATAGCCATCAACTTACGTAAGTTATGAACTGAAGATTACTACCTGAAAAGAGAAATAGAGAGAATGTCATGAAATACAGATAATCCACGGGTAAAATGTACCAGTTCATTCCAAAATCTTTGAATTATTTGCTTGAATAAAACACTGGAAGTATTACAATTTAAAGTGTGTTGGAATGTCCAATTAAATATGTTTGTAAATTCTGGGTTTGAAGTAACTTTTAAATAAGGTATTTTTGACTACTCTGAAAAGTACAGAGTTATAGGTCCTTCTAACAGGTTTAAAGCCATTAGACATTCAGTATCTATAGCATAATAATGCAAAATAAGACACAGGTTGTGCTTGGGATAGTACACCTCTTCACAGCGTGTAGTTCATTAGGGCCTTGTTACATTTCAATAACCTATATCACATTAATCCACTTCCATTTTATAGACTCTATATAAAACTGAATTTATGTAACTTGTGCTTGTGGCTACTTCTGTCCAGACAAAACTGGCAGATTCTTATGCTGTGATTAGCATTCTGGATTTCAACTGTCCATCAGCAGCAGCTGGTCAAAACCATCAGCTCTGTTACAGGCTCTTGACAAGGACATGACTTGGAATTTGCAACATAAAACTCATGATCACTGTGGAAACAAATCAATTCCTATGTGCAGAGTGGGTTTTCCCCTATCTAGCTGTCTCAGCTCATGGCAAGCATGGATGTCCTTGAGGCCTCTTTGGGAATGATTACACTGCCCTCTTGGTGCAGCAAGCATGAGGAAGGGCTAGGGTACAATTTGCTGCAGTGTTATGGCTCTGGGCTGTATGATGTCATTGCCTGTACCAGTGATGAAGCTGGCTGTCTTAAGCTTACAGTGTGCACAGCTAGCAGGGTGATTGCTGGAGGACCCTGCATCCACACAGGCGGTCGACCTGTCTCCAGGGCACCCTGGTGTGTTACTTAACTCTGATCTCACCAAGGGAGGGACTGCAGGACTCCAAGTGTAGATTCAGGAGAAGTTTACCAAAAAGAACCCCTGTAGCAAAATAAATAATTCATGTAAACAAATCTGAAGAGACATGTTATGGTTTGTCTGAAAGTATGCTTGTAAAGGAAGACTACCAAAGAATTAGAAACCGGCATCTGACAAACTTCTAGCACGATCGTTAAATCTCAAAACAGATTTTACTCCTTAGCAATTTCTGGGAGAACCTGAATTCAGATTAGAGTTCAGCCTGGAAGTACACATATGATCGTTCAATGTGAACAGTGCCTGCAGTCAGTTCAAAAAATCAAAAGAACATTTGTGTCAAGAAATGCTGTGATCACGAAGTAATGACTTTGAAGAAAATACATGCCTAAGAGAAAGTATCAATTAAGCTATTTATTGTTGTGGTTTTTTTCAATACAAGATTATTTATGCTGGGGTCAGATCTTCTGCTACTACCTTACTCTGTTTTCTCAAGCTCTATTTTCTTGCCAGCTATCTCCAAAATTGTCTGCTTTCACATGTATGGAAAAAACAACTAGACATGCTCACTGGCTGGTCTGCTTCTTCCTCAAACAAGGGCCTGTGTTGAAGGAACACGGTGAAGTTGATAGTCCAGAATATGTGGAGTGGCACTTGGCCTTTAAATCAATAAAGACAGTCTCTAATACAAAGCCAATGAGATGTTATCTTTCTGCAAGATTGGAAATACACCTCTTCCTCTGACATTTAAACTGCTAATGGGATCTGAAGCCACATGTAAGTGCCTTCCATGGAGAAGCCACCTGAGTGAAAAGCAGGTGAACAAGGCGAATCACCTGTTGTCACGTGTTCCAGCATTGACCAAGTCTCTACTCTCTAGCACTGATAAACAGTGAGGTGGAAGTGACAAAGATGAAACAGAAGTTCAAATGCTATTTTTTTTACAATATCTGGATGCTGTCACCTGTTTTTTGAAGTTTTTATTGACTCACCTGCAATGATGCAATAACAGGTTAAAATAACTCAAGGGTAAACACCGACTTGTCACTAGTATAGTGAAGAGGCTTCACTGGATCTCAAAATCTACTCTGTAGACTGTATTAGTCACCTGTATGTTGTATCTCATGGAAAGTTACCATGGAAAGGGTGAAATAAGAAAAACTCCTGTATAGCAAAGTTTCTTTAAGCTAAACCAACGTGTGCATCTTTGTACAGTGATTCACTGTGGGGACTGGAGGAGCAAGGAGAGGTCACAGTCCAAAACAACACATTGGTCTGTCTAACACTGGTGTTCTAGGGATAGCTATATCCATCATGACTAGGTTAACATGGTGCAGTAATCCAGCTTACTCATAGAATTGCTTGAATATTCATATGTTATGTATGAATATGTTACGTATTTGTAGGTTTATACTAAATTTATACTAAATTAAAAATAAAAATTTATACTAAATTTATACTAAATTAAAGATAAAAATTAAAATCTATAGACACCACACAGACCGATTCCACTCAACTTTAACTTCATTATGAACAGGGAGATGTACTCAGGTGAAGAATCTGCAAGTTACTTGATTCTGTTTCCAAGCTGGCACCTAAATCCCTCATAATTTCCAATGGCCAAGCAATTGCTGGAATCCACTGTGCATGGTTTTATTTTCAGTAAGAAATGGGTAATTAGTCTCTGAATGTTTTAGTTACCATTTTCAGAAGAGTACATTTCACTGGAGTACTTCTGTGCCAGGCCAATAGATTTGGGATAGATCATCAATGCAAAACAGCTTATGTGTGTAAGGAAGACCAGCACTTCACTGCATGTACAGAATGACTATAGGATTACTTCAAAATTGCTCAGACTGTTTACCTTGGCATTTACACGTGGCAGAGGTTACACCATTTCCCAGCTTAGTCTGAGGTTCAAAACTTCCACTTTTATTTTTTTAAAAATAAAGTTGCCATATAGATGTGAATGAAACACTATCATTCCGTGAAAGCTGCTACCACACGTTCCTGATGTTACTCTTAGACAATAATAAGCAGGAAAATGCTTACCTTCTCCCCACATTCTGAAGGCTCCATTAATATAGACAACTCATATCTTTCTGAGTAGCATATAGTCATATTAAGTAACAAACGTGCAAAAAAACCCAAAACAACAAAGACAGACAGTTGAAGTGACTACTCATGTATGTGAGTGTCTATAACTCCAGCAGAGACACCTGGGAAATGCATATACAAACAAAAGGGGGAATACTCTGGGAGAATTCACCACACTGGATGGAAGGCAGCCAACCTGGAACAGAGTGGAATGCATAGAGGGATTTAAAGCAGGATTACAGATGCCTGTGGCAACTGCTCTCAATAAATTATAGTCAGATCAAAGAAAAATAGAATGCTTTGATAAGAGATTAACAGGGACCATTCTGAAATGTACAGCTGTAATTAAAAAAAATAAATACAAAATTACATTTTGACCCCTTACTCAAAGTATTTTTTTTTCAAGTTTTATTCCTGAAAGACTTCCGGCACCCAGCGATAAAGACAGCTTTTAAAATGTCTTCATTCTGTTACAATCAACCACCAAATAAACATGCAACCATTTTTATGCATGCACTAAGCGTTCTGATATGGGACATGGGCTTGGGGGTGTGGTGTGAAGTTTAGAAACACTAGGTGATGTGCTGCAGCAAAATTTAAAGAGATAATCGGACAGCAAGGCTGCTGCTTTCCTTGAGTTGCTAGTTAAGTATTTATCAACTTGTAATAGAAAACAGCAAACTTGGGTTTGTTTTCCTGTATTTTCTAGAACCATTTCTTGCCCTAGAGTATAATGAACACATGCACACTACTGCTTATGCAGCTGAGTAAAAAAAGTAGTTCTTTGAAAGGTCAGTGGAAAATAAAACAGTAAAGTTGTAAGTTATTAAAAATGTGATTATCCTTCCATCATCTTACATGAAATGTGAAAGTTGCTGCTTTATTTTTTTTTTGTTAACTTACAGCTAGCGTGGGAAGATGCATTCTGACTGTTCCCTTTCAGCATCAGAAGAGCAGGCAACCCAACATGTGCTGTTCAGTGGCTCTTGGGACCACAAAAGTATTTGCAGGTGCATGATGCTAACTTCAGAGCAGAAAGGGTAGAACTTCTTCAAATTTGAGCATTTTAATGCTGCAGTTGTCTAGAAATTCTCTCTTTGAAAAAAATCACCTTCACATGACTATTCCTCATTTCTGAAAAAAAAATTCTTCAGACAGTGACAGCCAAATCAGGCACTACAGCCTTATGATTTCATATCTGGGAACTGCTTCATCTACACACTTTTTGTCTGAGTGTAACATCCTCCATTTTCTCCCACTAGTTACTGGTTGTGCAAATCATAAGTAGAAAGTCCCTTGCACTTGCAAAGTGCATTTAGTAGTTGACTTGACTTTTGTAATCAACTGGCATTGCCAGTTCTAGTTTTTTACATGAAATTAGTTCATTTGGTCCAACAAGCTGTAGGTCTGCTTCATAGCCCTCAAAAATTAAATGACCATTACAGGATGCAACATACACCAATAATGTTCTTATTACTGGATAAATGTTCAAATAATGTGGCAGTGGTTTATTTTGGCTCATTTTGGAATATAATTTTTCTCAGGTTGCTGATTTTATTGAATGACTTTAGATGAAAGCATAAATTTCTGTATCTTCCATATGTGCTGGTCTCTGGGTCACCTGGTAGGAATTTCTGATAGGAAGGGACTAATGACATATACTTCTAAAATGATTTTTTTTTTCCCCCCCTCAAAAGACAGGGAAAAAATTTCTTCTGATTTCTGTGCTCAAGCACCAAGAGAGGAAAATGCAAGGATAAACACAAATTCACCTGTACTTGCCTAGAAAGGCAGCAGTCTATCATGCCAAGCCAGCACGTGTAAACATAAGAGTTTGACTGTGACCGTGAGCTTGACCTTTGACAAGTAAGGCTGAAGGACATTGAAAAGGAGAGAAAATGTTTCCCTACACCTATCTGGGCTATGAATCAGACAAAGTTCTTGTCAGTCTGAGATGTCCCATACTTCCTCACTTCAGGAAAGCCAGGAGCCCAGTGGAATTTAGATGGACATGCAATGTTTCAGCATTTCTCTTCCACTTTCTGTCAAAAGTAAGAATTGTGGAGACACTGTATGAACAAAACAAAACAACTATCCAAACTGTGCTATATTTCATAAGCTGCGGTCTCTTGGCAAAGTCTGGGTTATTTCATGTTTCCTCCAGGCCAGTTCTACCGCTCATGCTACTAAGTGGGAAAGCAATGCCCTTTCCTGTTCTCATGATGCAATGTGATACAAAAGCATAAGGTTACTGAACAAAACTGAACGGCCACTCACTTGAAATAAAGACAACTTAGAGGTCTGAAGCAGTGTCAGAGGAGGGAGCGGCCTCTTTGCTCCATTCAGACGGGAACATCACTGAATGTATTCACTTCTGCGGTCACCCAGCGAGAGCCCTCGGCCACTTGAAAAGCTGGGCACAAAGAAATGAGAATGCCCCTCAGAACTCTCAGTTTTTTCTATTTTTTTCCTTGTATCCAACAGGAAAAGGAAAGTATGTATCTAGTTTTACATGTCTTCACTGTGAAATCCAGTGTTTCATTTGGATTAATGCTGTCCTGTATCCGCCCCCTCAGTACCCAGGGAGCAGGAAAAGAAGGCTCTCCCTGGTGTTTTTACCATGTTGTAGGCAGAACGGCCTACCCCTACACTGGCTTTGCCACACAGATGGTCTAAAAAGATACGGGGGGAAAAAAAACAGCAAATCTCATAGAAAATTCCTTACGGGGTATGTGAGTGAGATATGGGCAGAGTATGGGCTTAGTACAGCCTTAGCAAAGACTGGCTACTCACAGCCCAGTCACCTTTCTAGATCATTCGTTTGGGTAATAACAAATTTTTTGGGGAAAAGGCCTACCCCATGGTCTCCATATCCAGCTGGCTCTGTGTGAAGATGCCTTTGCTTAGAGAAAATAGCTATGGGGGAAATTTTTGGTATTTTCTCTTGTGAAATAACAACTTACTAAAAATAGTGCCTGCAGATGAATACATTGCAGTTTGCAGGCCCAGAGAAACCAATTTAGATCATTTACTCCTCTTTCCTCCTTTTTCATGCGTTCCCTACATTTTCTCCTGAAATAAAAGAGAATGTAGAAATCCAATGCTAAAGTGTTGTTAACTAACTCTTGTGTGTTACAGAAGGGCACAAGGCTTTTTCCAAGTCCTTCATCTGACACAAATTTGCCTCTGATTATGATACTTTAGAGGAAAAGGTGGGTTGGGGGATTTTTGTTTGGTCAGTTGATTTTGGTTGGTTGGTTTTTAATTACACTCTTTTCTAAAATTAAACTCAAATTGCATTTGTAGTATGTGCACTCTACCTGTAACAAAGTGATAAAAAAGAGAAAATTGATTTTTCCATCTGTGTTTGCAGTTACAGAAATACTTACCCTCTGGCACTAAGGGGATGACCAACATAATATGATGTAATGTAGTTCCAGAGTTGCACCAATGCATTTCCACCCTCACTGGTATGATTACAATCAAAGGAGATATTTGTTAAAAATAGCTTGGATACAAATCCAATAATATCTCTCTGCCAATGAAACCTCATCTCACGAAGGCGGGGTGGGGGGGAAGCTTGTCAGCAAATTTAAAGTGAAGCACGCTTATGTTTTAATTGCAATATGTTAAAAACAAAACAAAACGAGACAAAAAAAAAAACAACAAAAAAATAACAAAAGAAACATAAAAGGTGTTTTTTTTCCAGGTAATAGTGATTTTCAAACTCTCCTCAACCGGTGTCTAACATTATAGAGGATATGGTTTCAATAAATGAGGCTGCTATGCTTGAGTGCATGTATTGTACCAGTGTTGTGACATACTATTGTTTTGCTAAGAGATTCCAAAATCAATGTTCTACAAAAACATTCTCATATTTTTAAGCAAAATCCATCTGATTCTTTCTCGCCTTCATTCCCTGAGCTCTCTTTTCTTCACAAAATGCAGGAACTTCCCCGAGGTAAGCATGCGCCTGGGTTGCATCCAAAGATCTCACAGGCCAGCCTCAGTGCCAGTGAAGCAGAGAATCTCCTTTTTGTTTTTCCTTAGCTCCCAAGATATTTTGGCTGGCTGAAAATGATGAAAGAGAACAACAGGCAGGCTGACCTGACTCATTTCTGGGAAAACAGGGGAAAGGGCTAACCAAAGCTTTATCAAGAAAGAATCAGACACATTACATGCAGTGAATGCCAATCCATGTGGTTGGATGCAAAGCAGATCTTTTTAAACAAGTCTCTTTCCACAGGATAAAAGGTCCGGTTGAGAGTAGCGTTCATGTTAATGTAGTTTACTTGGAGCTTGCCAAAGCATTTCATTTCACGGTATATGTTGGTATACTGAAAAGCATGCATTATATGGAATTAAAAGGATGCACTTTGGAAGAACTAAAAACTGGCTCACTGACAGATTGTGAAGTGGTGAGAGTAATGAGTGGAACTATTTCCAGCAGATTCCCACAAGGATCAGTTGCTGATAGAACATCGTTTAGTATTTTTATCACGTGTCCAAACAATGATGTAAAATCAGTCCTAAGATGATCAGGGGCTGGTGCACTTACTGTGTAAGAAAGGGCTGGGTGAACTGAACTCATTCAGGGTGGAGAAGGCAACACTCCAGGGAAACTAAGGGCAGCCTGTGAGGAGGTTGCAAAGAAAACAGAGCCAGGCAGAGTTTTATGGAAATAGAATGAGATCATGATCATAAATTGAAATGGGGAAAATTTCAACTGTATATGAGGAAAAAAAAGACACCATGAGGGCACTCAGGAAATGGATCAGGATAGCTAAGGAGGTTATGAAATCTCTGTCCTTGGAGGTTTTTGAGATCTGACTGAATGAAGCCTTGAGCAATCTTACCTGAATTCAGTTTTGACCTTGTTTTGAGCAGAGACTTGAGCTAGACAACCTCTCAAGGTCCTTCCTGTTATCATATGTTAGGACTGTAATTTGGTTGATTCTGCCTGGGAGTACGATTTGGAAGTGCTGCTAGATGACTACTTCAATGTGTGCTGCACTGTAATGCTACAGGGAAAAGCAACAGTTAGATGTTATTTGGCCACCGCCGGTCAGCAGCCCTGCACAAAACTTGCCACCTTTGCAGAGTAGAATTCCCAAAATCAAAGCAGCCAGTTGCGAGACTATCTCTCCCCCATGAATAGCCCATGAAGTCTGGCACTGCTGCTCGACAGAGCCCTCCTGTGTTTCCTGAGCTGTTACTTTTGCTATGTAAGTGGAGTGAAAGACAGTTAGGACCTGGATTTTTTCTGCATAAACAAAGAACAGTCCTGCACATGCTGTGCAGCATCTCAAAGGGATATTTGTATCACCCAAAACTACAGTATCCCCTTACATTTACACAGCAAAAAAAAGTACTGCACTACTGGAACAAGAGGGAGCACTTAGGAACTTTCAGGCAAAGATATAGCAAGATTCAAAAACTGGAGACTTAAGTTAGACAATGTGAAATTCAAAATAAAGTTAAAAATTGACATAGGTTCTCTGGAGTGAAGCTGAATTCTCCCTTGCCATGCTTCAGTCAAAAGCCATGCTTCACTGCAGAGCAGTATGCCGACATAGATATCTCTTGGATCATGACTCAAGTGACCAGGAGTCACAGGCATACTCTTACTCTAAGGATAACAACTTCTTCTGCAGCTCTCTACTTCAAGCACTTTTCCTTTCCTGTCTGACTTGGAGTTTTTTTGGAGTACTTATGAATGGCAGAAACCTTCCAGATAACTCCACATTGATACATAAAAGCGTTTTTGCAGCAGCTGAGGGAATACTGTACTTCTTTGACCACACAAAAATGTAGTCAGAGGTTATGTGAACAGAGAACTGGCACGGCTGTACTGGAGCAGCACAACCTCTATCTATATTGCTGACTGGGAAGGCTATGGAGCCAGTGGATAAACCCATTTGACCACAGACAACCACCCTTCTGGTGTGTTTTGCTGCACTTGCTTGTTAACTGAGATCTGTTAAGGAGAATTAGCCAGATTCATGCGTCATGAAAATGCCATCATGATACAGCTCATGGCCTCAGATAAATTCAAATGCTTTGTTTCTAAATAAAAAGCGCAGTCATCGATTTTTCTATTATGTGAAATCCCCAGCTCTAACGTCATTTGAGGAGGGGTTTTTTTTAAGCTCTATAGTAAGTGATGCAACTATTGACTCATTGCTGCTTTGGGTTTTGACACCAGAGGACTGTGCTGGCCAGACCAGCAACCTGCCAGACTATGACTTTCAGTAACAACTGATCTAAAGAACTGGAATTATAACTTTATCCTTTAATTTAACAACTTCTCATATTCTAATTTTGTACTTAAACTAACTTCATATTCCTATGTGAAATAGTTCTGGGTTTTTTTTTTCCCTGAAGGAGACAATGTGTTTCTCTTTAGCTGTTTTATATACAAAAATATACAGTGATAGGAAGTCTGCAAGTTGTTTAAGACTGATGATGTAGCAATTCTCTGATCACTTTAGAAAAAGCAGACAGATATATATCACTACATTGAAAAAGTTAGAGTGTGAGTGGTATAATTTGCATATTATCACTAACTCATACCCAAACTGTTTTTTGATGATAAATATGAAAGAGTATATGTTAGAAAAGTAAAAATGTTTCCTGCCTTTTACGGAGAACACAAAGATAGAGGAGGAAAGAAATACAGTTCTTACAATATACTGTTATTTACTGCTCTATTGCATGTGGATATATGTAAGGCATACTGGATGCTCTCACATACTGAGAAATAAAAAAGCCACTACGTACCACAAATCCAGAAGGAGTAAGCTATGGGTTACTGCTTCTTACAGGCACTTTGGGCATGAATTTATCCCTGACTGCACACACATGGAACATAGTTTTAGGTGCATAACCACTCCTCAGCAACAGATTTTTTCATGCTTTTACTTACTTAGCAGCAGGAGACGGACAGAGACAGCCAGGCACAATGGCATTCCAAAGGGCAACATCTTCGGATGCAAGGACAGAGCCAAGGGCACAGTACTGGAAAATGTAAGATAGCTGAGGAGGGCAGTGACGGCATTAAAAACATGATGGTAAATACACTTGATAGGAGGTGGCAGTATCATCTATGTCACACATAATGCTTTCTCTCTATCATTAACCTCTTAAAAAATTAATTACAAAAATTCTTTACACTATTCAGACAACTTCTCTTTTGATAGCAGGGAACAGGGTGAGCCATATAGTTTTCCTTCTGTCATGCTGAGCCTACTGCACTTTTCTGGTTTTCTCTGTGAAGTTTTTTTGTGACAATATCCGATTGCCTTACACCTTGCAGATCATTGCTCTGCCCTTATCCTTTAGCAGAGTGGCAAAAGTTTTTCAGATTCCCATTACACATCTCCCACTGACCATCTGCTATTACCACTTTAATGGGAAATCACTTGTTGAAAGGTGATTAAGTGGTTACAATCCAGCTCAATGTTGCAATCTTATTATACTACTTCCCCCTCCAATATTAAGCAATAGCAATAAGCATCCGGGCAAGAGTCTTAGGTGATATGAATCAGTGCATTTCTACTATTTCAGTAGGGTTACCTTGGTTTACATGACATTTAGCTTAAAAGCATTTACCGTTAGGTCAATTCAGATTCCAGCCTTTGGTTAAAGTGGGTTTCTGTGTGCCACCCTTTTCACAACAAACTCAGGATAATCAAGGAAGATTCTTTTCTATTTATCATTCTTTGGTCATCAGAAGTGGGAAATTTTAAAGATAAATTTACTAAATTATCTCTAAATAAGCTGGGGTTTTTTCATAGTGCTCATGATATGAGAAGTGGGTTTGTGTTTCACATCAGAGCACAGAGATTTCCTGTAAAGCTGCTCTGGCTCTGCATTTACATGCCATTTGCAGAGGAAGATCTATCCACTTAAACCTTCCAGTTTTGGTTTTGCTGAGTTAGTTTTCTATACATTAGCCTGTTTAAAAAAGGGAAAACAAAACAAACAAGAAAAAAGAAAAAAAGTAAGCTTCAAATACAATGGGGTCAGATGTAGTCACAGCTTCTTAAACAGTTCTTGTTCTTAAAGCAAATCCCTACATTTCTCTTCCTGCAGCAGGTCTCCGTTGTGATCTGTTTCCACTAAACCAGAAGCAGTCTTTGCAGCCATCCTGTTAGGGCTGCAGATTTCAAGACAATCTCCCAAATAAGCATCACAGAACAAAACAGACCAAGATAATCTATTACAGCAAATTTGTAAACAAGAAAAGGTCAAATTGAGCTGCTTCTTCTGATAGAGACATATAGCAGGAGTACAAAACTGCTGTGAAAAGAAGTCCAGCAGTGTGGTTCAGGACATACCACTCAAGGGGAACGATAGCCTGGCTGAACTTACATTTGGAAAAAAAATGTTCTGAAAGGTTCTCTTGCTGCCACACACTCTATTTTAGTTCTGGGGCTCATCCTCTAATGTCATATATATATTCTGAGTTGTAAAGGAGCCACCTGATGTCCAGCTTCATTTCAGGGAAAGGGAGGGCATAGGTATGATGAGCATTAGAAGACAAGTTTGGATGTACTCAGATTACTGGGAGATAGTTCAGAGGAGAGACACCTTGAAAGGTCAGTGTCAGGAACACAGCTTGCTAATTATGCTAATGATATAAACAACACCCAAGATAGTTAGGTCTTGATTGGTGAAGCACTTATGTACATGTCGTACTTGAAGCACCTGAGCAGTTGTATTCATTTCAGCCAGGTGACCTGGATGCCTACAGTTAGACATCACCAGACAGGAGCTCCAAGTATTCCAGAATGACAGAACTGACTTTTCTTGGTATTTATCCACACTCTTTAAATACAAAGATCAGTGCACTTCCAATTGTCTTCTATACAATTGCCTTCTGCTGGTGTTCATTCTGTTGCTTCCGGGCTACTATGATTAACAGCACAAGAAAAGCTTTTCCAAAGGTCTCAATAACTGCTTTTCCCCAAAACACATGCATCATCTGCATATCTTTATCTGTATCCCATCTTATCTCCAGAAATGGACAAATCACTTCTGTGCTCCATATCCAAAAGGAAAATATTGCCTGGGAAAATAGTTTTTCTTTTTTTGGGGGCATGATAGGATATAGTTAATTATTCTGCTTACGATCACTGACAAAATCTCAGAAAAATACAAAGCCTGCTGTTTTGAGATCTTACACTGATTGTAACTTATCATGTCATAGGCCCTTTTAGGACCAGAGACATCATTCTGACTTAGTAATCCCTTCAGAGAATTCCTTCCAACAAATATAGAAGACTGCCATCATGATGAGAAAAATCCTTTCCCCTAAACTGTTTATCATCCAAGAATAAATAGCAATGAAAAGAATGGCTTTCTGAGATTTAAGGAGCTATAATCCATCGATCAGGAAGATATTACTACAAGTACTGTACATAAGCCACTTACCCATTCCGGTGTCTTACAATCATCTGAATGACGGTTTTAAAAAAAATTAAATATATATATATAAAAGAAGTTATAATGCTATATCAACAGACAGCTGTCCTAGTGGGCACTGGGAACAGAATGACTCGCATTTCTGAGCGGTGTAGTCATTGCCAAAGGAATGATGAGCTCACATTTCATTCCGATTCACATACTTGGTGTGGTTAGACTGTGAGGCTCACCCTTCCTCGCCCAACTGACGCCCCCCTCCTCCCTGCCTCGACACAAGATCTGGCTCGCTAACATGTCTGGAATGAGCGTGAGCCTACCTCTCAGCTGGCAAGCCCAAGGGGCATACTTCAATTCCCAGGTTGGAAGATTATCTCATTCAAGTACAGTTCTCCCAAAGATATATAAGCAAAGCCGGTGTGGTGGTCCCTGCAGAGCTGGCCTGAGCACTTGGGAGTTTCAGCCATACAGGAGTACAACTTTCAAACACCGGCAAAGATGATGATGATGAAAGTGGAAGAGCTGGTAGGTACAACTTTCTTTCATTTACTCATAATTAATTTTCTTTCTAGATTGTCATTGTATAAATCAGAGAGAGACAACCTTTGTGGATCATTGAGGTGACTGAGCAGGTTACCAGCAGTGCTGTGCTCTAGCTACAAACCCTGTATGTACCGTATGTTACCCTATTATATTCTCACTTAACTTTTCCTTGGGAAGAGGGCTCACCACTGATACAACTACATAGCTGTCCGGATTTTGCATTAGAACGTAGCTCACCAGGAAGAAGAGATGGACCAAAATTTAGTTATGTACTTTCCTTTGACCCTGATTAATTTTATTTTTTCTTTAGAAGCTATTAAATTTATCATCACATTGAGTAATTCCAGTCTAGTAAGGGACTGGGAAGAGGTATCAGTGCAGGGAAACTACAGTATTTTTTGATACTAAAATAACAGTTTAGTAATAGTATTATTTTCTAATAATAAACAGTTCCTATAGCCACCGCTGTTCATGGTGTAAAATGCTTTTGAAAAATAATGTCTAAACCAGACCACAAGTAATGGGACATGCACTGCAGGGTTCAGACTAAGAATGCCTGATTTGATCAATAAACTGGAAAAACAAGAACGATCCAGCAAACACTGGAACATCACGCTTTTTTTTCCACCCAGATGGCTATGTTAAGATGGAACTACCATACTGCCTAACTAGTTAATACTGTCTTAAATTCTTTGGCAAGGCCCTGACAATTTCTTTACTGTTAGATTCTATAACAAACACAATTTTAAAGAGTGATTGAATGGAAAGGCAGTCTAGGCCGCATGAATTTACTAAGCCACTCTCAAAATACACAACAGCCTCTATTAACAAGTTATCTCTTTGTACATACTTAGTTAAGCATCAGAAATATTTCTGAAAGCTCCTGAAAGCCATGCTGCTGCACAGCATCACAGCTTCTGTATCAGAACTACGTTCTGCCATCTTGCTGAGTGTTATAAATGGGAACTTTGGTACTGACAGCAATGGGTAAAACCAGCCTTGAAATTACTCAGCAAATCTATTTACCTGCATTGGAGGTATTTTGATAAAACTGTAAGGTCCTAAGGGAGAAGCCTCTCCTCCCATTCTACCTGCTCAGTTCCCCTGATCAACACTCACAGGTTGCTGGTGGCTGGCTGGGGAGGGATTTTTCTACCACAGCCTTTTACAGCTTTCTGATGAGTTTGACACATGCTGGTGTGTGAACAAACAAGAAAACCCTGAACAAAAAGGATGATCTTCCCTACTCCCTGGCTTTTGTCAGTACAGCAACATCCCGGGCCCAGTCAGGCAAAGCGTTAGACTGTGAGTTGGCCTCATAGATCTTGATCCAGGCCCTGAAGATGCCAAGGGTGGTTTGCTGTGTGGATGTGGGACGTGCCTGCAAGCAAGATTGTTCTAGCTATTTGCATACACAGTTAATCAAGGCACAAGCTGAATGAGGTCTGCACTCTGTCTGTCACACACTCCTTGAGCAGAACAGGAATGACATGCAATTAGCCCCTGGGTAATTCGTGTTCCCAGGGGTGGCTACTGCAGTCCTCAAACTGCTGCTTGTATCATATCACATTTCCTTTTACAGGTGACTGGGAAGAGAGTGGATGATAAAGAGACTGGCAGCTTCCTCCCTGAGGACTTCAAAAATGGAGAGTATGAAGCTGCTGTAAAATTAGAGAAGCAGGAGGATCTAAAGACAGTCTCTGAACACTCACTGACCCGAGGTGATCTAGCTTATGAGAAGGAGAAAAAACTAGAAGCAGAGGTAGGTTCTTGGGTTTTGTGCTTGGCTTTTTTATCATCCTGTGTGCATTTTCTCCTGCAGCTCTTGAAGTCTTGCTTCTTTCTAAGTTAGAAATACAAGCATGGTGAGTTAGATAAACCCTTGGGAGATCTGTCTCAAGTTCACTGAAAGCCATGAAGATCTGCTGACTCCTGTAGGCTACAGATGGATGCAGGTAGTAACGCTGTGTAGCAGAAACAAAACCTCCCCCTATTAATATCTGACTAAACCCCTGGGGGCTCCCCTCTGCCATAGTCACCTGCTGCTAGTAAATAGTAGTAGTAAGCTGTCAGTAAGAGGGTTTAGCAATCATAGCTAGTAAGACACCTTCAGTGTGCACACATAATGACTGCCACCAAAACCAACTAACCCAAGAAAGACATAAGAGTGCATTTCTGAAGCCAGAAGCCTTATCTACCATGAAAATGTTCTTCTTATGAAAACACTGCATTATGCTTACTAGGACATTTGGGAAAAACAATTACAAATGAAAGTAATATCGGGCTACAGAAAAGTTACTATTGTACTCCCAGAGCACAACAATGCTCCCTATATCCCTAAGAACTGGTGCTTTTTTTTTCCCCAAAATACAGTAGCTGTAACAAATTATTTAGTGCAAACCACTGGCCTAAAAATTTAAAGTGAATGAAAAATGTAACTAGCAGGAGGCATAAAACTTTGTTCTGAAAAAAAGGTTGGGAAAGTGAGCCTCAGAACTACTAAAATAAACACTACTGACCTTCACCCTCAAAAAGAGATCATTACTTGCTACAGAGGTTTTTTGAGTTCTTCCAAAACAGGGTCCTAAGAATTTGTTGTGTTTCCAGTTCATCCACAGTTCATTCATCCAATATAATTATTTTCCATTAAGTCAATGATCTACAGATCAAACCCCGAAGTGCAGAGAACAATAAAAACAAGAGGTGGAAATTACTCGAATAAGAACTCAGTTGAAAAAAAAGTGTATAACATATGACAGTCTCACCAATGTATTTACTCTTAATGATACCGTGGGACAGAATCTGTCATCTGTATTCACCCTGAGTTACCCCCTGTTTGTTACTACTGTGTTTGATTTATCCCTCTTCTAAAGTCAAGGACACCTTGAGGTACCTGGAATCTCAGTTCAGGATGTTAGCAGTGCCCCATACTGAACTCATGCAGGGATGCTTTTTAAAAGCAGGCTTAATGAAATCTTAAACATTTATTGAACTACCCTTCCAAGGATATTGAGGACATTCTTCATAGCTTACCAAAAGGTAACACTTGCTGACTGAAATGCTAAGATTGGTATAGACTTTGCTCTTCACTTAAGGGTATATTTTTCATCAAAGAGGATTAAGTTACAATAAATCAGGGCCTGCATCATAAAAGTGGCTGAATCAAAAACACTTAGTGCAAATCAGCTAAAACTGTAGGGGCTTCCCAGATCTCATAAGCTGCACATGAGATTTCTGAAATTGTTTGGCCAGAAGGGACTACAGTGCTGCTCTGATTCCTGGCCTAACACCCACCAAAACTTCACCCACAACATTGGCTGAAGCAGCATTTAGAAAGAGGTCCAATGGTCTGTGAAAACAACAACAACAACAACAAAAAAAACCCACCAAACAAAACCCCACAAACAACTTATTTCACAAAGTTCATCCAGTCTTAACTGAATTCAGCTGAATAGTATCACAGGCTGTATGGTGACACTTAGCTCAACTTGCTGGCTTCCCCAATTTGTTTCAGCTGAAGAAGAAGAAACTACAGGAGAGGTCAAAACTTGAAAGCTTGGAGGATCTTGAAAAAATTATTCAGCTAAAGAAGAAGAAGAAATGCAAGAAAGTGAAAGCACCCATTTTAAAGGAACCTGAACCAGAAGTTATTGTAAGTTATTTCAAAGTACCTTCTTCGGGGAAAGCATTGATGGGGTTTTGCACCACACACATTTATGCCCTGTATATTTTCCATCAGACAGGACCAGTGGACATACCTACATTCTTTAGAGCTGCACTGGAGAATAGGTTGCCAGTAATTGAAAAATACCTGTCAGACAAAGGAGATCCAAATGTCTGTGATAAGGTACAGTCTGTCGTCTTACTGCAAAGCCTGCTACAGAAGAGAAGTTACTAGAGAGCAAAAGTAACTTTTACCACTCTGTTTTGTAGCTTTCACACTTACGAGGAGAAAAAAGAGTGGAGGGAAGTAAATAAACACTGAAAGTTTTGTATATCAAGTTTTCTAGTGATAAAGGGGTCACTGGGACCTTTCAAAGTAATATTACCTTGAAAGAATCTTTATCTTGAAAGAATCTTTATATTTAAAAGCAAGATATGGTGCCCGGGAGACTGATTTTCTGTAATAGGTGATCTTCCAATACTACAGATGAAAAGACAAGAAATTTGCCTGCAAAACAACAAAAAATATGGTGCTGCCTGCCCGCATACTTTATAATGCATAAGCTACATTTGCAAAATGCAGCATAGCATGTTGGATGGGGGAACTCAACAGGCATAATTTTAAATTTGGATGCTATACTATGGATATTTCTCCCACCCTTTAAAATGCTGGGTAGGCAGCTCTCAGCTACCAGGATGCTATTAAAATTTAGCAGATTCCAGGTCTCAAAAGTATTAAATCTTGAAAATGAATCAGCATAAAGTCTGTATTTGCCATCATCTGAGGGAGGAGGGGAGAAAAGATTTAAAGATAGCTCTTTGTGACATATTTAATATCTCACTTTGCATTGTTTTAATTGCCAGTACAAACGCACGGCATTGCACAGGGCATGTTCTGAAGGACATTTAGAGGTGGTGAAGAAGTTGGTGGAAGCTGGAGCCCGGCTTGAACAGAAAGACATGGTAGGTACATCAACTCACAAGTCTTTCAAAAAACTGCTTGCTGTTTTGTAAGTGCCAAGAGAAGCGCTATAGAAGTGCTTCTTATAGAAGAGGAACAGTAAAAAGCCTTATCACATCTTGTAAGTTTATCCTTAAAATAACACTGTTGAGAAGTGATTTCAGGAGGAGGTGTCTGCCTCCTTTTTTGCCAGAATGGCTGCTGGAAAACACAGGAAGCGGGGGAACTCGTTGGCCCGTAGACTGACACGTACAACAAAGCCTAATGTGGAGTGAGAGAGCTGAGGTCAGGCTACCACTTCAGCCTGCTAGCAGGTGGTGGAGATACCACAGTCCCACGCATGTATCTAGGCCTCAGCACAGCGCACACATTCTCCACCGGGATTTCAAGGCTGCGCTCAGGAGAGACCCCTGTGCCTCCGGAATGCCAGCCACAAGCGTAGCTGAGTATCAACAGCTTCTGCAGCTGTTTTTTCGCTTCTCAGCTCCCAGCCCTTTATCCCTTTGATAAACACTTGGAGCTGATCAGCCTCTCTTCCCTTCACTTAACCCAGCAGTGCTCATGGGAGTGTGAGGAACAGGAGGAACAACAGGCAGAGTGAGACCTTCAAGGGATGCTCCACCTCTTCTGGCAAAGCTGAGGGCACAGAAACTGCATCTTGTAGAGGAATAGGGTTCTAAGTCGCTTTGTGGAGCTGCATCATTTTAGTGCTCTTGATTTTTTTATTTTTTTTTTTAAGATAGCTCTTCTTTCTCTTAAGCTTCATTTTCCATGCATTTTAGAACTTAAAAGGCATTGAATACAAAATATTAACTAGCACACACCAGCCACATACCTGGCTAAAGATAGCTTCTAATTTGACAGACTAGACAAAACACATCCTATTTTACAGCAGCATCGCCAAGATCGCTGTCTTTTAAGAGCAATATGCAGCAAGTGTGAAGAGTGACAAACTCACAATACTGAAGAAATTAGGAGAAAATAAGAAAAGGTGTTACTAGAAACAACTCAGTGATCACAGTGAAATGCTTTAGGTTAAATTGCACAAAAATTATTTTGGGTTAATTTAGAAATTTGATCAAAATGTTGGTATAATGTTGAATTAAATTACTTTCAATTTGGTTTTCCTGCTGCAGCTTGAATCTACAGCCCTGCACTGGGCGTGCCGAGGGGGGAACCTGGATGTTTTGAAATTCTTACTGGATAAAGGGATAAATAGAAATACAAGAGACAAGGTATGTACTTCTGGGATTCTGAAGCCATTTAAATCTCAGATGAAAAGCTGACCCTTATTCCAAGTAGATCATTTTTGGCAGCCATTCTTGAAGTGGTCTTTACCTGTTCTATGCCACTGACTGCTTCCTCCTCCCACCTCTCAGCTGCTCAGCACCCCTTTGCACGTGGCTGTGAGAACGGGTCGGTACGACTGCGGGGAGCACCTCATTGCCTGCGAAGCAGATCTCAATGCCAGAGACAGAGTAAGTACCAACAACTTCTCACCTGTAAGCATCAAGCTGTGGCCATCCTCAATAGCTCCACTTACCTGTCAAAGTCTCCAGCTTCGTGGCTGGGGCTGGAGCACAGTGCTGGACCAGCAGGACTGATGCTGTGGTCCATGTCTTGTGCCTCTAGGAAGGAGACACACCAATGCATGACGCTGTGAGGCTGAACCGCTACAAAATGATCAGGCTTCTGATTCTGTACGGAGCGGATTTAACTATAAAGAACTGCGTAAGTAGTAGTGAAAAAATGCAGCAATTCAAAACGCTTTAGTTTCCCTTCAGAGAAGTTTCAAAGGTTTCAAGGCCAGGAGACTATATTGTGAACAGACTTAATTAGATCACTTCAGAGTTAATTAAAGCAGAGCTGACACGGGGAAAGTATAACTTGGGGGAGGTCAGGGAGAAGAGGAAAAAACAGTACCTCTTCCAAACCCAGAATCAATCAGCAGCAAGTTGAAACATCTTTCTATGATTTAATTACACATATCATATATTGAAAAGATATAACATACAGGCACTTGCTCTCTCCACAACTCCTGGGCTTCAACCACTGCTGAGGTAACAAAGATCTTAGATTGTGGGAAAAACCTCCTTTCTGTTAAGCCCACAGTGAATGGAGAGCCCAAGCACTACAGCTGGATCACTGGCTGTTAACCTGACTGTTGGGCAACAAATCCCCAGGGCTCAGCAGAGCTTCAGTTTAAGAAGCCCCACACCTGACTCTGCTCACAGCCAGGGTGGCAGCAGCAGATGCATTGCCAGAGCTCTGTGACCACTTGTTAAAATATAGTGCATCATAGACCCTTACTACAAACCCAAATCAAACAGCAGTAGGACGGACAGTGAGTTTTACCAATGCCAATCAATGTTTGCGATTGACAAGCAATCAAAATTAAGGGGGCAAGGAAGAAACCAGTCACCACAGCACTTTGCACTCCTTACTCTCTGTCCACGCTCTCCGAAGTAGGGCTACTCCCAGCATTATCCCTCATCAGGGTATGTAAATGATGAAAGGTACAGCCCCAAAGGCCAAAGACTTGCTCTCTCAGGCATAGTCTGCACATAGAAGTTGCTCCTGTTTAATTTAGATGTGGTTCATAACCTAATTAAACCAGTACAAACCCTTATCTGAATTCTCAACTGAAGAGTGTCTTGTTGAGGTTTCATCTAAAAGTATTTCTCATCAATTTAAACTAGATCAAAAGAAACAGCTGTATGCTCTGCTACTTACAACGGCTTAGATCCACTGAAAAACCCAGGGAGATTTCATCATGAATCTGACCAGGACTGGTACTAGATCTGTAGAGCAAAAGGAATCAGATCTCAGGGAGGTGAGAGTTAAGTCTGAACCTCTATGTGCAGAAAGGTCTCTCATCAGGCAGATGCACTGTACAAATATTTAAGGAAAAACGAAAGACTCGGTAATCACTTGCTGAAACTAAATCTTGCTTCTTCTACTTTTTTTAACTAGCAAGGGAAAACCCCCATGGATCTTGTTCTTCAGTGGCAGAATGGCACCAAAGAGATATTCAACAGCCTGAAAGACAATTCCTACAAGAGCATCCATCTAGGCAAGCCCTGAAGAGAGGAATCAGACTGGTCTCTTTTTGCTGCTTTTAAATGCTTCATATGATTCTGGAGGAAAAGAGCCCTGAACATAGTATTTATTGAAAATATTTATGGTACTGAATTATTTGAGGCACAGTCACTAAAAACAGCAAAACAAAAATGCAAAGAAATTATTTTAAAAGGCAGGTTGAGTGTTAAAATTCCACTGGTTCTAAAATAGCTTTATTTATTACTATTTATTATTTATTTATTTAAAAAGTAATTTAATTATTCTCAGTATTATTGTAGCTTTTTTCTTTTTTTTAATAGAGCTTTACATCCTAGTGCAATCTTTGCCAGCAATATAAATCCTTTTGTCTTAGATGGCAGGAATTTCAACTACACTAGCAACTTCCCTCAAGCCTTCCAATAGTTCTGATTAGTGAATACTTGCAATTGTTGCCTTGCTTCTGCCAAATTCACACTACTAAATAATACGTTAAATGAATGGTGATAAGTGGAAGAGCAGTGGAAGAAGGTGTACTGACATGCCAAGTGGATTTAAAGAAGCAGTTGAGTAATAGGGTTTACACAGTTTGACTGTTGCTGTTGATAAAGAGCTCGAGGATGGAGGTCCAACTATCACGTAACCATTTGGACTGCGGGATTCAGATGCAATGTTATGAAGGTGAGAGGAGACAGGATCAAGAATGTGAATTTCTTTTTAAGCTAGACTACTAGGGAGTCTGGTGATGGAAAAATGTAAAACCAGATTATGTATATTTGTAAATTTGTACTGCTTTTTCTGTACATTTTGTACTGATCTATTTCAGATTAAATAAGAGCGGTTCTTTCTATTTGCTGCAGTGGATTATGGAGTGGTGAGCACGCACAGGGTAATTCTGCCTCTCTCCAAAGAAAGATCACATCTCAGTTCGTATAAAATTCTTAAACTCAAAAAAACAGTCTCAGCTGCTTAGAGCAGCCAGCCCTTGTGCTAGCTCCCTGCCATTGTTAGATAAATGCCATCTCTTACTTATTTTGTTAAATGGAAACACATATACAAAAGCAAAATGACAGTACTTGGAATAGCTAGTAAAACAAAGTTACACTTTTATTACTGAGTTTGATTTAAAGTCTCAGTTTCTTAGCAAGTCAGTACTTACCAAGTGGAGCACATGAGACTCCTTCAGTTAAGCAAGCCAAGGGAGATGCCAAGTCCTGCTCGGAAAGGCAGGCACCTCTCCCTCTGCTTTAGCCGAAGCAGAACTGCCTTCACATGGCCACCAGCAGGAGCATCAATGTCCCTTTCACTGGGGCATTACACACTGCATTCAGCTAAAATCCTAACACCTCACGGTATGGCCTTCCAGCAAAATATGCCACAGGCTCCCACACGCCTTCACAAACCTGTGTCAGTTGGCTTCTAGCCAGCAGGCTCTACAGTCTGGCCAAAGTAATGTCCTGGGCAATGAGGTGAGGTCGGGAGCGGGCAGCGATAATAGTTTTACTGGAGTGTCAATTTTGGAGACCAAGTGAATTTACAGAAACTCTACAATGCAGCAAGCAGAAGAAACGCCTATTCTGTCTGCAGCCAGCCATCCTAGATGGAGGCCAACAGCTTTAGACAGATGAGACTTTTCTCACACAAGCACCATAACTCACAAGTGTCACCTTGCCAGCCGTAGGCTTTATTTGTAAACATCCGATTCTCCATAAAAATTACAGCACATCTCCACTCGCTGCCCTTCTCCACGAGCCACTATTTCACAACTTGTTTCTGCACAATTACCCAGACACTGGGAGCATGCCTTGCAGGAAATAGAAGTGACATCAGTGCTGGCTAACTCCGTTTGTTCATCATCTTAACCGAGAAGCAACTGCTTCAATTGTTCAGGCACCAAAGTGGTCAGAACAACGTGTTGCAGGAAACTGGGAGAGAATAAACTTTTCCATCAGTTCCTGAAGCACTGTACCTATTTGATGCAGGCTGTATTTTTTTTTAAAATCAAGTTAAACAATTAGCATGAAGGATCTCTAGCATTCAAAACCCTCTTTCCATATGCTAGTTACTCAACAACTTCTGTTGTGCTCAAGATAGGTTATTCTCTGGCCAAGGCAAGATAATGTGTCATTCCGGAAATGGCACCAAACATATTTTGCTGCTCCTCTGGTTAATCATTTTGGAGGTAAATCCATAAACGACAAACTACTGTGTATATAGTCATACATTCCAATACCTGTAATAAAATACTCAAATCACAGAGTCAACAAGTAAAATAACATAAAGGAAAAAATAATTATTTGTTCAATGAAGCAAAAGCTGTTGTGACTTCTATCAGCATTATATAAAATTGTTAGTCTACCGAGAACTTCATCCATTCTGCTCTGTCCATATACCAAGAGCTCAGAGATGACCCACTGCAACATTTCTGCAATATTTTACGTGGTATAACTTCCACTTCTGAACTTGTTGTCAGATGCAAGTAGAGAACTGGAACATTCACAGCAAAGCTGGCTCAAAAGTATTTTGAGGACAGCATCTTACATCATTTTAAAATCGATTTAATCAAAATAAAAACTTCAGTCAACATTTGAAGACATCTGAAAATGCTCTGCTGCTGAGGTTTGCTGTAGCATTAACAGGAAGGAAAACGGAAAGGCAGGAGGCAGTGAAAATGAACACTCACACAGACAACACTGCCAGACCAGGACATAAAGAAGGAAATTATGCTGTAAAAATGATGTGATGTGGAGACTGCTCAGACCTAGGTGAGACAGCTGTTGTGCTGCAACTGCAACATACCCTGCTGAACACACATTCAGTGTATCCTTGGGCTTTTGCTTCCATCTGTAGGAACCATCTCATGTTCCTGCTTAGTTTTAAGAGCTGTAGGACAGGGATGGCATTTGGATGTGTGTCTGGCAGGTCAGGTCAGTCGGTTCTACTGTATCACAAGATATCTCCTAGCAAGTGACAGATCCTGAGATGATCATTATAGCCATTAATCACAAAACAGAATGGGAGGCAGATTTTTAAGGGTTTTTTTACTGCATTATTATTGTACACAGGCCACTGAAGGTAAACTTCAGCTACTGGCTTGTGCTTTTACAGAGATGTGTTTAAAACACATCTTGAGAAACTGTTAAGAGCTAGACTTTGAAGGCATGCATTTAGAAACATTTTTAATAAAAAAGGAATGCACTTGTACAACTGAAAATCCATGTTAGAAATGTTGTGTTGAGTTTGCACTACCAACAGCAGACTTAAGACAGAGTGGAGAGAAAGTCTCTTGACCTCAGCCAGAAGACCAGCATGACCTTTCAGAGGTGGTGAACTACTATTCAGCAGTCTCATTTCCACAGCTTTCCTCACTTGAACACCAGAATAATAATTCTTCTTCAGGCTAAATAAAGTAGTAAGGGAGGAACTGGGCTGGTTAGAGAGTGAGGGAAGACTCAACACTGGTTAAAGATGGGATGGAGGCTTCTGTTGACAATTGGTTCAGTCCTCAAGCTTGAGTCTTAGCTTTTTTGCAGACTGGCAGCATTGTTTCTTCCTCCTCAACCTTGCGAGGTTTCTTCACCGTGTACACTACCCCACAGGCACTCTTCCGAGTTTCTGGAATACACAAGCATAAGCTGCAGTATCTCAAATAAATTGACACTAATGCATTTAATACACATTCATTTCAGGTGTCCGTGCCCCAAGGTACAGTTCAACGTGTTTAACAGACAGCCAGTCAGCACACACAGCAGGTAAGGAACCTGTGTGGGCAAGAGCTGATGAGCACTACGGAGTGGGGAAACTACAAGGAGAAATCTGATGGTGGGTGTAGAATTACATTAAACATACGGGAAAACTGACATCCTGCCCGGGCTGAGGTTCTGCAGACACACAGAACCATAGGAAACCAGGCTTAATCAGTTCAACTGTCACAGAAGGACATACTCCTGAAGCATTATCAAAAGCAGTTTTGCATTTCTGAGCAAAATATACTTTTTTTTTTTATAGAAACCCAAAACAACAAAAATTTATTCACGTACCCCAGGATTCTTAAATGATATGCTGGCACAGTTATATTGGCAGAGGCTCCCCTATACATACCAAGTAAATGGCTTTATGGTATTTAAGAATATTTTATTTACAAAACCCTCAGCATCACCATAAAACACTACTGTGTGATATTACCAAACTTCATGTTTGTTTGCCAAACAATCATGCGAGCCCAATACAATTTCATAAGCACTGGTGGGAGGCTTCTCTGAAAAAAATGAGGTAGAAGAGATTCCCTACAAACACTCTGTTAGCAAAGAGGCTCTGCAGGAACCTTGCCAAAAAAATACTGACTTATTCTGGGCTAGTATCCTTTCGGGGACAGGGAAATGACATCTGCTATTTAATTTCACACATAAGATAGATGGGGGCCTTGAGAAATTCCACCTAAACTTGACAGAAATTCTTCAAACACACTGCCTGAGTAGCGGGCTGGGGGAGGACCTGGTTCATAGAAACACCCTCTCCAAGAGATCGAAGCTACCTGCTTTGAATTGCAGCAGGTTCAAGTACCACCTCTACTGAAACAAGAGATGCAAACCAAATCCTACTATGCATTTGAGACTTAGAGAAACTCAGGTTGTTTGGAAGGTGACTAGAAATCATATCTACCCAACAAACCTTAGCAGGGGCTGAAATTAGCAGCTAGATGTGACTACTCAGTCACAAAAGTTAAACTGCCACCAGAATAAAGAACATAAATCAAGAAACACTAAGAACCAATAGATGATCATGTGAAAGGGAGTCTAGAGATGGAGAAATTGGTGCTATAATGGGAAGTAAGGGTCTAAACTGATTGCTGGATGTCCTGGTTTGAGTTAGAACAGAACAATTCTCTTCAGTGATTTTACTCTTCAGCTCAGCTCCTTTAACTAACTGCATTTTCTGAAATGAGCAGCCGGTTTTCACAGGCAGTGGCTGCTTCTAGCAGTGATAATGCTCAATGTTTAGAGTTAGTACCAGGGACTGGTGTGCAGACCAAGGCCACTGCTAGATCCTGTGTACCACATTGAGGGGTGCAGAAAGTAAAAAACCACACCTGTGGGGAGGAGCAGACAGATCGGTGCCCTTCAACTGACCAATGGGGGATTCCATCCCAGAGACGCCGTATTCGGCTGCTGGGGGCCCTTGCTCGGTTGCTCTCGGCTCGGGGGCTCTTGCTCTGAGTCCTTGCTCAGATTCTTCCTCGTTTCTTCAATGGCTCGAACCCAAGTAGGACTCTGTTCATTCTGCCTTCAATCCTGATCCGAGTGTTCCTGAATCCAGTACCAGAACCTAGCTCCTGAACACAGTTCCCATCTGCTGCTGGGCCCTGTCTCGGACTTTCCCGGTGCCTGCTCCACAGCATCAGTGGTGATGGTGATGTACTTACCATCGGGGGGGTGTGGGTTCAATACTGCTTTTGTATATATTTGTATATATTCCATTTTATTATTATTATTTTCCATTTTCATTAAAGCTGTTCTAGTTTCCTTTTCGATAAGTCTCTCTCCCTTATTCCTTTTCTCTTCCCCTTTGGGGAGGGAAAGGGGTTAATAGAGAGTGACTGTTATAGGTAGTGGGCTGCCCTGACCCTAATAAACTGTCACACTGAAACACACACTGGCATGTCTTTGCTGCACTGACACCAGGACACAAAATACAACTGGAAATAGTCTGATTTTGAGTGTATTTCCAGTGGAGGGTCTTACAAGCTAAATCTCCACTCTCTTCATATTAAATATGGGCAAGTAGAAGAGAGGTCCTGTGAGCTGCCTCTGCTAAGAGTATAAGGAAACAAGTTTTGTTTCATCAAATCATTTGAAACACTTTTTTTCTAAGCAGCAAGCACTCTGGGTATTTATTTGGCATCAATTTTGAAATGGTCCACACTGAAGAGTGAGTTAGAAATAGACCGCATAATGAAGCACCAGAAAGGGACATGGCAAAGGTTGCCTCTGCATTCATGCTGCAAGAAGGTAGATGCACCCAAATTGTCTAGAAGTCAACGATGTACTTTCTGCTGGTGTCACTGAGATCAGCATTCAACCCTTTCTGAAACAAGGGATAGTTTCACTACGAAGCCCAGCAGACAGATCTGTGTGTTGGCTAACAGTTTATGACTCGTTAATGTGGTTACGCAAGCACTCCAATACGGACAGCACCGTCAGTTCAGCCATGGATTTGCCATCATGGCCACAAGAGAAAACAGGACACCCTTGCTACACAAGCTCCTCTCATACATTGGACAAGGAAGCTAAAATCTCAAGCTGACTTGCTCTATAAGGTCTTGGACTTTTTGGAAAATATGCACTAACAAGATCTTAGTTTAGCAAGTGTATATGTTACTTAGATGTGCTTTTCCCTTACCTCCATGAAGCATGGTGGCTCTGCAGTTGGTAGACACGGCTGCCTTGGCTTCACTTTCTGACAGGCCAAACAGCAAACCTCTGTCACCTTTGTTCAGGATCAAAATGCACAGAAAGGAACAAAGAGAGTAGGGAAGTCTGTCCGCATGATAGGTTTGCTTACTCTACAAATTACTGGGAATTAGCGAAGCTGTAACTCAAAGTGACATTTTGCATAAGGTTACCCAGAGGCAGGGAACTGAGGCACCCAGTTCTCCTGGCTGCAGTTCCCAAGTAGTGCTCCTGGAAAGCTCATGGTAATGTTGATTTTTTTGCAGACAAGAAGCTGTACTTTTGAAATTAAAAGTCTGTCAACACAGGAATATTTTTATATGCATAATCAAGCAACAACAACAAAAAAAAACTAAAAAAAAATTCCATTGAAGATTTCAGTTTTGGAGAAAGGGTGCTGTCCAAAAGCATTAAGTTGAAAACTTCCCAGCCACCTTGAGCAGGGATGACATCACATCAGGTATGTTAACTTGGGTTGAGCCTGAATGCTCTCTTTAAGAGGGAAGGAAACATCACATATAAAATCCTCCCAGGCTGCACACCCTCCCACACAGTTCTTATGACCCAGAGCACACTCCTGCCCTTCATGGGACAGCCCAGATATATGCTTGTGTGGCAGACAGGGTGGAGTAGTAAGAAAGTAGCTGAATTCCTAAAAGCAGAGGAAAAAAAGACACTCCCCTCAGTTTCTAGCACACAACCACTTATTTAAATGGCTCATACGCAAGTAAGGACTGGAAAATTTGTAACAGAAGTACAGAAGTACTTCTGTAATAGAAGTAACCCACACTCACATAGTAGTTTGTTTTTTCTTAATATAAATATGACTTTATAGCTTCTTCTACCAAAAGATGCGGCACCTTGGAGATAATATGTAATAATTTCTGATTTGGTTCACAGTGTGCATAGATTTATGGTTTTTATTCATTTCCCCACTCACACCCACAGAGTATCAATCCATATCACAAACCATAACGTGCAGCTCAACACAGACATTACTATTTACAGCTCATGTCACCCCATAACCAAGATCTGATGCTTCTTCCACACTCACTCACTGAATCACTGCATCAGTCACCAACAGGCTGCACTGTGTAAAGTTCAAGGAGTGTAAAGAATGGAAGTATTTCAAAAGCACTTTGAATTTTCACACAGTAGTATTAATGTTTTTGACTTGGAAAAAGGATACAGATTAGCCACATCATAAGGGCCTCGTAGTTCTAGAGGCTAAAACAAAACACAGAAGGTTGGATACATGCATGCACTCTCCACAGGCTGACAGAATGCAAGCAGGCAGGACAGGGCTATCAGGAAGGCAAGATTAAATGCCCCATAGTAGCAAGCTGCTGAAGATGGCACCAGGAAATCAAGCAAATACTACTAGTTTGGAAAAGAGAGGCCCCATCTGGGACAAAACTGTCATAGAAAATATCACAGTAGCAAAATAAAACAACCCATCCACCCAAAAAAACCCACCCAAAACCCCACAACACAATTATTTGGTATAACAGATTGATTAAAAAAAAAACCAAAACCACAACAAAAACATAAGATGGCAATCATATTTTAAATTACGTTTTTTTATATATTTAATATATAACTAAAGCTGTATTTTCAGCCACAGATAAATCCTCTAATTGTTCTGACTTATAAAAAAATCTGGGACTTACCCTTTCAGCTGCACTAGATATAACGATGTTCTGGAAAACAAAAGAGAACAAATGTTCATCGGTCAGACAGCATCAAGAAATGAAATAATAATAATACTAAAAAAAAAAAAAATAAACCAACAAGGAGCAAATATGGAGATAGGAATAAACCCAGGTTCTCTCCCTGTTCCCTACACAGAGACAAGCCCTCCCTTGTAGTTACAAACCTCTCACAGATCGATGTGGGTGGAATAAGCACCGCACCTTTCAGACGGCCTTAAAGTCACACCGATTCAGGAAATCTGTCCATAGTTAGGAAGCGGGTCACTTCCCTCAACACTAGAACTCTGATGAAAATCACCAGGCAGAGAGATATCCTTCTCCCTTCTCTCTCAAAGGGTTTCTGCAGAACAGGTATGTGACTGCTCAGAGGCTGGCAGACAGCATAGCTCAGCTGACAGCACTCATCTGATGTTAAACCTCCAAGGATGCTCACCCAGGAGGGGACTATTTTGCAGAGGTGGAAACTTCGCAGCAGCAAAAAAGTCCTTGCACCTTTTATTATCCTGAATACAAATGCTCTAGGAATACCTGCTTGTGCAGGCAGGAATTGTACCGAAGCAGCGAAGACTTTCCCCCTCGGATGTCAGTACCACCAACACATCACCCAACCTCTGGTTACGAGGTGGGGTTTTTGATCCTTTTCCCACACTGCCTGGCTGCCCTGCTACCTCCACAGAACAAAGAGTAGGGCAGATGTTGGAAGAAAGTGCTCTGTGCACAGCTGGAACTCAACACATTAAAGAGCTATTTAGCTATTTGCATGGAATGACTGCATGTTCACACTGTGCCTGAGGGCTTCCTTGTGTGCTGAGGAAAGGATGGGATAGACAACTGCCTTAGCACAAGGAAAGCCAGAAGCAGAAGCAATACACACATCACACTGACTTGGCAGCACACATCGTGATGGAGCCTAGGACACTTCTTTCTGCATAGTTCACCTTTAAAATGACTGCACTATGGATCCCAAGGGTGCTTTTGAGCTTCAGTGGTGCTGACTGCAACGGTTTGCTGGGAAAATTCAAGTCTCCTGCTCTGATCTGTAGCAACCATTGTCTGCCTCCCAGGCTCAGAGGAACTCCCAGAGCAGCTGCGTGAGCCATCTTGACTCATGGGATTGTGGCTCACTGCTGTGCAGTGAAGATACGCTCTGCCTGGTTCAAAGGCAACTGGCTTCCAGTTAGGGGATGGGCAAGATGGGAAAAGCAGACAAGAGTAGACAAGAACTCAAACACAAAAACATTATCTCCCCAAGTAAAGGAGGCAGCAGCTGTTCAGTGCACTGCTCCAGGCACAGTACCCAGACTCAGTTACCAAAACACAGGAGGTGCAGGACTGTGGCTATGCACACCTTCTGTTTGGCACAGCAGGTGAGTCCCTCCCTCATTCCCTGGACATTTCAATATTTTAAGGACTCTGCTCAACACCAGCTCTGAAAACACCAGTAAATTTCTGGAAGTTTCTCTGCCCTAATACAACAGAGAAGTAACAAAAAGATCCAAAAACTGCTACAAGTTCAGCTATAACTGAACTTCTATAACTACAGGTTACAGAAGGTGAGAGCTTGTGTGCCAGGTCCAATGCAAGCAGCCTATGGACCAGCCATCCCATATCCCATTAAAAAAAGGCCTTTGCATAACTGATTAAGACAAACTGCTAGTGAGGGCTAATAACCACTTCTGCTGGCCCACCAGGTACTGATCCTGGAGGCAAAAAAAAAACCAAAACAACAAACTAGATAAAAGCTAGCAGTCCCCTCCCAGTTCTTTCAGAGCCTAACAACAATTTGTCAAGCCCAGCCCCAGCTGATCTACTTTCCAGGCACAGATGATGCACTGCCTTGACAGATGCAGAATGAAAGGGTGCTGTGCACAGACCGGGCACCCAAACATCTCACTCGCTCTGTTCGTGACACCTGCTCAACTAGTGCTCTCCAAATCAACAACCACAAGAAGCGCATCTTTAATTGCACAGAGGAAAGAGGAGCACTGCAAAAAGGAATCTCAAAAGAAAGGGGTTTTGTGTGCATGGACTTCATCTCTAAGATAGGATTTTGTGCAATTAACTCCTAGAGCTGGGCTTCTCAGGAAAGACTGTGCAAATATTCACTTTCTCCTGTAGACCAATGGAATTAATCCATTTAACCCACTCTGCTGTCCCACAAAACAAGCTCCCAGGCTTGCAGGGAACTGAGGTAATGACAGATCTGCTTTTAGTTGACCTTCCAAGCTGTATATCCCACTTCAGACTAGATTTGCAGGGTAATGCAGATTTTAGCTTCTCTGGACTAGCTAAGTGCAGTGAAGGCCATTTCTAATAAAGATGGTGTGAGCTACAACTGCTTTTAACTTGGATATGTATTATGATATGCTTCCCTGTAAAAAAAAACAACACAAAACCATAGCCTGAGAGGACCCAGCATGACAGGCAGCTTAGCCTGGGAGGAGGTGAGGTATGAGAGCGATGGATTACAGGCATCTCAGCTGCAAGCTTTACTTCGTCCTTGGGTTTCAGTAGCAGGGAAGAATGAAGTTGATCTGACTGCAGCAAAGTCCTGACTGATAGCCAGCTAGTGGTTGCATCTGTTTTGTACACTGGGAATTTACTAACTGTTTAACAAAACAAGATTTCTACATTTATTTATTATTTTCCACCTCCCCATATTCAAGGTATACTATTAAAAAAGAGCTTTTAGTCCATCAGAAATATGAAATGGGGGATTTTAAAGAGATGCATGGACTTCAGGTCTAATGCAAAGCTTAGATCTCTGGCACTTCTTTTTTCCTTTTGTTTTGCGTATTGCATACCATAACAACAGATAGGCTGTTCTGAAAAAAAGAATCTAACAGTTTGACAACTTAAGAAGAAAGCATGTAGTGGTGCATGGCTAGAAGTATTTGGAGCTAGAATAATTGCGTCCCTGCATTAATAGGCAAAGATTCAGTTACAGCTTCAGAAACTTCAGCATCAAATTCATTTTAAATGGCTCAGTCTGTATAAACTCCAGAAGAATCTGAACTGAATTAATTAGCTTGCTTTCACTTTGAAAGCTTACCTTTCCTTTGCAGATCTGCATCAGGCTGATCGCATTTGAAATTGTGTATCTTCTCATTGTGGAGTCTTTGATGGCAGGCGTGTAAAGAAGTTCAAAGTAAATGCCTCGATCTATTGCCTTCATGAAAGAGAGATCAAAAATCAAAAGGAGAGAAGTATAACAATCTAACGACTGCTGTCTATTACTGATGCAGCTTATTCTCAGTTTAACTGTGTTATAGATGAAAAAATGCAGGCAGAATTGTTCCAGCAAGAGCACAGCATAGCATGACAGGGGAGCGGGGGGAAGATTTCACCATACACCAGATACGTGTACTTGAATCTCGGGATGACGGGTAAATGAGGTTTAACAAACAGAAAAATACCAGCCACTTATTAATTGTAATCGGCTTTCCACTATCACAGAGCTGAGGAGACAGGTAAACACTGCTGGTCAGAAACACGCTTTGAAATTTTGAAGATTCTCCTCCTCTAGCCGCACAGCCTGCTGTAAGGAAAGCCACCGCTTCCCACAGTACCCACGTCTTGCACATGAGGAATTTGTCCTTGCATAAAAGTGGCAATGAGGACCCTTCTCTCCTGTCTCACAGCATACTCTGGTATTTGTGATAATGTTAAATAACAGTGACTCACAGAGGAGCTTCCAATAGTAATACTGATGATATTTGCAGTTGTTTTGAAATCCTTTGCTACCTGTCAAAATACCTCACCAAATGCTTAGCATTCTGGGGTTTTTTTGTAAACACAGAGAAAGGTTCAGCAACTTGTTAGAGGACACGGCAAGTTAGCAATAAAGACAGAATTCAAAACTGGGAGTTCTTTGTTCCGTGGCCTATACTACATTTGTCTGAAATGTTATTCTCTGCTTTATATTAATATTAAAGACGTTGCAATGTTGATACTGTAAGAAAGTCCAGTAACTGAATACAGAAAGATTTAATCTAGCTCCCATCCATGCCTGAGCTCTGCATGCAAGCACAACAGAAGCTATGTACACATCAAACGTTTTACACAGAACTGGTCCGACATCTGCAAACAACAAGAGAAGCCTGAATTTATCAAAACCAAGACAGGTGATGGCAATACACCAATTTCGAGTCAAGCAGATTTTTAATCTCATACCCACCACTTCAGCCCGCATGCCAATCTGTCAGTCTGGCATAACCACCCCCAAAACTTGCTGCCCTAGGATGCGCAGAACCAGTCTGACAGACAGACTGCCTTGAAGCTGGGAGTGTGGAAGCTGAGAAGTAGCTTGTAAGGAAAACATCTCTAAACACAGGCCTTCAAGAGCCACCCAGCTCCTCACATGGGTCTGGTGCTGGAGTTTTAGGCAGCTAGAGTACTTTCAAATAACATTTCATACAAAATTCTTATTCCAAGTGGAATGCTGAAATTACCAGTAAATTCCAAAGTATTATTTTTGTTCTGTTCCAGGATTAATTCTAGTTAATTTTTATTCTATATCAAACTTTCTGTAGAAGAGGAATTGGGATTTCTAGACTATTTCAAATTTACATTTTTAAGCCCTAAGGACTACATCAGCCAAGAATACCATGCAGAATGATCCTTGATGTATACTCAAGAGGAAAAAAAAAAAAAATCTAGCTCACCTAAAATCATGCTCAGATTAAGCTTTCTGGCAAAATCACCAACAATAGACAGAATTCTAACAAAATATTTAAACAAAACATTTGACCAGTGACTATTTTTTTTGGCTGATAGTCATCTTGTGTCCTGTAGCATATGTTTAGCAATTCCATATTTGGTTACTTGGTCAAGACATTCCTTTAAGTATGAATTCAATACAGCTGTCCTCCAAATAACTGGCATGACATCCTTCTCCCAGATTAACACTGTCATTCACATTTTCCTGTCTTTTAAATCACAAGGCTGTTTATCTATTCTGACACAGCTGTACCGCTTCTGGTTTGGGAAGCGGCTTAGTCAGCAATCACACCACATATCATCGCTTAGCACAGTAGAGGCCTTAAGGCTCTGTTTCCACTCCTTGGGAATGCCACTTCTGCCTTCTGAAGAGGCAGAGAGGAAGCAGAAAAAGAAAGAACATACATCACTGTGTATTAAATACTGCAGTGGAGATCTTGAAGGGAAGGACATGTGAAACAACACTACACATTACACAAGAAAATAAAAGAACTGCTTGGAAGGGAATGGTGGGAGGGAAATGATAGGGAATTCAACTCAGACTGACATTAAATACAGAATTTAACAGCAAGAAAACAATTTAGATGTAAATTTACCATATTCACAGGAGGCCTTCGGAAATAGAATGGCAGCTTTTCTGTTACATTTATGCATACCAAATCCACATCTAGAGTTGTGCAAGCTATCTACGGCAAAGAAATAGGAACACATTATTAGATATGTCAAAAAATGCATAACCATCTTCAGATGTACTAATACTCTCCTTCATTTCTTAATGCAATAAATGTCTCCCCAGGGTGAGTTCAGTTTTAAAAAGGTACTATGCCTTGCAGGTACATCAATAAAACAGCAGGGCTACAGGTGCACAGCTTGAGCATTTCAGGCTTAAAAACTGCAGCCTTCTCTCACTTACAGAACTACTCTTCCAATAACGACCAACACAAAGGCAAGACTTACTGCTCTGTTTTTATCTGATGTAGGACACACAGAAGCAATGCTGACTTTTGGCAGAAGAACTCACAGCTAATGAAGGACAATCCCTGTTTACAAAGGGATCAGCCCAGGAATTAACCCCTTACTCCATTACCCTCTAATTCCAGTGCAGTAACTGTTTTCAGGATTAATTATTTTTACCAGAGCAACCGAGAAAAGACTGAAAGAAAAACAGCATGTCAGACAGGGACTGGTCGTGCTGCATGCCCAGTACTGGAGGCCAATCTGCAGGGTCTCGCTTTCCTGACTGGATGGGAAATGTGCAGCCCTTCCTGAAAGTCAGGTCTCTGGAGGAGTCTGAAGATGGCACCAAAGGTTATAGTTTCAAAGCTTAGCTTTGAACTCACCACAATTTACAGCCTGTATTAAAAGATGGAAGGAATGAACAAAGGGCGGAGAATCTCCACACTGACACACAATCAAGTGCACATAAAAGGGAGCCCTTGATTTACATGTAATTTCATGCACACAAGATACGTAGGAATTACATATGCCTGCCATGAAAAGATGATTACACAGGGCCAGATTAATGTCTGCAAGCCGTGTTGTAACAGAGAAGATGGAATAGGCTGAAGAAGTTGAAAAGGAATTTTCTACATGGAGGGGAACTCTCTGCATTCAGAAACCTGTCAGCAACTGATCCAAATACACCTGGGCCAGGAGCCAACCATTCATCCCTCCTCACACTGGCACAAAAGCAGTGAGGGTTGCAGGGAGTCCCAGGGGTGGGCTGCTCTCATGCAGGGCAGGCTATTGCTCTGCAAACTAGTCTTCTACCAGTTTGCTCACATGAAATTTGGATGGAAATGAGAGCAGAGACCCAGCTTCAGGAATGTTTTCTAGCTGCTGATTGATAGCACTGATAGGACAGCCACTGTACACATGCAGGCAATTCAGAGATCCATCAAACCACAAGGTTGGGTTTTTTTAATGCTAAAATGTCTCTACCAGGCCATACAGACTCAACCTTATCTTCATGCCATACCCTTACCAGTTTTGTTAGGCAGGACACAGGTGAAATACAGTGCATCAAACTAGACTTGCACATGTAAGTTCAGCCCTACTACAGCCAGTTTTACTCCTTTTCTTACAAACTACCATCTAGACAGAGGTGATCTAGGGGAACATGCATACAGCAAATAGCTCTGAATCATGTCCTAGAAAAGATGCCAGTGAGGCCATAGGAAATTCAGGGAGAGAGAAAGCTGAAAACCAAGGAAAGCAAGAATACAAATTAGAAACATACAAGTTGTCCTATATGATTAGAGAACGAGTATTCCTAAAAACACTGGAAAACACTTTCCATTTTGCATATTAAGAACAGCGGGAAAAGGAGTGACCCAAATGTCAGGATATCTACAGGATTCCAGTGACAAGAACATTTCATAAACCACCACTAAGGAAAATCAACATCAAGAATCATACTTCCTCATAAGGACGAATTCCTGCACTGCACGGAAAGCAGGAGAGGAGATTTCTCCAAACACTGCAATGTTCAGCCTGGCTTTGGCCCCTGGACAAGTCACACAGGCAAGCAAATTAAGGTTACCTCGCAGGCTGAAAGGATCTGAAGTGCAAAAACTTCACCAAAAATGATACACAGCAGTTGCAGAGCTACAGTGCCTGCCTGGCCGTGCCACAGACAAGAGCCCCATCTGCTGGGAAACACCAGACAGCCATAAATAATAAATTCACCACTGCTTGGATGGCCTGAAGAAAGCTTTGACAAACAGTTTAGGAATAAACATTGAAACTTGGCTTCTCACTACATTCTCAGACTTACATAGCAAGCGTGTTTTAGTTACTGGTGATCTACTAATTGCTTACAAACAGCAAGCAGAAACCATTAAAACAGTCAGGAATCTTAAAAAGCAGTATTTTTGAAAAGCAGCAGGCACAGACCTTATAAATGACATGGAGTGGGTATCCCCTGTTGCAGCTCAAAACAATCCTTTTGGGAGACTTAAAGAAGGAGCATGTTCTACTTGTTCAATTACCTTGGCAAACATAGCTTTCTCACACCCACGAGGATATAGTTTTCAGCCAAAACTATCTTCCTCAAACCAAACTGCCAAGCAGCTAAGCAAGCACCTTGACTAGCAGAGCATACAGGGACCTGTAAAAATGAGTGGCTGCTTATAACAGTTTAAACGCCGCTGCAACTAGATGTCCAACTGCAGCAGAACTCAGGATGTGGCTGAAAATAAAACATACCCACCCTTAAATGAGAGCGAGCCCTTTCCCCCCAAAACAATATAACATGCCCCTACTTATTACCTGGCTTGAGGTGCTTATTTCAATACAACACTAAATTGATCGAGCTCACTTGAGAACTGAGATGTTACGCTATTGCCAGAGACCACAAGAGGTGGAGAGTGGCCCTCAGAATTATTTTACAACTATTCACCTCTCTCATACCCCCAAGTCCTAAAATCTTGCAAGGAAAATACAAGCAGTCAGAAATTAGTTTTATCAATTAATTAGTTTTATTAACTGTTATAACTTATGCTTGAATTCTCATGCTGAAAAATTCTTTAAACTACGCCTTCTGCAGCCTCTTGCTTTGTAGTTGGACAAGTTTTAAAAAACGAGGGGAAATAATTTAGAAGAATAATACAGAAGACCATCATTTTAATGTGTCAAAGTAGAAACTTTGCAGTACTAGAAAGTAGCTTTAACTTATTTAAAAAAAAACCAAAGCAACAAACCAGAGGCAGTTTTATACTGACAAGCTGTCTTTGAAAGGAAATTCTGGCACTCCTCCAAAGAGATTCATGCTTGCTGTTATAGTCCCTGTGCCACCTTCACACTGTCTGCATGCCCGCTAGCTGCCTGCCAAGGCTGAGACAGGACACTTGCACCTACTCTTTCAGTTCAGAGTTAATGTCATTATTTGTGAGCTTGCAACAGCTCAGACATCAAAGTTTGGGGTTTGTATGAAAAACACGCTGACAAAAAGATAACTTGCTTCCAGATGCTCCACTCAATCAGATCACTCGCATCAGCTGCTACCAAGTATTTGAGAACAATTTAAAAATCTGAGAGAGATTGAGATAACAAATTACTCAAGCCAAGCTGAGACCATTCTGCCCCAGATGACGTTTTAAAACTAGGAATTTTTCTGGTAGAAAGGTTCTATTCAAGATCTATCAGCTACGGATAAAAGCTGGAAGACAATATGATGCTTGGTGCTATTAGTAACTGCTAAAGAATTACTGCACATCACTGTATTTAGGTAACACCAGAAATGGACTGAAATAGTTCATGGTCAAACATACTTCCAAGACCTTGTTTTTCTAAAATCATAGAAGTAACAACGTTTTGGGGGTTTTGTTCAAAATATTTGCATTTTTATGAATGTAAATCAATGTGAGAAACAACAGCACTGGTTTAAGGTCACGTATTAGTCCTAACCAAAGTTTTGAAAACGATTGACACCCACTCTTTTCTCTCACTAGCACACTTGGAGAACTACTACTGCTACCAATGCCAGCATCTGTCTGGTAACACTGATATAGCAACATCTTCAAAGACCTAAAAATCTTGTGGAGGCAGTTTTCAGCTGCAGTTTGCTCTGAACAGCCAGAATAAAATCTGAGTGAGAATATGACTGTCTGCCCTTCAAATATTTCCCCCGAGGCTGCTCTACTTTTTTACAGCCTCAATGGTTTCTTGGCAGACAAAGTAATAAACATATCATGAAGTCACAGAAACGAAGCTTCTCTCACTCAACTTGAGCATCCAAAACACTCTAAACAAAACAAACTCTGAAATCTCAGTCTAGCAATGGAGATCAGTTATTCATTTTGATGAACTTCCAAGAGAAGACCTAATACTAGAAGAAAGAAGACAATTCTCAGAACCACATTAGTTCCGCAGACCAGGAACAGTAAGTGCTAACAGAAGACAGCAAACGTGTTTTGGGGAAGCTGTGAAGTGTTTGAGAAGTTAAGTTCAAGACAGAAGTTTTCTACATGCTGATAGCATATATATGTATTAGAAAAAAAGAAGGACGTCTTCCCTCCTCACTAGAGAAGAGTACTCAGTACAGTAGAACATACACAAGAGAAACCATAGCACAGGGGCATACAAGACCATTCATCAGATAGATGGTTCAGACATTTAATTTTTCAGTCACCTCAAGGCCTTGCAGCCTCCTGCAATCCCTCCCAAGTTTCTCAGTCTATCAACTGATCAGGCAACCTATATTTCCTAGCTCCAGGACACGTAGGCCTGTATAAAATGAGAAATAAATTTTTTAAAAAGCAAGTACTCAGAACAGTCAAAGGCAGTGAAAGTTATTGAACAAGCATTGCTGATTAGATGATTGTACTTACATGGAACAGTTTCTCAGTCTTCGGAAATACTGCTATGATGTCATATAGTCTTATATTTGCAGATGTTGATCTCTACAACAAGAGAAAACAATTGCCATCTTGAATTCTAGCAGATACCACAGCTATGCATAATTATTATCATCAAAATAATGAGAAAAAAAAAAAATCCCTTTTTCTTTCAAGTACTAAACCAAAGCCAACAATCATCCAAATACATAGTAAGTCTTTGCTGTGAGTCATACCGTGAAGTCATTCATTCTCATTTTGAGGCTTGTCTCACCCACCTACTAAAGCATGTACACCTTTTACTTTGATCACCTAGCACTAAAACATAAACAAACTCAGGGCTTGCTCATGGTCTTCTAGTTTACGCACAGAAGTTGAGAAATCAAAGAAAAGAATCGACGAACAGAGCTGTTGTCCCATATTGAGAAATAATCAACAGAAGCAATATCTAGTCTTGTAAGCCTGCAACTCTTCACGAGCACATTATTTGCTAAAGATGCGATCTGAGAAATCACTGCTGAGTGTTCTACAAAATCCACAAAGTTCTTCCCACAAAATTTCTGAAGCTTCATTCATTCATTGAGGAAGGGAAATAAAAATTGTAAAACCAAGATGCTAAATATACTTACCAAGAGATTACAGTGGGAAGGATCAGAAACAGTAAGTGTTAGCCGGGTTAAGACTTTAATTCTTTTAGATGTTCCCTACAAAAAAAGAAATAATACAAAAGACTTCAAAAGGTCCAACGTAAAAATTTGTGGTGATTTTCACCCTGTCCTCTATGAAAAGAAAATGGTGCCTCACTATAAAAACAGTGCCCTGCTCATATTCTTGCCTATACTAATTTTCTTAAGTCTGTAGTTACACTTTCTTATTTTATATTGATGTTTCATATTATACCTGCCCTTTACAAAGAACAACCGATGTGTTTCTCTGAGGAAGGGTCAATAGAGAGGGGAAATGAATAAAGAGAGAAAAAAAAGTAAAATCATGAAGAAAAACTGAGTATGTTTTAATAGTTCTATGGTTCCCCAAGGAGGTTACAACTGCAAGCAAAAGCAGTTCCTGAATTAATATATATCACTGATTTGAAATATAGACTTGGTTCACTATATCCAAATCTTGCTCCATCAAAACCAGGAAATTATTTCCAAAACTCAGATTTCAAGAATTATACTGTAATTATTCAACCACAAGAAGATTCAAAATTCACATGAAAGAATTTCTGTAGTTGTTCCTTAATGAATAGAGTTTACTCTAATGCTAGTGTATTGTTCTTCCAATGCTGGGAGTTTTAACATCAAGCAACAGACAAATTTCTCTTTTTTGATTAACATGTAATACACAAAATCACACATACAAACACATCAAGGTAAAAATATTTAACCTGGAGTAATAATATACAGATAGAATGTAATATGACATACCTGTACAATAGGCAAAGATGGAAACAACTCTGCAGGAGACACTGGCTTGACAATTTCCTTAAAAGAGAAGAAAACAAAGTTATTCAGAGTGTCCCAGGTTAAGTTTACGGTGTAAACAAATGCTATGTTCTAATCCTAGAAAGAAATTGCCATGCTAACAAAACTATTTCTCAGGGACAATATATAGACCATATTAAAAGTTAACTCCAGGGCAATTATACTGAATTATAAAACAGGAGTTCTGACACAAATGCAGACATTTTTTACTCACGCCTAGACGTGCATTCAGCAGATACAGCTATTTGAGAATGCTTAATAAGATACGCATGTTTACAGGAGAAAACAGACTAAGAACAAATAATCCCCCCCAAAATTACCTGTTTCTTTTCTTTAAAATCGATGACATGATTAAGAGCAACTGTAGAATATCCCACTGAAAAAGTAAACACATAGTAAGAATGTTTTGTCCAATAAACTAATGGAAACAAATCCAAACGGAAACCTGTTAAACACTCATCACTTGATTATCTCGAAATTAATAATCGTGCATATTTACCTTTCACATTATTTTTTCTTGAAAATTAATTCACCCAAAAAGGGCCTTAAAATAAAATGTTACAAAATCTGTTTGCCTTTTAATAAACCCTAACTCTGACAGCACTTAATCCAATGGCAGAACCTTATGAACACGGATAGTTGGGGCTGAGGTTCCCAAAGACTTTGCTGTAGTTTGGCCCTGTTGATGACTTTCTTAAGGGAAAATGGTTAAGAGCATTCAGGATAGTTGTTAAAACTGCAGACAACACTGAGCTGGGAGAGATACCGCTATATGAGATGGCAAAGTGAGTACTCAAAACGATGCTGACAAAACTGATGCAAAGGTCTCACTCAGCAGGGACCCGAGGAAGTGGGTACGCTTGCCAAAGATCACCCCACAAAAACTGTCCAAGCAGCACCGGGCTGTACAACAGTTGTGCAGAAGAAAGGCTTGGGCCATAAGAAACTGCAGACGGTAAAATGTGTCTACGTTGGGGAAAAAAAAAATCCAACTATTCCACTGGGATGAACAGGCAGAGACAGAGCCTGCAAAGGCACAAGGCGAGCATTCCCTGCTACCGGCACCGGGACGACCTCAGTTCTAGCCACTTCCCTGGCAGAAAANCCGCCCCCGTCGCCCCGCGGCAGCCTGGGGCTTGTAGTCCCGGGGAAGTGGCGCCCCGCGGTGGGCGGGACGAGCGGGAGCCCGGCGGAGCTCGCTCGCCAGCTGCAGCAGGGGAAGGGGGTGTTTCACAGTATCGTGGATACCTGCCGGCCGGAGATGCTCCGCCAAAGCGCCGCGCTGCCCAGGGGAAATCCTGCGAAGCGAATTTCTCAGATCTCAGCCCGGGCTCTGGAGAGCAAACCTGGCTCTGAGGAAGGTCAAGCGTGGCTTTCTCTGAAAGAGCTCGAAGGAGACTAAAGCCGTCTCTTTGCCACTCAACGCCGCCGAAGCAGAGCGGGCTGAGGCATATCGCCTTCCTCAGAGCTCTGCCTTGTACCCACCAGGTGGAGCAATAACCTTGCTCGACTGAAGTGTTACGCGTTTAAAAGAGTTGAGCTCCAGCTGAACACGTCGTTTAAAAAGAAAAAAACAAACAATTCTGTCTAGGCATTGAAAGATCTTCTGTTTCCTAAGTTAGCTAAAAAAAAAAAAAAGTGAAATAAAGCCCCAAGCTGCCATGTCAAGAGATACCCTCTAACATGCAAAAGAACTGAGGTGTTGTGATAGACAGGTAACCAAATACTGTGTAGCACTGTTACATAAAGCACAAATATTGTTCTACCGTTGATAAATAGCACAGAATACGGAAAATACAAATGGTAATTACCACTAGGTTGTTTGAGGGTTTTTTTGTCTGGGGACTTAAAGCTGCTGCTGAAAACAGCGGGTTCTGCTATTTCTGTCCAACTTCAGTGGACACACTCTCATGGCCTTGGACAGGCTGGGAGTCCTCCACTTTATCTTTCTTCAAACTGAGCAACTTTAACCAAGGGAAGCCTGTGGAGTATTGAAAGCTCTGAATTCTTAATGAGGCAAAAATGTTTCTCACCAAGTCCAAGGTGTTGGTGCTGCCAGCTCCTGGTATGTCCCTGCTTGCACCAGCTGTTTCTGGGGATTTGTGGCTCATTCCTACTAAAAAGATCACATTGTTTACAACAAGCGACTGAAAAACAGTAGTGCCTTCTTGGCAATTATATGTGGCCTTGCTGTCTGATGAGTTACAAAGACCTGGGTGGTAGCAGAGAAGCTACTTGTTGGTTGAAAAGACTAGAGTAGAAGCTCAGGGCAGCTTTGAGGATTGGTAGACAACAGCCTGTCACAGGGATTGGACTAGATGATCTCTAGAGGTCCCTTCCAACCCCTAACATTCTATGATTTTATGATCTTTGTGAGAGGGAAAAAACACATTACTCTGAAAGCAAAAAAAACCAAACAGCTGGTTAACCATCTTTATTCTTGCCACATCTAGGGTAGTATTTTGTTCTTAACAATATTTGGTCATGATATTTCAGTAAAGGAGCTCTGTTTTGGCCTATCTGCATCCGTAGGGTGCATGCCCATTGTATTAGAACAGCCAATACTTCTTCTCTGCAAGTCATTCAACCAAGCAGCATTGCCTGAATAGTATTGTCAAGGGTTTTCTTAGATGTGTGTGAAAATGAAGAACTTGAGGTTTTACTCCAGGTTTTCTTTAACTGAAAGTATGATGGAACTTGATTGAATTTGTCTTAATGAACGTAAGAAGCAATCCATAAACACGTACCAAATATTTTTGAATGACCCTACTGCAGTAGTGTTCAAAGACATCAAAAAAGATTAAACAGCTCTTTTGCCTGGTGATAAATAAGTAAAACAAACCTTTCCTCGAAGATCTGCAGAATCCTGTTTGCTGTAAGGGTGTAAGAATCTGAGCCTGATGTATTTCAGCATCAAGTATCATGAAACGTGCTCAGAATAAAGTACAGTCTTATTACCTACATTAATTAATTGTATCTTACTACTTTTGTTTAGGTCAGCCCCAATGATCTACTTAAAACATCTTTGCAGTCCTCACTTAAGCCAGAAGCTTCTAATGTGCTTTGTTTCATTAGTGTTTTGAAGCCCTCCTGGTGGAGCCCGATCTTCTCCCTTCAGCTAAGATATTATTTGGTACTATATATCTCAGTAACTCAGTAACATGAATGTCACAAATACTTTTATCATAACTTCATAACCTCAATAACCTTATTTGAAAAGGTGCAGACTGAATTTTCGGGGATGTGAGCTCTGTTTTTCTGGATGATACAGAATTTTTAGCATAAATTTCACCTTCATTTTTTGTTTTCTTTTCAGATGACAGCTTGCTGTGGTTAGTATTTGCTGGTTCCAAAGAGGGAAGATATCATCTCACATTTGAGTTGCACAGATGTCAGTATTTATTTTGACAATGATAAGAAATGCCGAAGATGAGAACAGTTACCTCTCTATTTTACTGCCACAGAGCGGTGATGATTTATTTTCACAAAGACAAGAAAAGGCAGAAAATAAAACTGCAGCTGCAACATCTTTGCTAGAAGTTGCACGAGAGTATTATTTGCTAAACAGTGCATGCTGGGAATAAAAATTGAGGTTTCAGTAATATTTGTCCATGGAATTCTAACCAGTCTCTGATAAAACATCCTAACCAGATCTGCAGAACGCTGTTTGCTGTAAGGGTGTAAGAATCTGAGCCTGATGTATTTCAGCATCAAGTATTATGAATCATGTGCTCAGAATAAAGTACAGTCTTATTGCCTGTACTTATTTGATCACATATTTCCTTAAGGCAGAAGAAACATATACCTATACTTTATCTACTGTTCCCAACAGCAGGTCCTCACCACTCCTGTATTGGTTTCCAAGAAAAGAAGATGAAAATGAAAGGAAAGAAAAGAAAAAAAAATTACAACAGACAAATGAAAACAACAGTGTATGAAGATAGACTGTCTCAGGCAAGGATGGACAAAAAAAGAAGATGACAAGAAAGGAAAAAGAGCAAGAAAAGTTTATTCTCTGTTTATTTATTACATTGCATACTCACATTGTGATATCTTCCTGCCATGCATTCAAAACTGAATTAAGAAAGGAAACACAGCAGCTCCCTTAAGCTTTTATGCTAAGATGAGCACGGCTGTTGTTTTCTAGAGATGTCTGTGTGAGGAAAAGAGATAGCATACTAGGCTGTCATCTCTTTCTCTTCCACTGATGAAGTTCTCGTGCTTGCACTCCTTGACGCATTCCAGTCAGGGTGCTCCAAGTTACCTGCTGTGTCAACAGACTCTCTTCCAGAGAGGGAGGAAGGATCCAGGATTTAGCAGGTCTTTCAACACAAACACTTTGGTAGATACAATGTGGCCTCACTAAATCACCGTGTGCTAGGGAAATTGTATTTCCTTATCTAGCTCTGACAATGTCTATCTTACCTCACTAACATAGGAGCGAAGAACTGATACCAATATCCACTGTTATTTTATGCACTCAGCATGAATCACAAATACAGAAGATGTTATGTGATTAACACTGTTTCTGAAGGAGGGGATAAAACCAAGTTAGCTATTTTTGAGAAGAAAAATAAATTGAAGAAAAAAGGTTTGCTTGCTTTTTTATATATATAATATAACAAAAAAGGAATATCAAAGAAAAGATTTACAAATAAAGTACATTATCGGGTGCGGAGAAAATAATTTAACTTCCATAAGTGCATGAAGAATGAGGGGTGAGGGCCTAAGCACAGAGTCAGAAGTAGACAGAAATATAAAGAAGCTTTTAGACATAGCCTAAATTACTCAAAGGATGGGATATTACTAAGCTCAGCCAGAAAACTGATTTGATTATATTTATTGAAGCCTAATAGCAGTGAAAAAGTAATATTTTGGGGAAGGGAGGGTGCGGGAGGAGAACAAATGTCAACTTGTTATTTTTGACACCCAATCAGCCATTTGTTTCCTTTCTGTATGCTGCCTAGAATAGCATGTTACAATATGTAAGTTGCTGAAGACAAAAGCAGGATGTACACTTGGAAGAGTCAACTCCTACCTTCATGTATCATTATTTTAGATGCATTCAGTAGATGTACGCTCGTGGAGTGATGAATGCTCTCTGCTTTACAGGGATATAAAAGCCTCTAAAGCTCTCAAGTAAAGCACTACATCAGATTCAGCCCAGCCCTGTAGGCGTGTCCCTGCAAAAAGCTCTCAAGGAAAAGATTTTAGAGAAGTATCAGCTGCTTTGTTTTGCCAAGGTTTCACATTTTCTCTGCAATAGTACATAAAGCCCTTTCTATAATGGTAGGTAAATTGACTTGGTTTATCTCTTCAAAGATAAGATTATGAAAGTAAATACAAAGAATGGTTACATATGACCTTTGAGAAGGTAAGAAATCAAGTTATTAACTTCTAATGAACTGTATTGAAATTTAAGGTACAGAACAAAAGATGAGTATAAAATCCTCATTTCAGGTTGGAATGGGTAATAGTAACACACAAGTGATCCTGCGTATCATCTGCTGAGTACGCTTACAGAGTCATGCTCCAGAAAAGTATTGAAAAACTGTCAGGAAGAATGACTGATTTAATGAACTGTGTCAACACATTTGCAGGAAGCACCAGATTATAATTTGCTCTGCCTTAGTGACATTTTAAGCAACTGAAAAATTGCTTTTACAGTAAGTATTAAACTGCACAATGTTATCAGCTTTTATGATATGGATCTATTTTCAACAAAATTTACCCAGTTCCTAGCTCCTTAGCTGGTACTTCAGACACTATTTTTAAGACATAAATTCACACAATGAGGAAATACTCTCTTTTCTCCATATTTTGCCTCAATGTGTTCTTATTTTGATGTACCCTTGCCATTTCCAAAGATCTTTTTCTTCCTGATATTTGCTTAGTTGGAAAGGAAGGAGACAAAAGGGACTTGCTTTATCACCCTGGAGGGATAAAGTCGCCTGAAGCTCAAGGCTCATGAACACATTCTGGATGGTTGAACAGGGAAAGCTTTTATTGTGAGTGGACACAGTGAGGCAACTAGCCAATTGTAGGAAAATACATGACTGAGCAGGAAAACACTTTCAGCTTGATAATGTTAAAAGAGCTGCCCAAACAGATCTCATCCTTATCATGTAGAACTTGCTTATTTTATCTTAATCAAATCAAGATGTGGGGGTGGAAGAAAAGCAAGCAACGGCACTCTCAAATCCTGCTCACTGCCTGCTGCATTTCTGACCACGAGAGACTCTGTGCTCAGAATGTGTCAGGCACATCTGACACCAGCCCCTCGGTCCCATGCGTGCTCACAGGGGAGCTGAGCCAATATGAAGGCATGTACAATGGAAAGCCTGAGCTCAAGAACAGATAATGCCGACAGAATGGACTCTTTCATTAAAAACAAGAGATTCGAAGAGCCAGGAATGGAAGCCCCAATTGCTACGGATTTATGTTTCAGTACGGCCTGTGAGTGTCTAATGAGTTGGTTTTTTTTCTGATAGCTGGGTACTCGTTAGTTCTTTCTTCAAAGCAGTTTGTTATATCTATATGAGGTGAGCTCATATTGCTGGGTCACATAGGCAGTTCTTCCTTCTGATACATACTTAGGTAAAACTTGCTATAGCTTTGGTACCTGCAAGACTTTCCCTCATTGAGGTATCACTGACTTTTCTCAACAGTTACTGATCCACCTAGAGTCAGCAGTCCTCCTTTCATTCCGTCTCTTTCTCTAGTTCAGCTAGCTTCTATCTCTTGGAAATAGAAGGCGACGCTCAGGAGCAGGCGTTTCCTGGTTTTGATTCTTACTGTCTAACGTGTTACTACACAAAGAAGTGTAATCTTCTGCTGGCATCCCATGAGTTACAGAGAATTCAAACAGTTTTCACCCCACTTGGAGGCAAGAACACAACTTAAAGAATGGAGAAAGCTAGTGAGTCCCAGAAATGGGCTAGCATCCAAGAGTTCCAGGAATCTGCAGGAAAAGCAATTGGATTTTGTTGCTGTTTTTAAACTTCACTGAAAGGATTACTCATGGCACAGTGAATAAATTGAAAATAATGCCATATAAACATCAATAAAAGAGAAAATACAGCCAATGGGTTTCATATTAATTTAGTAGGAAGGAGAATCTGTAAGGTGGCAGATACCATGAAATACTTCAGAGATGATCAAGTTGTTGCACGCAGATCTTACAAGAGCAGCCACTATTAACTCTCCCAGCAGCAGCCAGGGTTCTACCGGACCCGAATCTTTCAGCACGCACATTCGATAGCGGAAACTGAGGCACTGCCGAACCAGCCGATCTCTAGATGCAGGGCTGCGCCCCAGCAAGCACGCCGAGAGGCTGTCACCCGTCTCCAACCGGAGCAGCTCAGCCTGCAGTCACTTCTGCTCGAGGTCCGTCCACCCGCCCGCAGCTTCTCGGGTGCGACCTATATATTTATATGCATGCAAATAGGGGAGTTCCCGACGTGCCCCCCACTTGGAGCAGCCACGGACGAGAAGCCGGAGGAGAAGCCGATGCCCGAGGAGGCATCGAAGAAGGGCTGTGGTGAAGGGGCGCTCCCCAAACCTGCCGCTCGGAGGGGGAGGAGGAAGCGAGTGGGTATTCGGGGGCGGAGCGGCTCCCACCCCGTCCCCCGCTGCCGTGGGAGGAAAGCAGCCGCGGTGNGGGGGAACCGGCGAGCGGGCGGAGGGGCTTCATGGGCAGCTCACGCCAACATGGTCCTCGCCCTCAACGGCAGTCATCTCTATGGTAACCTCCGGCCCTCGGTCCTGGAGGACCCGCGGGCGCTGAGCGGCGGTAGGATGATCGCCGGCTCCTGGCCCCCGCGCAGCCTGGCGAAGCTCGGCCCGTCTCCCACCCCGTCGGCGCTGCCCACGGCGAGCCCCCTCCTCGCCAACGACTCCCAGTGCGGAGAGCAGATCCTCAGCTACGGCAATGTGGAAAAAGTGGTCATTGGGGCCGTCCTCTCCCTCATCACCCTGCTGAC
>VWZK01017657.1:0-11518 GCA_013396935.1 Baryphthengus martii | reverse complement strand
GCTGACCGTCGCCGGTAACTGCCTAGTGGTCATCTCCGTCTGCTTCGTGAAGAAGCTGCGGCAGCCCTCCAACTATCTCATCGTGTCGCTGGCCCTGGCCGACCTCTCGGTGGCCCTGGCCGTAATGCCCTTCGTCAGCGTGACTGACCTCATCGGCGGCGAGTGGATCTTCGGGAGCCTCTTCTGCAACGTGTTCATCGCCATGGATGTCATGTGCTGCACGGCCTCCATCATGACTCTCTGCGTGATAAGTATCGACAGGTGAGGCACTCGGCACCCCGCGGCCCACCCTGCCTCCCGCCGTTCCCGCACTCCGGGCGGCACCGGCACCGCGCCGCTCCCGCAGCCGCCTCGGGAACCTGCCGTAAGCGTTTGCACCAAGCACCTCTTTTTGCCTCCTCCGGGTCCCTTGGAAATGAGCTGTAGGCAGGCTAAAAGCGCGCAGGGAGGCGAGAGCAAGCCTGGCAGCCTGTCCTGTTGGAAGGAGCCCGCTGGAGCGGTGCGTGCTGCCGCCCGCTGTCCCAGCTCGGGTGCCTGCTTGTACCTCTGGGTAACTTCCCTGCTATCGTTACAGTCAAAGTGTCAGAAGAAAGCTGGAGCTAAACTGAATACGTTTACTGTGGCTCACCACAAATAATGGGGCATTTGAAGCCGCTTTAAAATTTGCACCATGTGTCCTTAAACTGCTTTATAGCACAGCTAGATTTGAGCTGATTCTTTCAAAGCTGGTGGCAAGTGTAACCTCACCGAGTTCAGTAGAGTTTTATCAGATCAGAGAAGGTGCAGCATTTTACCTTATTAGGGTTATGCTGTTACAGTGTGTGAATAGCTCCCTTTCAACTAACAGAACCAATTTTTGATAAATAACGTTTTATGAGAAGGAAAAAAAATGCTTTCAAATATTTAAAAAAAAATTTCTTCTGCCCTCTTAAAAACCAACCTGTGCTTCTTGACATTTAGCTTCTTCCAAAAGACAGAGGCACTGAAGCAATAAGGACGTGTATAGAAACTGCAAAAGGGGATCTTAGGCGTTCATTTCTGACGTTAAAGCCCTATCTAAGATCTCATATTTGCCCATGTCTCTCTGTGCAGGTTGCATTCTAAAGTAAGTTGCAGCCTATAAATTCCCTTTTCCACAGCCTAAACCCCATGCCAAGAATGTTAGTATCTAGAGGATGACTGTTTCCATTATAAGTCAACAAAATCAGCAGAAATTGAAGAACATAAAGTATTTCTATTCTTTGATTGTTCTTGATGTCCATCTCCAAGCTTTCCACCTCCATTTCTAGCAACCTTTCAAAGACATGTTAACATAATTAAGCTTTCTTAACCAAGTAAGGATGTGTGACTGATTCACACTGTAGCAATGGAGTAATTTAGTTATACTTTTTTTTGTTGTTGTTTCTTAGCTTAACATTTGAAGTCACTGCTGTATGCTGAACAGGGGCTTTGACTGAACTGGTCACAGTTATGATTGCATCTTTTTCTGTCTTTTTTCCATTGTCCCTCCACTCCCCTCTCACTCCAAAATACCAACAAGAGATATAGCTATGTATTTAGACCAGAATATAACCTATTAGGAATCACCGATTTTCATTAACAGGTACTGGTTTAAATCAGAATTATTATCCTCTTGTCTATGCATTTCTACATCTATCATTGAATGTTTATTGAACCTGATCTCTTCATAATTCATTATATTGTTGTCTACTCCCTATGTGAAGTCAACATTCTGTGAATCATGATGCTTTAACCTCTGTTATGCAAATCCATTATATAGTTACGACAAGTGATACCATAAATAAAAGGAAACAAGCCAGAAATTTAGCAAAATGTCTCTACCACTTGGCAATAAAGAATTTAAAAATCTCCATGATTTGTAAACCTATTTATAAATAAATAATCCTATACTGTTGTAACACTGCTCAGCCAGGCCAAAGATTAAATAGAGATGTCAACTATTCTTTGAATAGTGAATATGTATAAAATATGCAAACCAGGGAGAAATTATAAAAATTAAATGTGAATAATGAAATGTTGCCTGTATAGCATTGATTTTGATGGTGCTATCTTACCAGCAGTTAGTCTTATGCTTAAGTAGTTAGGAAACACTTGCATATTTTATATTATCTAGGAGAAGATCTCCAATGACACAGACCTTATTATCTCAGTGTGAAGTATACAAATACAAGATAAACCAGAAAGGAGTGAATGAAAGTCACCATCCTTCAGCTTGACTGCTGTCTTTGGTGCCATCTCGACACCCTTAAACCCTGTAGCGCAATTAAATGTCCTGGGATCACACCAGAGACATTTGTTTAGGGAGAAGTGTTGAGATAGGGCAAAAAGGAAGAATTCTGAAGAATGATTATGATTGCACTGCCACACGTTTTTAAGACAGTTTAGGAAGCCTCTGTTATGATCCAGTAAAGTCTCTCCTGAAGTGAAAGATGAGACTGTCTCAGGCAGTGCAAAGACAGCAAATAAGTTGGATATTTTAAACCTCTAGGTTCTTCCTGAAGCAAATATGAGAATCAGTTGAAGGTAAATTGCTGAAAGAATGTTACTATTGAATTAATTACAGGCAAGGTTAATAAGGAGAGGTGATATTACACAAAAAAAGTATAGCTGATCAAAAAGAGGCCTTAAGGCCCTACCAAACAGGATAAAATCAGTGAATTGAAGAGGTTTTTTATATATTTCCCTTGCACAAATACGTGCTACTCAGCTCATGCCACTGGGAGCCCTGAAATGCCAGCAGCTGGCAGGCCTATTGCACACAGAGATACTTTGCTGCACAGCCCTTGGTGGTGAATCCATTTTTCAGCTCAATTTATCAGTTGGAAAGCTCTGAAAGATGCAGATTAGCATGGAGTCTACAAGTAGGCTTGTTTCATTCTATTGAAAAAAGACACCAGCACTAGTTCTGTAGTCAGACACATCAAACACTGCTCATACTTTTTAAGTTGCTTCTACTCTAAGTCATATAAATGTCAAGACTGCTAAGTAGATGTTTACGTATGATGCACAAGAAAAAAACTAGTCTGAAAAGGTCATTTTATTATCTGCAAAGAACTAAATTTGTGGAGATCATGAGATAATGTCTGTAACAATACCAAGATCTGGACTATTATGCTTTTCTGCAGATCATATCTTTCCTTTCATTTCACAATGTGAAAGCTTCCACAGATCTTTAGTCAGGGTGACCTGAGATGAACATGTTATTACCTCTATCTTATTTGAGCCCCTGCTTTGGAAAGCTATCTGCTTAGAGGCAGGTCTCAGAACCACAACACAAATTTCAAAAGGAATAGACAGGCAAGAGAGCTTGATACCAAGACAATCAAGATTACCTTTGCTATACTCACCATTTCTGATAAGAGGGGTAGCTCTGGAGAAAAGCAGGAGTTACAAAAACTTTGGTAGGATAATTGTGCCTCAAAGAATAGTACCCTCCTTTAAGCATTTTTTAATAGCGAGTTTATTTTTTTCTCTTAAGGCTTCCAATTTTCTGGTTCTGAATTAAATAAATTATATCACCTTTAGATTCCTTTACATTTAAGAGTGACTGAACTTTGGGAGTGAATTATGAGGGACGGATGCAAATCACATCTCAGAGGGTGAATGAACATATAAAGGGAATCAATTGATTTTAAAATGGTGGTGTTTGTGTGCTGATTCAGCATGTTCTTCTATCCCAAGATAGCTACAGAAATCCTGTTTTGGAGAGTATTCACTGGATAACTGCATAAGTAGCAATTTTAAATTCAATTTAAAAATAACTCGTTGGCTTAGAAAATGATAAAGTAACCTAACTACTCAGATACAGTTGACAAATTATAACACTTTCCCCACACAAGTAATGAAACACTCTTGGGGGAACTTTTGCAGTCTGTATCTTAGCCAACAATTCATGAGTATTCCAGACTTCCATTAAATTGATGAGGATTTAGAATTTGTGTGCAAATTATACTGAAACAAGCATTTCTGTTGATCCTGAGATTTTTATACCCAAGGATCAGTTCTCTCTCCCTTGCTGTTTGGTATCTTTTGTCATAATCCAAGCATAGTCCAAATACTTATGCTTGGCTTTAACTCACTCACTCATTGAGAAGGCCTCATAGTGCCTCACAAGAAGAACTTGGGACTGAATTTAGAGTCAAGCACTTTCAATAGAATTCAGGTGTCTAAATTCTGCCTACATCCAAAATCGATAATATGACCTGAAAACACTGTCAGTGATTTCCTAAGGCTAATGACACCTAAGAGTCCTACGGGACTTCCCATTTAGTATGAAACTCTTCTTTTGAGTTCAGGCCATGGGTGGAAAAGGCTGCGGTCTGTTCTGTCAGCCCTGCTCAGTTTCTTCACAAAATATATGTAGAATATATATGAAAAAATCCTATATGTAATATAATCTGGATCTAGAATAAATATAGGCATCCACCAGCAGAACTCACCATGAGATTTTGTTCAGTATATGTATTTACATGGAAATAACAGAGGAATCAGGAAAAACCTTAAAGGAACTAGAAGAAAAGCGTGTGATGGAGTTACTGGAGTTACTGCAATTAAGATCAGTACGGCAGCTAATTCCTAACCAGTGCCACAAGAACCATTCTTTTTATTGTTCAGCCCAGTAAACAACTGTACTCTTTATGAATCCCTAAATAGATTGTCTAGCTTATGTAAGATACAGAGTGTATTGATACACTAAACTGAAATAAAAAAAGATTGGTTTTATTCCTTTACGTGTAGTTTTTCTAATTTAATCCACTCAAAGAATGTTCCTCAAGTTATTGTAGTTTCTATTTGCAAAGAATTACCTGCTGAACACTTCTCCAATCTCCATGTTACTATTTAAATTGAAAAGAGGTACAATATAACTTTTTTCTCCCAAATTCTAAGACGAAGAAGTTGAATTGGAAGTTGGATGTGTTAAGTAGTAGAGAGCAGTACAATGTGTATCTCTCACTGAGAGCCAGATACGCAAAAGTAAATGAAGCTGGAATGTTTTGCTGTACTAGCATCATCACATTCCTTTAGGTACCTTCCTGTGGCTTCCTCAGGTATTTTTTCCCACACCACGTAGGCAGCCTGCAAGAGATATCTTTACTTACACTGTAACCTGGTCTTGGCATAGGAATCGTTTTCCTATGTCTTTGCAGAGACATTATGCTTTGTGACTAGATTGCCAGATGCATAAGAAGATGGAGGGTAGCAAATAAAAGATATTTAATCAAATGGACTATTTTGTGAAGACGACTCGTGACTAAAGGGTGTCCTTTTACCACCAAAATGAATGGAAGTTTTGTCTGTAGTGGGAGCAGGCATAAGATTTGAAGTTTGGTAGATGTATCTTGTGGCTGCACAGTAGAAGCTGACAAAGTTTGGGAAGTTAGAAGTTCCTATAGAAAAAAAATTTGTAGATTGATCATTCTATTGTTGTTGAATACTGGATGTGTTTAAGTAATGTTACTGAAAGGGAGTCATAAAGTGTGGAGATGCAAGTTAATCTAGAGGTGGCAATGAAAAGGTGACTGCATTTAATAGTGTTCCAAGCTATGCATGAATGGGGAACTATAGCTCAGGCAGTACTAGGAGATTTGCAATTACATCACATTCATGTGAATGACTTCTCTTGAAATTGGATGTTGCATTTTCCCCCAACATTTGAAACTATCTTCTGTTTGCTCCTACCAGGATTTAACACTGGATGAGTTTTCAGAAGTGATTTTGGGGTCTCTAATTCTTGGGGGTTCCTCCAGACATTTCAAAGGAGCCTGATAGTCAGAGGTAAGGGAACATTAATTCACATTTTTGCCAAGCAGGGCATCCTGGAGACATTTAAGAAATAATTTTTTTCCTGCCAAGGTCACAAAAATAGTTTCCATAACTGAGGTTAGATTTGCTTCCAGATTCACAGGAAAAATATAGTTCTAGAAATATTCATCTTAGTTTTTGAAGGGAGAAGGGGGCTTTCAGAAATATTTCCTAATATATATCACAAAAATGCAAATACATATCATACTGGCGTGATGATGTAGTGTGTCCTGTGTATGCTGATATCAAACTATTTTCCTAGAGGACTTTTCTTGTACTGAATGAGTATCATAGAATGAAACATCAAAGCGTTTGTAGTCGTTATATCATATTTAAACCAAGATTACTATATCACTGTCAGTATACTCTCCCAACCTTCTAGAGGAACAGAAATTAATCAAGAAATTTACTTTGACTTTTTTTGAATAATTTTCTCTGAAACTTATTTATAAAAATCTCTGTAAATTACATAAGGAGAATATCTTATTTCTTTTAAAAAATCCAATATTATTTTTAATATTTTTATTGGGTTTGAATCATTTTATTGGAAATATTTGTGGCAACTTTTGCAAGAAAACATCCCATTTCATTTGCACTTGATGTTGTACGTATGATGCTGTTTTTCAGCTACAAACAACTCCTTTTTTTCTTCTCCTCTCGGTATATCACATGAAGATCTGGTCCTTCCTCTGCGGACCAGGAAATCTAAAGAAAGAGCTGACCATTGTAGGTCTTTCATGAACATAAAAGAGCTTGAGAAACTGTTGAATCTGCCAAGGTGCATTTATCATACGAGAAAGACTGAGGTTCAAATTCTCAAGTTCTGATACCTCAATGTACAAAGTAGGAGCACCATAAAGAAACATTCACTGCAGTTTTGTCCTATTGGTCTCTACTATTAGTAAAGTGAGGATGATTTCTTTCAGCTGGAAAGCTTACAAGGTTTAGTTTTTCTTGTACGGGATGGCCAATGATTTCTAAAGGATTAATTCACAGTGTATCTATTCCTATATGTAGTGAAGATAGAAAAAATAGATGAAATGTTTTGAGCAAGCTCTTACTACAATGATTAAGTTTTCCTTTGCAAAGGACTGTTAATTAAACATGTCATAGGGAAAATTTGTTTCTATTCTGTTTGAACTAACATAACAAAATTAAAGAGTGTAGCAGCTTTGGTTTTCTTCTTGTACATTGCTATTTACTCAGGAGGCTTTATATAGAACATCTAGATTATCCGAAACATATGGATGGTTCCATACATATTAGTATGTATGCAAATCAGGCAGTGATTCACCTCTAACAGTAAACAAGTTTTTTGGGCAATGTACAGACAAGAATGAAATTTCTAATGGTGCCAGTTGTTCTAATAACACACATAACTGGGTATATTCTGTCTATCTTTATCCTGACCTCTGCTATCAATTGGTGAGCTAGCACAAGATACCTCTGAGGGGAGTTAACATCCTTGTAAACAGCTATTTCACTGCAAAACGGTCATGCTTGTTTAAAAAAAGCAACCCAAAACACAAAACCAAGGAGGAACATTACAAAAATAACTTCTTTTAAAGTAAGGAGAAACCATAGTGAAGTCTATTCTTAGAGGTACATTGTGTCTTGGTGAAAAAGCTGGCAAAGTTTTTTCCTGAGATGTATCAAGGAAATGGGTGTTTTTTTGGTACTGTCAAAACTTGGAACTGAGTTTTTTATCTTGTGGAAGTGTAAGTTTAAAATATAACCAAAAGAAATGTTTGCTATCCATTTTTATTTTCAGGATTTTTTTTTTATGTTCCCTTAAGGGGATTTTGTGAAGCAGGGGTAAAGCTGTATGAAATGTAACACATTGAGAGCTCTTTGTCCTGCAGGGTGCAACAGGCTGTGGAGCAAGCAGAAGCTTGCCCCGTATTAATGGCAGTAGAAAAACTGCTCAGGACCAAAGGGAGCCTGGGCAGAGTTTACTGCATCTCAGACATTCACTGAGTTGGATAAAATCAGAACTGGAAGCAAAGGCTCGCCTACAAGGGTACTGGTTTTCTGGGAGAATTGTGTACAAACCTTTTTATTTCTGACTCACCATGTGATAAGTTTTCAGTATTTAAACAGATAAAATCTATAGTTTTTGTTTATATAAACTTCTACTTTTTTGAGTTGAAAACTCCCCAGTGTTTTTGGGAGAGCTTGTTATTGGAGGTCTAGGCACATATTAAGAAGTCTCCTCCCAATAATCTGGCATGCAGCTCTGCCACCTTCACTCTCACTGAATACAGACCAGTAGCATTGATGGCATTGGAATCATCACTTCTCATCAGCTATATGAGTACCTGCGATCAGAAATATGGCCTGTTGCTGCTGCAAGTTAAATTGAGCCACAGATACCGAGCTTTCTTTAAGTGCAGTATTTATAAACTGTTCCCTTTTTAAGAGAGTTGTGTTAAAGACTAGGGCCAATGTATTTCAACATATGGTTTGCAGATCTCCAGAGAGGGACACAAACAATAACTGCAAAAAAATTAAGCTTATTGTCAATAGTGTCTGTTTACTAGTTAGGATTGTTCCCATACTAGAAAATGTGGGGATTTTGGAATCAAAGTAAAGAGTAGTGGCCTAGAAGATTTACTCTGGTAATAGGTATTTAGAAACAGGCAACAGGCATAACAATTAGAGGACAGAAGGCATGAGCACAGATAACAGAAGTGTATGCTATTATATAAAATTATTGCAGAATTTGCAACATAACTGTCATCATGAATACAAACCATGAAAACATGTTGTAACTATCGTGAAATATTTCAGATACAAAGTACCATTTGGCAGAATAATTTTCTGTGAGTGCTTCTCCATGTGTGTTGTTAAATTTTGTTCATTTGCTGTAGGAGTAGACATTTAACAAACAGCTGAAACATTAAATCCCTGGACAAAGTCAGAGTGTGTTGTCTGGCCACAAATTACCTGCAAATATTTGCATGCATGACCCAAAACAGCTGCTGACAAGACGCAAAGCTTTTCTCTAACAATCTAATAAGGTGTTTTGATACTAAAAATAATGCAGCTTTATCTCTAGACACTTAATTTTTTTGCGTTGTTATGTACTGCAGTTCCCCTTCTACCTTAAGAGTCTGCATTTGGAGACCCGCTTAGCACAAGCAATTTCAGCAGCAATACAGATTGTAGTCTTGCAACAGTGTCTTGTCCCATATTAAAAAGCTATTTTTTATAAATAAGTTCTGTCGTAAGCAGAACACAAATCTTCATTTTTTAAAAAGTAACTGAAATGAAAATAACATAGTGGACCATTTGCCTGTGAATTAAACATCACAAGAAGGAGCTTAACATTTCCAAAGCCTTTTACTTAACACAAAGTTTCTACACTGCTGCCTAAGTGTTGAAATGAAGGAAGCATCTTATCAAATATTCTTAACACCTGCACTTTGCAGTGTGCTGAGATGTCCATAGGCTAGCTGCAGTGATTCATTCCACATTGATCTCAAAGGTCTGCTTCTAAATTCAAATGTGTTTTTGAAGCTGTCAGCCTGATAATGAGAACTGTTTATTGAAAGCCACAGGCACAGCAATAAATATCCAACTTGCTGGTGAGAAAAGCAAAAGAAAGACATACTCACTGAGAGGTGAGACAAAGGACTTCCTTCTGTAGATCCCACTTATTTCACTGCTTTCATGTGTGGTGTAGTATCTGTGAAATGAACAGAGAAGAGAGGTCTGGGATCTCTAATAATCTGCAAATCCTGCTATCTTTTAAGACTTTGGAAGAGGAGGTGGTCTATCATCAGCTGTATCTATTTCTGTTTTACTATAAAAGTGTAACTCGGAATTCTGAGGAACATGAAAAGACATCATAAAAGAATTGTAATCACACATGCACACATGGACAAATGGTCATTTGTGGATAACCAGTAGCTGAATCAAAATATTTTATCAAAATATTTTATGAAATTGAGATGATTTTGCTAGAATTTTTATTAAAGTAATACAATTAGAGTTATTTTCTGGTGTTGTCTTCTTTTGACATTTCAGAACAAGCTGATGCAGTTCATTTACCCTGAAAAGCAGGGTTCAGTGCATCTTTATGTTTCTAACCAGCCAATTCAGGATAAAAAAAAACCCACGGGTTTTTCCTTTATAAAATTCAGAATGAAGGCCAGTTTTAGAGCTTTCCTGAAGCACAGCATGGCTCTTTTCATTCATCACACAGCACTGCTAGATACCTGTCATTATGTGACTTTGAGCAGAGGTAGCTTATTCTTCTAATGATTTGACTGGAGTTATACTTAGTTGCTTTTACTCTGGAAATTTGTCACAAACTCCCTACCTCATGTTTTGGGTAGCTAGCTTGTTTGTTTGTTTTAAATTAACTTAGCCTTACAAAAATTCTTTGCATTGATTGCTGCTCTTCTCAAGTAAAGCATCACTGATCTAAGCCAGTCAGCCAGAATATATTGGTGTTTGAGGAGATGCAGTATCCTTTTTCATCTCAGACTTTTTTATGAAACAGAATTACTTGGATGCTTTGGCTGCTTCATTACTTCAGTTACAGTTCCAAAGTTGCCATTTCTAACTTTTATTCTGTTAGTTATCTTGCTTTCAGACCTATTTGCATTCAGAGTTCCTTTGTGAGCGGAATACATTAGGGAGAAGTGTGTTTTACATTGAACTACAATGTTTAAATTTTTAAAATATTTTTCAGGAAAAAAAGTGAAATTAGAATCCATGGTGCCCATTTTCCAGGAACAGTAGGTACCTCTGGCTAACATTTCCACAGGTAATATTCTGGAGAAACCCAGCTGCTATACAGACTCTATACAAGATGCTTTACACATCCCAAAGCTTTAGAAATAAAATTTCTAACTAAACTTCCTTAAGCTTAGATTTTCCTCTGTATCTAACACAGTTTATTGATATACTGTTTTTTTTTCCCTGCTAAGCTTGGGCAAAAAAGGTAAAACTTGAGGTGAACGTTTACAATTTTTACATACCCGATCCAGTGGAAGACAGCAAAATCTTTACGTGATTTTTGACAAATTCAGATCTGTCTTCAGGCCAATACAGCTAGGGACAAAGTCAAAAATGTTCAAGAAGATTAGGTCTGTATTGAGATTCACTAATAATGGCTATATAAGTGTTCCTTAGGCCTCTTGCAAAATGACTACCACAGAGGAGCAAAGAGGAAAATTTGGACCAGGTCCTTCCAGTATTCTTCCTACAGAGAAAGGAGGAGAGAAAGAAGGGGGAGGAGAGACGTATTCTAGAGGGTTGTTCCTTAAGTGCTTTGTCTGGAGATATTATTAAATTGTTTGTATTCAAGGAAGGGAGAGGACATAAATATGAGCACATTTAAATAGTTTTTCCCTTAAGATACTTTGTTTTAATACAATGATATAATCAGTTCAATGGGCTGTGATTTTTCATTTCATTCATTGCTTATACTGTAGAAGTTTCTGAAAAGCTTAATTTAATTGTATTAAAGACATCACTCATGATTTTCTAGTTAAATTTGTAGGAGGCTTTCATTTTGAAACTTCATTATAACTTTCAAAATAATTCCTTTTAAGCTGATGTTTAGTGTCAATCCAAGCGTGACTCATGTAGTGAAGCTAGAGAAAAATCACCTTAACCATTTTTACTTTATATGAGTCTGATGAGGGTTTTCTTTTTGAAAAACAGTTTTTCAGAGCTCTAACAT
>VWZK01017655.1:0-18507 GCA_013396935.1 Baryphthengus martii | reverse complement strand
CGGGATGGGAGTGCTCGTGCAGGGTGGGAGCGCTGGTGTGAGGATGTGAGCGGAGTGGGAGTGCGCGGGCAGGGGGTGAGCAGGGTGGGAGCGCTGGTGTGAGGATGTGAGCGGGGTGGGAGTGCTCGTGCAGGGCGTGAGCAGGGTTTTAGGGCTCTTGCAGGGAGTGAACACTCACATGCCGCGAGCGTGCACAGGGCAGGAGTTCACGTGCAGAGCGTTAGTGCACGTGTGTCTGAAGGGAAGGAAGCAACCCTGTGCTACACAAAGGTGCCTCTCTCCATCCTCCTGTGCTCCCAGGGGTCCTTGTGGCAGGACCCTCGCACCAAGTCCCCCTCAGTGCCAGCCGTGCCCTTGGGGAGAGCCTTTCCCCCCCTCCCCGAGGCGGTGCAGGGGCTCCAAGCGGCCGTGCGGAGCTCTTCAAGGACAGGCCACTGGTGACCTTTCCCACACAGAACGCACCAGTAGGACCTGGCTCAAGGGGGGACAACCTCTCCAAAAAGAAAATCCCACCTGAATAACCAAGGCACCTTAAATGCCCAGGCAAAACACGCAGGGAGTTGAGAGCTGCAGAGAGGGACCTGCCACCAAGTGATAACATCTTCCCCGCTATATATAGCGCTGCCTTTACATACATATACGGATATATATTTATTTATGCCGCTTCCAAGGAGGAGAGGATGGCAGGGGGAAGGGGAACTCACAGGTAGGGCACCGGTAGGACTGTGTGGAAGGGAAGCACGCGAGCACGGGGCACGGGTAGCTGCTCAAGGGTGTGAAGGGGTAAGCGTGCAATGGGGGTGAGCATGCAAGGGGGGGTGAGCATATGAGGAAGGTGAGCGTGCAAGGGGGGGTGAGCATATGAGGAAGGTGAGCGTGCAAGGAGGGGGAGCTTGCAAGGGGTGTTAGAATGCAAGGAGGGGGAGTGTCTGGGCAAGGCGTGAGCGTAGGCGTGAAGCAGGAGGCGTGTGCAAGGCGCGCGCGTCACGTGTGCAAACCCGGGGCGTGCGCGCAAGGCGTATGCTTGCTGGTGTCCAGCGCGTGTGCAACGCACAAGCGGGCTCAGGGACGCTGGGGACGGCGATGGCACTGCGAGGGACTCACGGAGGCACGGGGGTGAGGGCACCCGCAGCACCCAGGGTGCGAGGGGAGGAGGGGAAGGGGCAGCCCGGGCTCCGTGCGGTGCCAGAGCACTGTCAGCCGAGGGACGGTTTCTTGATTTCGATGATAATTTCTTGACGTTTGGGGCTGTCAGGTTCCCAGTTTAGCAGCTCCCCCTCCGCGGAGCTGCTCCGCGCGGTTGACACCGCAATTGTTTTCTGAAGAGAACACGCGACTCTCTTCTTATGTATTCCCTTTCCCGGTGTTTGTATTTGCTTCAAAGTCTCCTCATCACCCTGTTTGGTGACAAAAACTCATGTCTGGAGATCAGGGTAATGTGTTGCTTTTCAAAGCCCGTGGAGGAGGGGGTTGGTAGACATGGGTTTGCTGCATTATTTACTTCCCTGCGGCACCTGCCTCCCTGGCAGCCCTGCCTGTGCCCCCACCACAGGTACTCGAGCACCCACCCTGCCAGCTGAGATCCCCTGGGTGCTCAGCATCCCACCCCTGCCCTGGGATGGTTGGGGGCACCCACCCTGCTAGCTGATACCCTCTGGGTGCTCAGCATCCCACCCTGTGCTCTGGAATGGTTGGGGGCACCCACCCTGCCAACTGGAACCCCCCAAGTGCTCAGCATCCCACCCCCTGCTCTGGGATGGCTGGGGGCACCCACCCTGCCAGCTGAACTCCCCAAGTGCTCAGCATCCCGCCCCCTGCTCTGGAATGGCTGGGGGCACCCAGGCAGAGCAGCACCCAGGGGCAGTGGGTGGTTGGGGGGCACCCACACTGTGTCCAGCAGTCAGAGTGTCCTGCTCAGCCAGGCAGGAGCCCCCGGGTAGGACCTGGAGCACTCACACTCTGCCAGGAGCGGGTGCTCCCCAGCTTTTCACGGTCACACGGCTCTGGGCCATATGTCACGGTGACAGGGTGGCTCATCCCTTGCCCACATCCAGCCTGAACTGGACTGGGGAGGGTGTCAGTGGATCTGCAGCCCCGTTGCATGGCAGCACTCGCTGACCAACCGTGTCTCTGCAACAGGGCAGGCTGGTCCCAGCCCCAGGAGCTTCCAGTGACCTATTGGCCTGTCCACTCTGGTGGGACACCTGCAGGTGTGTCACAGAATTATAGAAANATGCTCCAGCCCCTCCAGGTCCTTCTGGGAGTGAGGGACCCAAAACTGACCCCAGGATTTGAGGGGCGGCCTCCCTATTGCCCAGTCCAGGGGGACAATCCCAGCCCTGGCCCTGCTGCCATTCCAATGCTGACCCAGCCAGGATGCTGGTGGCTTATTTTCCCCCTGGGCACTCTGGATCATCTTCAGCCATCTTCGACAAACCTTCCAGTGTCTTTCCTGCCAGGCTCTTTCCAGCTGCTCTGCCCCGTCCTGGAGCGGTGCAGGGGGTGGTTGTGACCCAAAGGCAGGACCCTTGTTGATCCTCATCCCGTTGTCCTCGGCCCATGCATCTCAGGGGCAAATCAGGTCAGAAAGCAGGATATGGGAGATAGAAGGGGATGCAGGAGTGGTGTGTGCCACACCAAGCTCAGCACTGGTGCTCAGCACCCTCTAAACAGCCACGTGCAGGTGTAGAGCGTGTGTGGCCGGGTGTGCACAGCTGGGTGTGCGCACACCCAGCGCGACTCGATGTGAACGGCAGCACCCGTTCGCTCAGGAACGGGATATGTGCTGGGGACTCATGCTGGCGGGGGGGCCGGCACGTGTGAGCAGCGCCGTGAGCACAGGGAGTTCTCTATCTAATTGATCAATTAATTATCTCCGGCATTCAGCTGCATATTGGTTTTAGATGAAGGGATAGGCTAACAAGCGGATTAGACGTGTGTCTTCAAGGGAGTGAGTGAGCGGAGGTGTGGGAGGAAGGAAGAGAGGCAGGAGAACATGGAATAAAGGCCCCTCACTATTGCAAAGGCAGGAGCCAGGAGCTGGAGCTGGCACTGGGGGCACAGCTGCAGAGATGCTGCAGATGATGCTCCAGAAACGCTGATACTGAGGCAGAGGATGCTCCAGAAATGCTGGTGCTGAGGCAGGAGGATGCTTCAGAAATTGTAATGATGAGACCAAGGATGCTCTGGAAATTCTGGGGCTAAGGCAGGAGGATGTTCCAAAAATCGTGATGCTGAGGCAGAGGATGCTCCAGAAATGCTGGTCCTGAGTCAGGAGCATGCTTCAAAAATGGTAGGACTGAGGCAGGAAGATATTCCAGTAATGCTGGTGCTGAGACAGAGGATGCTCCAGAAGTGATGGCCTAAGGCAGGAGAATGCTTCAGAAATGGTGGAGCTGAGGCAGGAGGATGATGCTGTGGCATGAACAGGATGTTCCAGTGCTGAGTGCCCAGTGTCCATCATGTTCTCCAGCCCTGCCCGGGCTCATCCTTTCTCCATCCCCTTCTGCCCTGACCAGGATGGCTGGGGCCAGTCAAGGGAGGCTCTTGGGTGCCACTGCTCCTTGTGGGCGGTGGGTCTGGGCCGGCAGTGTGACCCTGCACACTTCGGAGCACGGGCCACATCTTCTGGAGCCCTTGTGTTTTCTAGAGCAATCAGTGCCCCAGAAACTGCTGGGGTTGGGCAAACTCAGTCAGCTTTCCACTGGTGTTCAGGAGAAGAGATGTCGTTGGTGTCAGCCCCATGCTGGCCCCGGTGGTGGTGAGTCCCCAGAGACAGCCCGAGGAGATGGCCATGGATGTCAGCCATCCCGCCTGGCACTGGGGCTCATTAAGGTGACAGGCTGTCACTCAGGCTGCAGCCAGCCCTAGGGGCACCCCTGGGGCCAGAGAGACCCTCATCGGGCGTCTGGCAGGATCTTTACATCCCTCCAGCACGTTCTGCAGCCCGTGGGGACAGCGGGGAGCTGCCCAGCATCGCTCTGGGCACCGGGGTGCAGGTTGTAGGGGGTCAGGGAGGGCTGCAGCCAGGTAGAGCACGTGGTCGGGGGGGACAGCAGTGTTGGTCTCCAGCCCATCCTGTCACCCTAAACTCACAACCCCACAGCACCTTATTCCCTGTCAACCGGCGTCAGGCGTCGACCCTCACCTGTCAGCGTGGGATATGACAGTCTATTAATGACCATCACGGAGCGATGCAGCGGAGGGATAATTGTTTGACTTTCTTCCCTTCCCATCCTCCTGTCACTTGCTCTTTAGAGTCCTGTCAACCACGAGGCATCATCCTCCAGCTCCAGCCCCCTCCCCCAACACAAACCAGTACAACCCTGCTCGGCACCAGCACACGCACTGTGTGAGGGTTGAGCTGTCACACGCGGGGTGTGCGCACACAGCGTGCATGGGCATCCCTCGGCCCGTGTGCACACAGCAGAGAGGGTTCTGCGCCTACATGTGCAAACACGGGCTGTAGACAATCACAGAATCATGGAATGCTTTGGGTGGGATCATCTGGTCCAACCCCCTTGCAGGGAGCAGGGACATCTGCAACTCGAGCATGTTGCTTGGAGCCCCGGCCCAACCTCCCCAGGGATGGTTCCAAGGATGGGGCAGCGACCACTTCTCGGGGCAACCTGGGCCAGGATCTCATCCCCCTCAGCATCAAAAGTCCCTTCCTTCTCTCCAGTCTGAATCTCCCTCCTTTATAGTTTCAAATCATCTCCCCTTGTCCTGTTCCATCAGGCCTTGCTCAAAAGTCCCTCCCCATCTTTCTGACAGGTTCCTTGATGTCCTGAAAGGCTTCAAGAAGGTCACCCAGTATGGAAAGGCTGCAACCTCCCCATCTTTCTGACAGGTTCCTTGATGTCCTGAAAGGCTTCAAGAAGGTCACCCAGTATGGAAAGGCTGCAACCTCCCCATCTTTCTGACAGGTTCCTTGATGTCCTGGAAGGCTTCAAGAAGGTCACGCAGTATGGAAAGGCTGCACATAGGTTCCTGCACACACACAGAACACAGACACACATATCCTTTATTCTGGGGGTGTTTAGCACTAAGAGGAACACCCAGACATGCAAACACGCCATACAGGTTTGCATTTAGCCCTGGGAGGTGTATGGACATGCACACATAGCCCATATAGGACCCATTCCCATATAGGAATCATTTTGGTTGGAAAAGACCTTTCAGGTCATCGAGTCCAAGTGTTCCCCCATCCCTGCCAGGGCACCACTAGCCCATATTCCTCAGCACCACATCTCCAGGGCTTGGAAACCCCTCCAGGGATCATGGGGACTCCACCTGGGCAGCCTGGGCCAGGCCTGGACAACCCTGGAGTGGAACAAGTTGTTCCTGATCTCCAACCTAAACTTCCCCTGGGGCAACTTGAGGCCGGTTCCTTTTGTCCCGTCCTGTTCCATGGCGCAGAATGAGCAGAAAGAAGCGGAGCAGGGTTGGGCTGGGCCTGCAGGGCACCGCTGAGGAGGAGAAAGGGGACAATGCCAGTCGAGTCTGCAGTCACTGGGCAGCCAGGGGATGGGTTGGCTGCTCACGACAACACCTCACACGGAAGGCTTGTCGGGTCAGCCGAGGCTCCCGAGGGCAGACAGCATTTCCCTCGTTAGCCGGACGCGCTTGCCGCTCTCGGGCTGCCTGCCCGGCGCCCGCAGCCGTTCTTCCTCCCCGCTGCGCCCGCCGCATGCCTCGGCGTAATTAAAGATCCAACGACCTTTGCCGGCTGCTTGAGACGCTGGAACAAATGAATGGTAAGCGCCAGATTACAGCCCGGCTTGGCAGCCCCGCAAATCCCTTTAATGAGACGTTTAGGCAGGGCCAGCAGGGTGCCCGGCTGCCAGGGTGGGCTGGTGATGGTGGTGACGGCACCTCGGCCAGCTTGGTCATCCCTTGGGGGCAATGGATCCCAGTCCTGACCCCATCTCTGTCCTACTGGGCAAGGGTCCTGCAGCAATCCCAATAGCCAGTCCTTGTTGCAGGGATCACCGTGGCTCCAGCTCCCCCAACATCCTTCTTTGCACCCGGTATGTCCCACTGTGAGCGGCAGAAAGGAGAGGGGATAATGACACTGGGATCAGCCTCCTGTGGGGACACGGGCACCATGGGGCTTGGGAATGGGGACGGCAAGTCCAGCCCAGGGCTGCAGGGAGGCTTATCCCTTCTCATTGTAATATCAAAAAAAAAAAAGAAAATGAAAAAGCCCAAATGACTGATGGGGCCGTGAGGACGCAAATCAATAGTTGACACCACGAACGATGTCTCCGCTCATATTAGTGCCAAATTAAGCTGTTTACTCAAACTTTGCCCACACAAGGAGAAGCTGGGGACGGCACGGGGAGCCGAAGATGGATGGCACGCTCAGGGGCCTGGAGGTGTGATTTTTCTTGCCGTGACAGACAGTTTGCAGCAACAAAGGCCTTCCCCTCCTCGCCTTCGACTCTGGAAGGTGGAGATGTGGAGAGGGGTCTCAGAGAGCACCCAGGCAGCAGGATTCCATCCAGGCACGCTGAGCACTGGGGCTTGGGGATCACCTGAGCATCCTCCTGAGCAGAGAGAGCCCATTGCCGCTGTCCCCCTCCTGGGGACACCTGTGACAGTGGCAGGGGCCAAGATGACCCCAGGCTCCTCTGTGACATGTTCCAAGGCCAAGGTGAATCAGGAAACAGGGAGACATCCCAGCTGAACTCCCTTCTCGACCATGCTGAGCTGACTGACGTCCCCATCTTATCTGCACTCCCAGCATGTCCGTGCCCCAGGGATCAACTCCAGTGTCCCTGGGTGTCTCTGAATGGGGATATTTATCCCAGGTGTTATTCTCCAGCATCCCTGTGCCGGGTGTTCATCTCCAGTGTCCGTGGCATTGAGTGATTCACTGTCCCCGCCTTGCTCTGGTTCATGACTCGTGCTCCCTATGCCCAAGAACCTGCTGGTGACCAGAGCATGCTCCACGTCCTCCAGCCTTTCAGTTCCCTCCCACAGCCGTGACAACTTCCCCATTCCCCACCAGCTGATGAGTTGTTGGCCAAGTGCACGTTTCCAGCAAGATCTGAGGGAAGACCCGGTGAATTTGGGTCAAATTCATCCAGTACAGAAATGAAAGCCCAGATGCAGCGCAGGAGAGCAGCGATGTTTTCCAACCTGGTGATGCCAACATGGGTGTTTCCAAACTGATCTTAAGCTCTGACTAGCAGAGCAAAACCCAGCAGCCAGGACACACAGTGCCCTGCACCCTCTCGGTGCCCAGCATCACCCTGGCCCCAGGATGTGGCATTTGGGACAGGGTGTGAGAGCCGAGCAGCGCAGAGATCCGATGCTGTCGGAGCTGGGGGTGCTCCCTCCTCCCGCTAACAGCACGGGCGGGGAGAGGGCAGCGGGCAGAGGCGTGGGCTGGCAGCATCCACCTCATGCCTTTTAATAAAACATGAATTAGGTGCCAAGGCGTATTAGATTCACTTTCCCAGTGACGGAAAATCAAAGGCTTCTCCCATCTTTTCTAGAGGCACGTTCCTGATTGATCTGGAAGAAGCAGCTCAGTGCGAGGGAAGGAGTCTATACACACCGAAACAGCTCTTTAATTTCTTAATTTAATATCTGACACGTAAAGATTCTCATTAAGCCAGTCAATGAAGCCTGGAAATACAATTTTCGTGCAAACTGTCGCTATCATAACTTACACGAAACTTCAGATGGTGCCCTGTAAGCGGTGTGATTAAAACCATTCATCTTCCCTGTCAGTCGCCCGCTCCCNGCCACCACGGCCATCGGCGGCCGACTGATGCTCTACATCCTCACCCTGAGTCTTACCCTGTGGGGTCCAGGGGCAGGGTTGTGTGGAGCAGGCAGGTGGGGGGGTTTGAGCTACACCCCACCAGGCACAGTCTTAGCAGAGGGTCTCCAAGCCCTGAAATCCCGCCGCCGGGACATGCGCAGGAGGGAGAGCTTCCCAATGACGCTAATTAGGCAAATTAATTCCTACGGAGTTGTAGCTCTTCTCTGCCTCAGAAGGCAAAAAAAAAAAATAAAAGGAAAAAAAAAAGCTACTTAGTTCAGTGCTGATTAAATCCCAAATATCGAGACAAGGATTAGACCTGAGACTGTTCCTCGGGAGGTACCTCCCAAGCAGCAGAATGGGACTAGGACTGCTCCCAGTGAGGGTCCACCCAGCACCGTGGCACCCTGTGGACTCGCCAAGGACGGGAGATGTTGGGGACCGAGGTTTGCAGAGGAATACGAGCCATAGAATTACAGAGTTGTAGAACTGGTTTAGTTGGAAGAGACCTTTCAGATCATCGAGTCCAAGCATTCCCCCATCCCTGCCAGGGCACCACTAACCCCTGTCTCTCAGCACCACATCTCCACGGCTTGGAAACCCCTCCAGGGATCATGGGGACTCCAGCCCTGCCCTGGGCAGCCTGGGCCAGGCCTGGACAACCCTGCAGGGGAGAGAATTGTTCCTCAGCTTCAACCTAAACCTCCCCTGAGGCAACTTGAGGCTGGTTCCTCTTGTCCTGTCACTTGTTCCTTGGGAGCAGAGCCTGACCTGCCCTGGCTCCAGCCTCCTGCCAGGGAGGTGTGGAGAGCCAGAAGGCCTCCCCTGAGCCTCCTTTGCTCCAGGCTGAACCAGCCCAGCTCCCTCAGCTGCTCCTCTCCACACTCTTGCTCTAGACCCTTCCCCAGGTCCGTTGCCCTTTTCGGGCCACACTTCAGCCCCTCCAGGTCCTTCTGGGAGTCAGGGGCCAAACACCGACCCCAGGATTCAAGGAGCAGCCTCCCCATTGCCCAGTCCAGGAGGACAATCGCTACCCTAAAGAGACTCAAAGAAGCCATTGCCTTCCTTGAAGTGCTGTCATTCCTCCTGTTCCCTGGCACAGCCAGAGCCGGGCAGAACAGGCTTTATCTGGCCTAGTTCCTTCTGCATGGGCTGGGGAAGCGGATGGTAAAGCTTCTTGGGCACGGGGCACCAGCTGGACTCTGCCGTGACAAAGCCTTTCTGCGCCTCGAGGGGTCCTCTGAAACCACCCGTAAGAGGGAACCGGGCAGGTCTTCCATCCTCACCAGGGCCTGAAGGTGGATTAAATGTTTTCTCAGGCTTTTCTCCTTCCATCCATCCTTTGTCCCCCTCTCCCTGAGAAAGAAGAAAACTCCCAGCAGCTGGACACCAGGCTGGGGAACAAAAGCCACTCCAGGGGACTCATCAAATGCTGGCGGTGAGACACCATGCCGAGTTGGGTGTTGCACCACACCCTGTGGGAGCGAACAAATGTTTCCCTGGCAGCACTTGCCACCTCAATTTCTGTCCCAGCAGCTGGTATCCAAGAAATGAGCAGAACCGGTGACAGAGTTGCAGAGAAAGGGACTCATGAGCAACACTGGCTGCCTGGCCCTCGGCTTTGTGCGGCCACATGGGACACAGTGCTGAGGGCCTTGCCCAGCCCTATCACTGGTGGTGCCTGTGGAGAGCGGGTGTCACACAGCGTCCCCCTACCCACCCAAAGCGTGCAGCTGCGCCCTGCCTGCCCTCCCGCTGGGGAGGGGGCACATCCCTGCATTGGGGAAGGGTCCCTCAGGAGCACCAGCCAAGGTCCAGCTGCCACGCCTGGCCACCGAAGGATGCTCCAGTGAGGTGAAGACTGGAAAGAGCCTTCACCGTATCCTGGTGTTGTGATTCATAGCATCATAGAATGGCTTAGGCTGGAAGGGACCTCAAAGATCATCTGATCCCACCAGGATGCCTCTTAACTAGACCAGGTTGCTCAAGGCCTCATCCAACTTGGCCTTGAACATTTCCAGGGAGGGGGTATCCACAACTTCTCTGGGCAATCTATTCCAGAGTCTCACCACTCTCATATTGAAGAACTTCTTCCTAAGTTCCAGTCTAAACCTGTTCTCCTTCAGCTTAAAACCATTTCCCCTTATCCTATAGCTGGACACTCTTGTGAAAAGTCCTTCTCCAGCCTTCCTGGAGGTTTCCTTCAGGTATTGGAAGGCAGTTGTAAGGTCCCCCCAGAGTCTTCTCTTCTCCAGGCTGAACAATCCCAGCTCCCTCAGCCTATCCTTGTAGCAGAGGTGCTCCAGCCCCTGGATCATCTTAGTGGCCTCCTCTGGACTCGTTCCAACAGATCTATGTCCCTCTTATGGTGGACACATCAGAACTGGATGCAGTATTCAAGATGGGGGGTGTGCAGCTCCAGGAAGGAGGAAGGCAGCTGAGTGGGCACCAGTGGGGTCATCCGGCTCTGATCCCTGAGCTGCCAGCTTGGGTGACTTGGACCCCAACTTGTCTCACTAGAGACAGAACCTGCCCTGAACAACACGGGCACCCACCTCAGCCCATCCCAACCAGCTCCGGAGGTACCCCACGAGTCCTGTACCCAGGAGACCTTGACAGAGACATCTCAAAGCCCTGAGGTGGCACCTTCTGGATGACCCCTGGGGAAGGGCTCTGGAGGGCACATCGCCTGGTGCCTGCTCATAGTGCTGGCAGAGCAGCTTGCCTTGTCTTTCTTCTGCCTGTTATCTGGAGACGTCGGAGCTGCCAGCTCCTGCCAGCGCTCGCGCCGCCTGACGTCGTCGGTGCGGCTTGAAAGCGCGCGTGGCGTGTTTGATGTCAGGATTACCGGCTGGGTGTATTGTAAATGCTAAAATGAAATAAGAAGATTAGAGAAGAAAAGCGCCGCTCCGCAGCGGGCGCCTGCCGATTGCCTCCCCCCGGAGCCGCTGCGGCTGGTGGGGGGCGCGGGGGACCCAGCCTGGTGGCAATCATGCAGCAGAGGTGGCTGTGCCACGGAAAGGGTTAAAACGGGTCAAGCATCTTCCGCCCTCGCTCATGCTGCTGCCTCTCAGCTGGGCTTGAGTCCAGCTGGGGCAAGAGGCAGGATGGACCCCTTCCCAGCTCCCTGGAGGGCCGAAGACCTCAATGGGTACCTCACCGGCTGCTCTTCCCATCTCCCAGTCCAGGTCCTGGGGATCAGTGAGCTGCCCCACATCAGCCTGGTCTTGCCCAGCCCTGGGGCAGAGGGTGGTGGGGCAGTGGGGTGACACGGGGCTAGCTCTGCATCCCCTCCCAGGGAACGGAGGCAAGGCTGCCTCCCAGCCTCAGGAGATGGCTTTTAGCAGGGAAAAGTCTTGTGTCTCCTCAGAGGTGGGTGATGACCCTCTGCAGGTCTTGCTGGAGGAATTGGGAGGTCTCCAAAGGGCAGGTGGGTGCTTTCTCTTCCCCCACTCACATGGTAGGATGCCCTTGCTCACCTGAGCCCAGACCCAGCAGTGGGCAGCTCCACACCCCTCCTGCACCCTCCCACTCCCCACTCCAGCCTCTGCCAGGCAGGGAGGGAACCCAGCAGGCTGTGGCATCATGGGCAAGGGTGAGAGCTGGAGAGGATGGAGGGAGAGCCAGGGCAGGTGTCGATCCCTCTGAGCCACTCTCCGTCTCCTGCTGACGGCAGCACAGCCCTGAACCTCTCTGCCAGGACCCTGGGACCCAGCCCCACACACGCCAGCCGCTGTGTCCTGAATATGAGTAGTGACATTTTCGGCTTTGCCCTCGGCCTCAGCCTGGCTGAGCTGCGGTGTATCTGGCTGGGCCCCTCTGTCAGCGTTCCAGGAGGAGGAAGAAGAGGAAGAGGAGGAGGAGGCAGCCACGCTGTGGTCCCCACAGCACTTCTTGTGCTGGTCCTGCAGGACACCAAGTGCTGCAGCAGCACGTGGGGCACAGGGCTCAGCCTCACACACGCAGCCCCACGTCCTCCCTGGCAGGATAAGTCCCAGGCTTGCCACTCCTCCCAGTACAACACAGTGCCCTCGCTATGAATCCCCGCTGCCAGTGACCTCCACCAAGACACAGGACAGCTTTTCCCCCCAGGAGCCATTCAGAATCCCCTCCATCACCCGGACAACACCCAGTTCCCCCAGGACTGCACCCAGCATCCCCCACCCAGCATTCGGGCGCATCCCGTGTGCCAGTGTCTCCTCCACCCTCTCCCAGCACTGGCCCTGCTGCCAGCCCGGGCAGGCTGGCACCCATCCCGGCAGCCCTGGAGCAGGCAGGGCAGCGGGAAGCCGAGCACCAGCCACCTCCAGGGACTCTTCCATTCCCTGCAGCAAGGAAGCGGGAGCAGGCTGGCGGCTGGCCCGGTGCCGCAGCCGCGCGGGTACCTGCCTCCCCCTCTTATCTCCTTGCATCTGTTCCCAATCAAAGCTTCATTTCAATCCGTTCTGGAGAAGGTTTTTCTCCCCCTGCTACACCAAATGCTATTGTTTTTTCCGAGGTGCGGCGGCTCGGGAGCGGCAGCTCAGCACCTGCCCGCGCCAGCTCTGCTCAGACACGTGCGGGCGAGAGCCTCAAGCGATCCCCTGCTCGGCTCCCGCCTGATGGGAGCTGAACCCATTTCATCCCCACGGCAAAGCGCTGGGCTGCCGGCGGGGAGACGGGGCTGGTGCTCCCTGAGAGAGGAGGCAGCTTGGGACCTGACCCCCTTTGTCGATGCTCGGAGGTTGGTACCCAGGTGGACATCCATGTGGGGCTGCTGAGTGGGTGAGACCCATCACCATGCTCACACACGTTCTTCATCCCCCAGGATTTGCTGCCGGCTCTGGGATCCCTCCGTGCCAAGCTCAGTCCTCTGTCACCCCAGATGGATGCAGAGCCCCATGTGCCCCCAACACCGCCCTGGATGTGCCAGCGATGGCTGGGTCTGGCTCTCTCCCCTGCGGGTCTCACCCCCACACGTTGCCGCAGGGCCTGTGTTGCTTCTCCACAATTAATGAGCTTTAATTGCCTGTAAACACATCACCCAGCAGCACCAGAGCTGCCATGGGAAGCCGCTGGAGCCGGGAAAAGGGAGAGTGGGAAAAGAGAATCGTAGCAACTGTTGCTACGGCTGGATCGGCCATTCCCGAAACGTGGCCGAGTGGAGCTGACAGCGGCAACCGGCACTGGTCGCAGCCCGGGTGACACAGAGATCCCAGCACGGCCCCTGTGCCCCTGCCCTCAGCACTACCGACACCACTGAGCCACGGTGCTGAGTCGCGTGGGGCTCAGGCACCCCACGGAGAGCCGGTGAGGGAGTTCCATGGAGGGGCTGTGATGTCAGCAGGTTATCTGGGCCAGGTCCCCGCCCTCCCGCTCCCTGTGCCCCCCGGCTGGACGTGCACGTGTCTCCGTGGCACTAATGAAGTCTGCAAAGGTCAGGGCTTGGGGTGTCAGGAGGAGGTTTCTGTAAATGTTATTTTCTAGCTCAGTGCCCTGTAACTCTCTCCCTGACGGTTGTGCTTAAATAAAACAAACGGCGCATTTTAATCACCCCGCACAGCGCTCCCAGGCACCCAGCACGGCTCGCTGGCCACTGGGCCGCCACGAGCCCTGACCTTCCTGATGGCTCAGGACAGGATGGTTGAGGAGCACCCAAGGCTGTCCAGCAATAGTCCTGGAGGCTGGGATGGCACCGTGGCACAGGGAGTGATGTCACGCCAGTGGGACACTCCTTTGGCCTGAGTGGGCAGGGTATGGGTGGCATAATGTGGGCTCAGTTCAGCATCTGTCTCCTGCTCACTGCTCATCCAGTGACAGGGGAGGTCCCAAGACACCCATACGTGGCTGCAGGAGCAGGGCCTGTTGGGACAGGACAAGGGGGGATGATTTGAAACTAAAAGACTGGAGAGAAGGAAGAGATTTTTGATGCTGAGGGTGGGGAGAGCCTGGCCCAGCTTGCCCCGAGAGGTGGTCGCTGCCCCATCCCTGGCCCCATTCCAGGGGAGGTTGGATGGGGCTCTGAGCAACCTGCTCTAGTTGCAGATGTCCCTGCTCCCTGCAGGGGGGTTGAACTCGATGAGCTTTGAAAGGTCTCTTCCCACTCAAACCAGTCTGTGATTCCATGATTCTCTCTCTCTCTAAGCATTATACAGATATGCACATATCTACGTACATGTGTGTACACACACAAGCGTGGGCAGACCTGTGTGTGCCTGTGCAGGTGTATAACATGCACTCCTGCATAGAAGGAGTTCCATACATGTTCCATGCATGCAGATGGATGTACACGTGTGTGACTGCGTGTGCTTGCGTGTGCCGGCGAGTGCTTTTCCACCAGAGCAGGGCTGGAGTCCCCATGATCCCTGGAGGGGTTTCCAAGCCCTGGAGATGCGGTGCTGAGGGACAGGGGTTAGTGGTGCCCTGGCAGTGCCAGAGCAATGCTTGGACTCCATGACCTGAAAGGTCTTTTCCAACCAAAACAATTCTATGTTTCTATGCAGACAAAGGGCTCAAGTGCACACATGCGTGTGTTCACAGCACACATTTCTAGGAGGTTTCATCGCGGCCGCCACAGCAAAGTTCTGCTCTAAGCTCAGCTTGGGGCCGGGGCTGGGGCCGGGCGCGGGAGCGGCGGCAGCAGCAGTGGTGACACGAGCCCGCGCCGGGAGATAAGTTCCTGCCGCAAACTTTTCTTTTCCCTGCTAATTTTCTGATTAGCCCCTGTCTGATGCGTCGGCAGCAGCGCTCCACGGAGCTTATTCAAAGGCGGCGTAATCTTTCTAAGCAGCAAAACAGGGGGCAGGGACGCCATTCAGCTCCCAGCACGACGGAGCCGAGTGTCAGGAGGTAATAACTCTTCGGGGACTCGCAGCCGAGCGCTGACAAGGCGCCGGGAGGGCTGTGGAAATCCTTTCTGCAGATGAGCCGAGAGGATTCTCCTGCTATCCCCTAAAGCCTGCGTGTCACCTAGTCCAATAAAAGGCATTATCAGGGAAGGTGGCATTTTCTTCCGGCGTATCTCAGGCGTCCAGCCCAGCCCCGGCTCTGCCGGCTTTGCATGAGGAACGGGAGGCTTAGGGCACGGCGGGAGCTGGGTGCTGCCTGTCAGGGATCACAGAATCACAGAGTGCTAGGGGTTGGAAGGGACCTCAAAAGATCATCAAGTCCAACCCCCCCCTGCCAGAGCAGGATCACCTAGATTAGGTCACACAGGAACAGATCCAGGTGGGTTTGGAATGTCTCCAGAGAAGGAGACTTCACAACCTGCTGATGTGCTGGGGTGGGGGTGCACCCCACTTTCTGTGCCTCTCAGCAGGGGAGGGGTTGGGGAACATGGCTGTGCCCACTCTCCATCCTATAGCTTTGCTGTCCTGAAGCCACCCACCCTGCACCCACAGGGTGGGTTTCTCTCGCCCCAGAGATGGCAGCAGCATCTGGAACTGGTCATGCTGGATCTCAGCACAGTCACTCACTCTCCCGTCTGCCTTCGAGAAGGCCTGGGGAGTTTGGTGGACTCAGAGAAACCAGGTGAACCTGGCATCATTGGTATCCAGATGGCTCAGCCCCATCCTGGTCCATCCTTCAGCCAGGGGTGAGAGTGGGTCACCCTGGAGGGATCCTCCCAGCTCTGAAGGTGCCAGATACCCAGCAACCACTGCTCTGGTGCCAGGGAGAGTGTCCCCAGGGCTGGGGAGAGCACTTGGAAGGGGGTGCAGCAAGGCTGTGCTGAGGGTACTGTGCCACAGAGGTAAGGATGGACCTCGTGGTGCAGGAGGACAATTTTAAGATTCAGCTGGACAGGGTGTGGCACCATCTTATCTAGATCAGGCTTTTGCCAAAAAGGCTGGACCAGAAGATGTGGACTGGAACCCTCTGCTGAGAGACCAGGCTGAATTGGGTTCGTTCAGCCTGGAGAAGAGAAGGCTCTGGGGAGATCTTCTGGGGGCCTTTCAGTATATGAAGGGGGCACACAAGAATGTTGGGGAGGGACTTTTTGCAAGGGCCTGTAGTGACAAGATGAGAGGTGATGGCTTCAAACTGGAAGAGGAGAGATTTAGATTAGAAATTAGGAAGACATTTGTCAGGGTTTAGCCTCTGCCAGCAACTAAATACCAAGCAGCTCCTCACCTACTGCTTTCCCTCCACCCTTCCACTCCCCTCCTGGGGGATGGGAAGGATAAAAGGTGAGACCCTATAGTTTGAGATAGGGTTAATAAAACAACAGAAAGAGAGAAAAAAACAACAGCATTGAGAAAACGAGAGACAAAACAAGTGATGGATACCAGGTGGCTCTAACCTGTACCTGAGATGTCACTTTCCCTGCCCTGGTCACACTGAAGCAAGCTGAAACCAAACAGCCCCACCTCAGGCCAGCCTTCTCCTTATATATGGCTAGTATCAAACATTCCATTGGCTGGTTGGCTTCTTTACCCTGGCTGTGGCCCCTCCCAACTGTTTGGCCCAGCAGCTGCTGGTGATAATGAACTCAAACTGAACCCAGGACAAAGTTCTTCACTCTGAGGCTGGTGAGACACTGGACCAGGTCACCCAGGAAAGCTGTGGATATTCCATCGTGGGATGTCTTCAAGATCAGGTTGGATGGGGCTTTGAGCAGCTTGCTTTAGTGGGAGATGTCCCTGCCCATGGCAGGTGGGGTGGGACTAGATGATTTTTAAGTTCCCTTCCAACCCTAAACCATCCTATGATTCTATGATCCTCAAGGTCCCTCCCAACCCCCGTCTAATTCACTGTGCCGCTATGCTCTGTGCTGACCAATGACTTTGAAACGATGTAGAGATTTGCAGTCAAACCCTCTCATAAAGAGATTTAGGAGGGTGACAAAGATAATTAAACATCCTTCCCGGAGTAGTGACTTGCAACTGAAAGGGGGAAAAATAACTCCATTTTTCACAGTCTTTTTAAATCATCCTGACGCCCGGCTGGGGCACCGTGTAAACCAGCCCTGGCCTGACAGCCGTGGGCACCACAGCTCTGGCTGCCAGGCTGGGAAAAGCCGTGGTGGAGCAGAGCTGGAGTTCCAGCAGCCAAGGGCTGGAGCTGGGTGCCGGGCTGGCGCTGGGCAGTGTGGGCAGGGAGGGGAGGAGGGAATGATGCTCCAGGGCAAGCAAAGCAGCGGTGACACCAGGCTGGCTGCCACCAGCAGGTGAGTTCAGCTAAAATGAGCAGCACAGGGTGATGGGAGAGCTGGGGAAAACAGAAGATGGGGCCACAGTAAAGGGACGATGGTGGGAGGAGAATGGGAAGCAGGATGGAGCAAGGAGGCTTTGGGAGATGGGACTGAGGGGCTTAAGGAGAGCCCATTGAGCAGCATCAGGCTACAGGGTGAAGCAGCTGCGGTGGGCACGTGTGTGTCTGTGCACACATAGAGCACGTCTGCACCGCTCTGTGTGCACGTCTAGGGGTCGAGGGGTGCTCAGCTGGTGCCCTGTGCCCATGAAGCTTTACCATCCTCTTCCTCAACTCACACAGGAGGAATGACCCCACCTAAAGCACGCTCTGCCCAGGGGACAGGAGGAATGACAGCCCGCTGAGGAAGGCAATGGCTCCTCGACTTTCTTTAGGGCAGGGATTGCCCTCCTGGACTGAGCACTGGGGAGGCTGCTCCTTGAATCCTGAGGTCAGTTTTGGGTCCCTCACTCCCAGAAGGGCACTGAAGGGCTGGAGCGTGGCCAGAAAAGGGCAACGGAGCTGGGGAAGAGTCTAGAGCAGGAGTCTGGTGAGGAGTGGCTGAGGGAGCTGGGCTGGTTCAGCCTGGAGAAAAGGAGGCTCAGGGGAGACCTTCTGGCTCTCCACAACTCCCTCACAGGAGGGTGGAGCCAGGGCAGGTCAGGCTCTGCTCCCAAGGAACAAGTGACAGGTCAAGAGGAACCGGCCTCAAGTTGCTCCAGGGGAGGTTTAGGTTGGAGCTGAGGAACAATTTCCTCCCCTGCAGGGTTGTCCAGGCCTGGCCCAGGCTGCCCAGGGCAGGGCTGGAGTCCCCATGATCCGTGGAGGGGTTTCCAAGCCGTGGAGATGTGGTGCTGAGGGACAGGGGTTAGTAGTGCCCTGGCAGGCACGGAGGAAAGGTTGGACTTGATGAGAGACACCATGATCTCTTCCAACAGAAATAGTTCTATGATTCTATGTCCATGCACGTAGCAGGATCCAAGCCCTGCTCTACAGCTGCATCCATGCCTGTGCTTGCCCCATGTGACTCTGTCACATGTGTCATAGGATCCTGCTATATGCATAGACATCCATCAGACACCTCTGGCTCCTCCACCCACTGGTGGCACGGAAGCCGTCACTGACACAACGACCACAGAGTATTGACCCTTCTGGCCACTCGTGTCAGCCGCTTCTGACCCAACTGCAACAGGGCAGAGCCACTGTGGGCCCTGCCTCCGAAGTATCTGCATCTCAAGGAGCATGTCCCACATCTTGCCCTCCACCAACTTTCTTGAGGGCAGAACAGAGGCTAAAACTCATGGTGTGGGTGAGCAGGGGACCCCCAGACCCCTGTTTGCTCTGCCAGCCCCTGGCAATGTGGCCGGCAGCCTCCCTGCCGCCTTCTCGTGCTTTGCCTCTGCTCTGTCTTCACCCGAGGGAGATGGTCCTGCCTTGGGAAATGGTGCTGGAGATAAGACCTTGTCCCTGCGCTGAGGACAGGAAAGGGACTCTGGATGACCTGGCTCTGCTGGGTCCCAGCCTCCAAGGGAGGCTGGAGGGAGCAAGCGCACCCCCCACCCCAC
>VWZK01017654.1:0-164667 GCA_013396935.1 Baryphthengus martii | reverse complement strand
GATCTTGATCTTGATCTTGATTTTTATTTATTTAGTTTAGCTTATTTAACGTTTTGACCCAGATGTTTCAATTACTGTGTGACTGATACATGATCAAGTTAACACCAGTGTCATCCTCCAAATCACTCTTATATTTCTGTCACAATTTTGCTTACAACAACTGTGTTCTCTAAAACAGGACAGTGTATAAATCAAATGATGACAGACATCTTTATGAAATCTCAGTTTGATAAAATATCTCAGCTTTTAGCTACACTATTTTCCAAATTTAATCTGGGGTCTCCTCATTCCCCAACTAAACTCTTATGTTTAAATGTAAGTGAATCCAAGATGACTCCCTTTGTTCAGTGGCTCCTTGACATTTCCACTGAGGAAAACCACCAACGGAAGTCACACTAAAAACATTGGATCTTCACTCTTATCCACATCACACGCAGACATTCCCAGTGTTAAAACACATCTTTCTCATTACTGGTACAGCTGACAGTTCACAGCTGAGTTTGTTGCAGAAACATCAGTTATTTCTGTGCAACTTTGTCGTAATTACCAACATTCAGAGTCAAGACTGTCAGACTTTACAAAACCAGGCATTTCCTGACATTTAACTTCTCTCTCAGAATTTGTATAGAAACAGCATTTTTGCTGCCAATATTTCTGTCATATAATGAGAGTTGTTGTTTCAGTATTCCCGATTGTTTGTTGCCGTGAACTAAAGAGGCAGACTTTCCTTCTAGGTCTCCCCACCCTTTGTTTCAAGGATATCCTGAGAAACACAAGGACAATTTTTTTATTGCTTTACATTTGGTCTCCTGTTCTGAAATGGTCCCTGAGAAACTCAGTAAATTTGCCATGGAGGATGTTATCTACCTTGCTGTTATGAAAGAGGAAGGAGATCATGTATGTGCTTTAGAAATCTCAGTGTTATTTCTAAACATAAGAGTTTCTCTTTACTTTTTGTGTATGGTTTTCCTTCTGGAGAGATGGAATCTATCTCTTCTAGCATCACATCCAGGTAGGAGATAACGTCCCTTTTACATCTTCTCTTTTTATTTTGCTGGGTGCTTATCACATCTTCCACTCTTCTCTAGCTTTTCTTTGATCATTTTCCTCATCCAGTCCTTTCCAGTTCACCCTATTCACCCTACAATGAAACTAGATGAACAATGTGGTTACTCTTAGTTTTCAGACAATGTTGTGCTTATTTGCGATTCCTTCCCATTCCACCTTTTTTTCAAGTTGCAATAATTTGAAACACAACTGTCTCCTCCTTTGCACTAATGGAAATCTGTCCTTGAATGATTAATGTTGGTACAGTATAATAATAAGTGTGTTTATTTGTGCATATTCACAGACATACACACCACAGGGAAATAAGTTAAACCATATAACCAGATACAGCTCTGATCATTAAAAAAGATTCTTGCACCTACTCAGATCTGTATTTATTTCAGACCATTTTAATTCTCATTTACGCTATGGATATTTCATATCACTCTGTCACTGTGAAGATAAATTATTTTCAGGTACCAATTGCTATATTGCAATTGTTGAACAATAATAGAAATTGCTCAACTACGCTTCCAGCACGGGATGGAGTGAGTATAGTGTAAATGGCAAGCATGGCCATTTATTTTTTCTTTATAGCCAAGCTGGCTCACTCATCCTTAGTTTAAGTGATAGTTCAAGCTGTGAAGGAGTTGTTATCACACTCATCATTTTTATTACATAGGAAATGGTCTCTTTGGTTAATTGGATTTGGAAAATTTGCTGAGCATTCAGGTGAACCTCCATATATATATAGTAATACCCCACAAATCTTTGTCAGCTGTCCACGTTCTAACTAAGCCTTCCATTTTCTGGAGTTTTGAGCCCAGGATTGCCAAAAAAAAAGCCCTCCATGAAGCCCATTTGGACTTGATTACTGTAATATACTTTACAGAGAGAATGCTGAGATACCGTGGGCCCTGTTACCAACACAAGTTCATAAAATACATAATGAGATTGATTTACCTGTCAAATAAACACGTTGAAAGTCCTTTCCTTAGTACTCTTTAACTGTGTGGAAGATGTCTCATCTGTACATCTAATAATCTGTTTTCAGTAGTCTTATTCAAGACCTGCCATCTTCACTGTGGGACAGTGTTTCTGAATCTATTCCTTTGAATCCTCTTTGCCATTTTGAAACAAAACCACAGGGTGGGGCAGAGGGGCAGGAATTAAAAAAAAAAAAAAAGAGAAGAAGAAACCACTCAAGAACTTGATTTTCCAGTTTATCCTTCAAAGACTTGGTCTGAAAGCTTTCAGAAGCGTTAGGATATTTTCAATTGACTTCAGTGGGGTTTGGATGAAGACTTTAGGGAATAGTGTTTCACGAAACAGCAGATGGGAGTCTTTCTTTCCTTCTCTCTCACAATAATGAAAAAGAGTCCTAGTAAATTATAAAAGCCTCCTACAACTTCCCTACTATTCTCACTTCAGGAAACTGGGGAAAAGGAGCTCCCATCGAGGCAAATAAAAACAAAAGAAGCATAGGTACGTTAAATTGTTCTCTCCATTTTAACATGCATTAGTGTATGATGGAAATCTATACCTTACAAAAATGACATCCTCCACAATACAACGGGGATAGTTTAAGCTACCTTAAATCACTCAACCTGCACTACATCTGAAATGTTAATTAAGCAAGTTTTTCATCCTCACCTCTGCTCTGCTGGCTTTAGTGAAAGCTTGTCTGCCAGGGAAAACTCTCTACAGGTACCGCCAATTCTGTTTGAAGTTGGTGATCTGGGTTTGGCTCATAACATTCACAGTAGATTTACCTGAAAGATCAATAAAAGCATGTTCAAAGCAAGATTGGCTTCATAGAGCCCAGGATTTTATTAATTTATATAAACTTCCTAAAACTTTTGCTATAAAGAAAAGGGGAAAAGCTTGAAAATATTCACAATATTGTACAGCAGGGTAATGAAAATCGTATAGCAAAGTTCTGGAATTAGTTTCTCTTTTCCAAAAAAGAACCCTCAAAATAATGTACTTATCAGAATGGCAGGATGCTGCAGACACAGATGAGGTTTTTAAAATATAGCTGGAGATTTCAGATGTTTCAAGTTGTGACATCTCAACAGGTCTTCACTTTCAGGGGATTTTAGGCACCCCGTCTTGTAAACATATCTTTCAAGTGTCTTATACAAAGCACTCCAAACTATCCTTCACAATACCCCTCCCTTGAAATTTTTTATTCTGGTACTTTCTTTTTTGAAAATTTTATCATCTGTCATTGATATTATGAGGTAGATCTTTGTAACAGAAGGAAAATAAAGGCAATTCTCACACCAGCTCTTGAATGAAATAGTAGCCCTCAGTGTGACACATGTGGATTTCTTCTTTTTTTTTTCTCCTTTTTTTTTTTTTAACTCTGTATAGTTTAGTAGGATATAAAATCAGAATTTAAAAACCAATCAAGCAGTCAGAAAGACTTTGATCTTTAAAATGCTGGAATTATCTTTAATCAGAGGAGATTTATAAGTAGTAGTTGAATTAAAGGTGGAATTACTGTCTGGCTTTGTTCATTTAAGTTTCTCTGCACTTCCCAGTAACAAAAATTTTATCTCAAATATCTCCTATATTCTTTGAGAGGGATTTGTAATAGGCAGTCTTCAACTTCAGAATTGGGTTAATCTTCAAGATCTTCAGTGGCAGCACTATAAGTAGATCTGTGAGCTTGGAGAGTCTTATCAGTGAAAGAGTATTTGAAGCTCTGGGAATGTGTGTTCCCAAGCCCACGGTGAACTGCCTCAAAAAGCAGAAAAAAAAATAGAGTAGGTCTGGATGGAGAAATCCTTGGTTTTCATGTATGCTCCTAGGGAAAAGAAGGCTATTTTCTTTTGAAATTCTACTTCTTTGGGTTTACTTACTTGTTCTCACACGCTTAATGATTCTTACAATGGACAAAGATTTGGTTTTTACACTGGAAAAAAAATGTGCAAATACGTTGAAATGCTCAAAATGGGTTAAAAGTTTCATAGAAAATGATACTTGCTGTACAGGTCTGATAAGCAATATGAAATTTGTGACAGAGAGGATCCATCCACGAGAGCAAAAAGGGTGTGCCAAAGCCCATGGACTCAACGCACCACCAGACTCTTCAGCTGCTGCTGAGCATTCCATTACTCTATTTCTTTTGCTACACAGTTCAGGTCTGTCACTTCAGAAGATATTCAGTCAGAAAAGAGTTATTTCTTTCAACAAAGCAAAAAACCCTTCTTTTTTTTTCAGTGTGGCCAGCTTCACTACCTAGCCACCCCAACACTAAAAGCACTGTTGGAAATGTCTTTATGTCCTTTTTCACGTTTTGAAATAATAAAATTTCCTACTTCTCATCTGAGAAAGGTAATATAATTTAACAAAAAAAACCAAACCAACCCAAAAAACACCCCGCTCCCCAAAAAAATCAACCTAAAAAAGCCCAAAATGATGGAATGACACATGTAAATAGAACCTCCATCTCCCTGCACCTTCTCAAGGTTTTTGGCAGAGCAATACAAATAGGTAGCACCTTCTTTATTCCTTACAGCTGCACCAGCTTAATACTTTTTATTGCAGTATTTGCTGGCATTGTTCACATACCAGTGGAAAGCCCTCTAGTCTCTGAGTTCAAACCTAACAGAATGAAGGTTGGAAGTCATGTTTTCCTCATTTTTATTGATATCACCATGACATGAAAGGCCAATAAAGACAAAGTGAAGTTGCCTGCATGGCTGAGTAGCTGAGGGACTGTCTTCCATGCACTTGATTGCCTTTATAGAGTCTGCATCATGTCACCTTTCTCCCATTCCACCCCAAAATCAAAAAAGTAAGTGGCTGTCTGGGATGAAGCTATACAAAGTGGAGCTGGCTTTAAGGGAGTTTTCAGGGAAAACAATTGGTCTATGGAGGGGAAAATGTGATAAGAAGAAGAGAACATTTAGAAAGGAGGTTACTTTTTAATTTATTTTTTTTTTCTTATTTAAGTTTCCAAAGAAAGTGTCAGGTGTTTGTTCACTTTTCAGCCCCTATGAACCTAATCCACTGAGCTCTTTGCTAACTGAACACTGCTGGATTTATCCTGCCTTACTTAGCACATACTACCTGGATACTTTGACTGCTTCAGATGATTATGGCTGTAAATCTTTGTGGGGCTTTACTGCACCATAGCAGGGCATAATAAGACCTGAAACACTTTTTTTTTTTTTTTTTAAAAAAAAGGAAAGGAAAAAAAGAAGAAAAGAAAAAAAAAGAAAGAAACCTCACAACCCTCATCTGTGAATAAAGGCTTTTATAAGCAGCACAGCATTGCATTCTGCCTGAGTGTTCCTTCTGACAGTGTAACACTGGAAAAATAAGTATTCCCATTGCCTCTTTGCAAGGAAAGGTCTAGCTGAGGCACAGTGAACAGCAGCTTAACACTTCTTGGTTTTCCTTTTATTTATGGGTAACTGGGATTGCTGCTCTTGTAGCTGCGAAGTAGGGCAAAGTAACTCACAGATGCAATTTCCACAAAGAGATACCCAGGAAGAACACTCTTAATAGACATCCAAAGAGGAGGGATAGCTAAAGCTCCCTTAAGAAAACACAGAGACACACTATGACTGAGTTCTGATACAGGTGTAAGTCAGTCAAACTCTTCCTTCTATACAAGAAAAGAAGGAAAATCACTGTGAGGTTCCCATGCCTGCTCCTGGGGATCAGCAGGAATCTTTATAACCTACCTAAATATCCAATTTGAGTCTTAATACACACATTCATAGTACAACGTGCTGAAAGATGGGGCTGAGAATACAAAACTCATAGAGTCATAAAATGGTTTGGACTGACCTTAAAGATCATCTAGTTCCAACCCCGCTGCCATGGGCAGGGACACCTCCCACTGGACAAGGCTATTCAAAGCCACATCCAATCTGGTCTTGAACATTTCTGGGCATGGGACATCCACAAACTCTCTGGGCAACTTGTTCCAATGCCTCACCACCCTCAGAGTGAAGAACTTCTTCCTTACATCTAATCTACATCTACCTTCTTCCAGTGTAAAGCCATTGGAGACTTTCAAAACCCACCTGGATGTGTTCCTGTGTGATGTACTCTATGCCATCCTGCTCTGGCAGGGGAGTTGGATCAGATGATCTTTAGAGGTCCCTTCCAACCCCTATCATTCTGTCATTCTGTGATTCTGTGATTACCCCTTGTCTTATCATTACATAGCCTTGTAAAAAGTCAGTCTAGGAAAACACACGTGAGAACAAAATAATTATATTATTCAGTTCACTGTTTTTTGGGGATCAGGAAAGGGGAGCAGGCTGGAGGGAACATTTCACAGAACCACAAAATGGTAGGGGTTGGAAGGGAACTCCAGAGATCATCCTGTCCAACCCCTTTGACACCACAGCCTCTTTGGGCAGCCTGGTCCAGGACTCTGGCACCCTGAAAGGAAAGAAGTTTCTCTTTATTTTTAGATGGAACTTCCTGTATGCAATTTGTGTCTGTTGCCCCTTGTCCTGTTGCTGGGCACCCCTGAAAAGAGACTGGCCTCATCCTCTTGACACCTGGCCTTTAGATACTGATAAGCATTGAGAAGATCTCCTCTCAATCTTTTCTTCTTCAGGCTGAACAGCCCCAGGTTTCTCAGCATTTCCGTGCCAGAGAGATGTTCCAGTCCCTAAATCATTCTTGTAGCCCTCCCTCTGGGGACTAGCCTATAATTTCCTCACTCCTCCTTCCTGCCCTTTTTGAAGGCTGAAGTGACATTGGCTTTCCCCAAGCCTCAAGCACCTCTCCTGTTCTCCATTTACCAGCCACCAACCATGTGATGTGGCAGAGATCACTTGAGAGGACATCTTTTCTAGAATAAGGATTGATAAGATTCGCGTCTAACTCTCCCATCGTGGTGTTGGCAGGTATATAATGCATATATCTCCACATGTTGGCTTGACAATATTAGAATCATAGAAAGCCCCAGGTTGGAAAAGACCTCCAAAGATCACCTAGTCCAACCTCCCAAAAGAAGAAAGGGGACAAGAGAAAGTTACATGACCAATTTTTAAAATTTTGGACACAACAGAGTATTGAAGAAGGTGTCTGCGGGCTAGAATGTATTTCAGGGTTCTAGTGTCCACTCAGATACCTGGTGTCCCTACCTTCTCTCGCTTTTCTGCACATTGCTTGGCTGAGATTCATGTTTCTGCAGTGACTTCCTCAGTTCCCTGTACGTATAAACAGCTCTTTCTAAACTGATGCTTCCATCCAGTTCTTACTTCCTATTTATCTATCAGTCCTTCCCACCAGGAGAAACGAGGAAAGAGGCCTGGGCATCATCCCGCGGTCATCCTGACTTGTCTAAACGCTCCCAGGCATGGTTTTGGTCCTTGTCAGCCCGTACCCAGGCAGGCAGTGTGTGAACGCTGCTCAGGGGTTAACAACACAGGAGCCATTTCCAAGCGGCAGGTGGGACACAGCCGCTCTATTTTCAGGAAGAAGAGTGTCTAAGCATATGGATGCAAGCTGTCTCCTCCCAGCTGGTCTCAAGGACAGGGAACGAGCCGTGGCCGTTTTTGTTTAGCAATATCCAGAAGGGGAGAATTCTAGCGGCAAACAATAACTTGGGGAGCAGATGTGGTTCCTTTAACGTTTAACTCATTGTTACAGTTTCTAATTATGTGTTTACAATTACAATTATGTATGCTTAGAGTTGACTGTATGCCTTTCTTAAAATGAAAATAAATGACTCATTTTACGTAGAAAATATTCGCAGGGGCATTTTCAGATGCTTCGTTATCTGTGATTAAGCTTCTGTGGCTGTGCATCACTGTCTTCTTAAACGTGTATCTTTCTCCCAAGTACGTTAGCTCTTAGTCTATTTATATCTCTTTTTTTTTTATCATACTTCTATGTATTATAATTTGTTATTGAATCAATACCTTATATTCTCTTAACTTTTTCTACTAAACTCATTTCTATTCCTATTTTTCACACCTTTGTGTGATCCTCCCACCCTTGTATAAATCCTCCTGCGTGACAAAATAATTGACATAAGTAAAACTGCTATTCATAATTGATGTGCTCTCTGTTTAATAAATAAGGTATCTGTCATATAGGGGGCAAGATTTCCAGTTGCTAAGCAGACTGGATGAGTGGTGACTGTATTTTCAGCTTCTGTCCAGAGGAATAGAAAAGGTAAGTCTGTTATTCTTGATAAGAAATTATTTCTTTGGAAAGTAAATTCTGGTTGAAGATGTATCTGAATGATCCCTTAAAAAAAAAAAAAAAATCAATCTGCTATACATCAAACTTTCAGAGCTGTCACTGTTTGTTTCACAGTAGCAAAAAATGCCAGTGGGGAACAAAAAATTAAAAAGAGAAAGTTTTTTCTGCTGTTAATGAGACAGAGGTGACTGTAAACAATAGATGCCTTATAGCTATTCTCAAACAGGAATCAAAGCTGTAATTAAATATAAAACACTGTCAGTGATAGGCTCTTTAATGTAACACATCTCGGTTGCTTTTCCTCTATCAAATATCTTCACTTAGACAAAAGCTGAGAGTGACTGAAAACAAGAGAAGAAAGACTTGTGCTGAAGACTGATTTCTTGTTGCTTGTGACACACCAGTCCTGTAGCTTCAGTAGCAAATATTCCTGACTAGTAGTCAGAATAGAGCTAATTACATAAATTTGGTGGCATCTGTTCTACTAAATGGTGCCATGTGAAGAGAGTTTGTTCATGAATGAGCATAGGCTTCAGCTGGACCCCAAGAAAAGGCAGATCCAGACAGCCTGCTCTGTTCAGACCTTGGGCTGTCTTGTCCCCAAGCTCAGAGTAGGCAAGAAATAAGAGAGGAGATAACTTGGGGAACTCTGGTGAAGAGCTGAAGCTTCTTCACCTTTGTATTTTTGAGTTGTGTTATAACACAAATATGTTGGTGATGGACAGATGGCAGCATTCTTCCAAAACCAGAGGTCTGAAGTGTTGCTTCATGAATACCCACAAATGAGAACAAAGTAAAGGGAGTACTGGAAGGCAGAGGCAACTCTCATGCAACACCTGCCTGAGCTAATCAAAAGGATACACAACTTCTGCGCAGTCCTTGATCAGCTGTGCAGTGCCTCAAGCCAGAATCCAGCCTATATATGTAAACAAAGAGGAAGCCCTGAGCAAGTAATAGGAAATAGGCCAGAGGATTTGGTATAAAGAACCACAGCTCTTACACGGTGCAAGTTAATTCTCTTCTTGCATAATTTTCTACTTGCAAATCAAAAGAAAGTAGTTCAGAAGCTGAGCCACTTCCCACTGTAAGGCTGTAAGATAAAGTCAAAATCTACCGCACTGAAGTAAGAGTAGGTGTATGAACATAGTACAACTAATCCGTGAGTTTTGGAGTAGTGTAGCAGTTAAATCCAAAGTGTTTCAATATAAAATAGAAACAGTCTTACATCTAAACTACAAGAGGAAATAGAGTCAGAAGGAAAAAAAAAAAATCTATTCCCATTTAAATCAGAACAGCTCTGCTACAGCATATGACACTGAAGAAGTTCCTCTGCAAGGGAAGATACTCACCAACTACTTCTACTTGCCACCTCAGAGTTCAAGGAGTGTCTGGATCACAGAATCACAGAATGTTAGGGATTGGAAGGGACCTCAAAGTATCATCAAGTCCAATCCCCCTGCCAGAGCAGGAACCTAAATGACATCACACAGGAAGGTGACATCACACCTGGATGGTGCACTTAGTCATATGATTTAGTCCTGCAAAGAGCAGGGAGTTTGACTCGATGATTGAAAGGCTGAAGGATTTCAGTCTTTCTAGTCTGGAGAAGACTGAAAGGGGATTTCATCAATGCTGATCAATATCTGAAGAATGAGTGTAAAGAGGATGGGGCCAGTCTCTTCTCTATGGTGCCCAGTGACAGAATGAGGGGTAATGAACGCAAACTTGAACATAGGTGGTTCCATCTAAACATGAGGAGGAACTTCTTTACTTGGAGGATGATGGAGCACTGGAACGGGCTGCCCAGAGGGGTGGTGGAGTCTGTCTCTGGAGACATTCAAAACCCACTTGGACACGTTCCTATGTGACCTTCTCTAGGTGAAGCTGCCTTGCAAAAAGGGTTGGATGAGATGATCTCTAGAGGTTCCTTCTAACCTCTACCATTCTATGATTCTACTTTTGAGAACAATGGAAGCAACAAAAGCCTGCTTTGTTACACTTTGAAGTGAGAAGTTTGGAATTTCTAACGTCTAACAGACTGAAAGGACTAAGATTTCCCCACTGCTGGAGTACACAGTGCCCTTTGTCTGCAGATTCCCTAACGCTCACATGTTGAGTTTGTCTTGCAGCTGTGTCTCAATAGAAATCAAAAAAAAAAGAAGCTTTTTCTCCTTTTACAGAGATACTTAGTGACATTTCTGGGAATTTGATGTCACTGAAAGAGCTGAGAATCTCTAAATTTATGTTGACAATGACAAATATGTTAAAAATGTAATTAGGAAAAAAGCTGATAGACATCAAAGCGTACACACATGCACAGTCTCAGCTAACCTGCACCACAGATCCTTCTAAGAACCAGACTTGGAGTATTGGTGACTTAAGGTCCAGAAACTGCTTCAGGGCAGAACAAACAGCATATAGATCTCCTGCTTTATGGCACCCAGGGGCAGAAACACCCCTGAGGGACAGCAGTCTGTGAAGGACCCAAGCTGGAGCAGAGGAAAATTAATAAGAAGCAAAGATCTAGAATCCACTAAAAATATGACCCCAACCTTCTGTGCCACCCAGCACTGACCCAGAAGAATTGGGATGGGCTAAGTGTAGCACACATAAAAAAAAAATAAAATAAAAAGAGAGAGGTGTGAAACTAGGAAGAGGGGAGAAGAGGTGTTGTCTGAAGTTCAGTCTGAGTAAGGAGGAGAAGAGAAGATGTTTCCCTAAGTTTTAATTCAGTAATCAAAAATTTGTGTTAATTGGCAGTAAGTTAATTAAGTAGAATTCCCTGTGTCAAGACTTTGGCCTGTGCTACCTTTCTCTGTTATCCACCTCTTAAGTGAGAGTGTTTCAGTTTCAGAAAGCCACTCCTCTCCTGCCTCAGTTAGAAATTGCTAGGGGTTTGTTAGCTGGCAAACCAGCAATGCCTGAGCGCATGTTTCTCATTGAAACCAGCGGGCAGCTTTTCATGGTCACCACTGATGCTTAATAAAACAGGACAGAGAGTGATCCCACATATCCAACTGCTCTTCATCACTCCTCTACTGCTGGCATGCTCTCTGTCAAAGCTGTAGTCTGTACCAATAAGAAATTTTCTAGACAGAGCCAAAGCATGGCTTGAGGATATCACATGGCATCCCATAACTCATGGGGCGTGTGGACCAAAATGCACATGATTTGAATTCCATTCTTACATGGCCCTCCAATCCACCACAGTAGGCTCTGCACCCTCAAAGACTGCTGCATGCCTTTCTGTGGCACACGTGAAGTTTTCCTTAGTTTTGTGACAGGAAAACACCATACTGGTGGTGAACACTTTTGACTGAAATAAGAAAAATTTGTACAGAAGATAGCTATATGTCTTGGAGCCTGTCCTGGTTTGAGTTAGAACAGAACTAATTCTGTTCAGTGATCTTACTTTTCAGCTCAGCTCTTCTAACTAACTGCACTTTCTGAAAATAGCAGCATGTTTTCACAGGCAGTGTCTGCTTCCAGCAGTGATAACACTCAGTGTTTGGAGTGGCTGCCAAGGATTGGTGTGCAGGTAGCTGCTGCATTTTGTATGCCACATTGGGGAGCGCAGAGAGTAAAAGGCTGCACCTGTGGAGAGGAGCAGATAGGACAGGTGACCCTAAACTGACCAACGAGGTATTCCATTCCATATATGTCATATTCGGTATATAGCTGAGGGATCGTGAGAGTCAAGCTTTTCTTCTCCTCCTCTTCTTCAAAGGTTGGCATCTGAGGAGGACTCTGTCCATTCTGCCCTTGATCCTGATCCATGAGTTCCTGAATCCAGTAGCAGAATCCAACTACTGAACATGGTTCCCATCTGCTGCTGGGCCCAGTCTAGGACTTCCCCAGTGTCTTCTCCATGGCATCAGTGGTGATGTTGACGTAATTGCATAAGGGGTTTGGGTTCTACACTGGTTTTGCATACATTTCTATATATTCCATTTTATTATTATTTTCATTAGAGCTGTTCTAGTTTCCTTTTCCAATTGACAAGTCTCTCTCCCTTATTCACTTTCACTCCCCACTTTGGGGAGGGAGAGAGGTTAAGAGAGAGTGTCTATTATAGGTCTAGTGAGTTGTCCTGACCCTAAACCATGACAAAGCCCTTGGGTGCTCCCCACACAGCCCTACAGAGATCCAGAGGCAAGTGCGACTTGCGAGCCTTGGCTTCAAGGCCAAGGAAAAAAGGAGTTCTAGACAGGTATATTTTTTCTACCCCAGAGAATATTTTATTTCCCTTTTACCTCATGGTAGTGTTGTAGTTCCTTTTGTCACAAGGTGGGAGATAACTCACAATCATTTATGTAGGTGATCTTACAGCTTTGCTCCTGCTAACAATTCAGGTAAGGAGCTGGCACTTAGAGCTTTCTCTGGAACTCACATCAAGTCAGCTCTTACTTCTACTTGATCTTTTTGATGGCCAGAGATCATACTAATGTCTTACACTTTAGGATATTATTGTCTACGGAATTTAGTATGTGTCAGTAATCTTGACTTGACAGGCTGCTCATACTCAGTCCACTGACTTGCAACCTCTGAACCACTATGCAGTGGCTATTCTAAAAATTAGGTGCTTGAGGAATTTGAGTCCTAGACACCATAGGCAGTATCTCTAAGATAATGTTGCACATAGTGTAGTGGAGAAGAGGGTGGATATTATGGCATCAATTAAATTCCTTCAGCACAGTCATTTGCAATGCTGTACAATGTCTTGCCTAACCCTTTCGGTGTTCCTCCAGATGGGAGCAGGATTCTGTATCTCCTATGTCATACCTGGCAGCTCAGCACGGACATCTTCAATATTCTAATGCAACTCAAATGGCCCAATTTCCTTTATTTGGACAACTAATATGAGCCAGAATCTACTATAATAACGAGAGTTTTGATCTTCAATGTACTTTCAGATGGCTAAGTTGGAGCTGAGTCTTACTCAGTTTTCTTGAACCCTAGATTAATAATAAACTGTGGCCATTTTTAAGTCTAGCAGCTGATTTTAATTATATAATGATAGGTATAATATTTGGCATGGTGTTTTGTCTGCTAAATTCCCTCCACAGAGTTATACTCTAACTTTTTTAGCTCTGCATTTCTTTCTTCTTCTTCTTCTCAAAGCTAAAGGACTGACTCGAACAACAGTCAAGGCCCTCAGGTTCCTCAAGGACCCTTCAATCTCCGAGCTTGACAAAAGCGAATCAACGACTTGAGCTAACAAAAAAAGCTGCTCCGCAGTCAGAATCAACCTGGTAATATTTTCCCAGTGCAGAATGGCAGCAGCCGCCTTCTTCCTAATTAATTACCGCCCCAGCAGAGTTGTACCAATGTGTTTTGCAAAGTTCTCAACAACAGTCTCTTTTGTGAAGGAGCTGAAAACAGGCACGCTGCACTGTGTTGATTGATTGATGAACCTCATTGCAGTGTATATAATAATGTGCTAAATGTTACATATGCCCTCAGTGGGTAATTTCAGGAAATTATTAAAATGTGCTTCTTTTAAAAGGTTTGTTAATGTAAGTCAAAGAGACACTTAACAGACCCAATGCTGATTAGTGTGGGTGACCACGGTATGCTGGAGTCTTTGATATTTCTTGGCTTTTTCTTGGTTTCCCGGAGGCCCTTTGGACAAAGCAAGAAAGATGGCTGAGACACCCTTGGCCTTCTGGGAAACTCAGTGACATTTAAAGACTTCTGGGGCCTATTCTGTTAATATCTAAACTAATTAAAATCAAATCATAATTGTAGAAGCTTGTTCACCAGAATTCTAATAAGACTCGGAGCAGTACACGCTGCACGCTGCTGTGCTGACAGCTCTCTCAGCTGTGTGAGAAATGTCTTACTCTACAGCAAATTGTTCTCAGCTATTTTTCTCCATCTTACAACCAGGTCCTTATATAAGAAATGTCACTTCAAATGTAAGATGAAGCCTTGTTTCAATGTGTCTCTTTCCATATACACAGAACACATTTTGCTGTACCGTGTAATGGGGTATGTGTCAGGGTGTGGCAGGCTTGAATATACCAACTCTGTTCTTATTAGGACTGAATGTGATACCTTGCACTGAACTTCACCTTGCAGAGCTCCAAAACTATTTCTGGACCTATATTTGCTACCTGAAGAGGCAGTGAAGTTGAGGAATAAAAACACTTGCTAAACAGCCGTGAGTTAGGTTCCCTTTTTCTTACTTCACTCCCTGCATGATCGTGGCGAGTTCCTTCCAAAACGTAGGAATTGGAAGGAAATCAAAATTAAAGACAGCGTATGATTGTATAAATCCCTACAGTGAATAAAGGGTACAGTTAATTTTCTCTCAATTTAAATCTGTCACTCCTAGAAAGAGTACAAAGAAAGGTACTCAAAGATGGTCAGAGGTAGAGAAAACTTTCAGTTTTCCTTGATCTATGACTCCTCAATACGGCAAAAATAACTGAGAGGGGATGTGATAAATAAATTAATAGGTGAACAGAGAAAGTTTACTCATCGCTAAAAAAAGATGAAGGAAGGTTTATTATCAGGCAGAAAGCTTAAAGCAAGTAAATAATACTTTTTTTCATGTGGTTGAACTGTGGAACTCTCTACTATGGGCTGTTGTAGACATGTTCAAAGTGGATTGAGGGAAATTAATGATACTTCAGTTGAAAACCTGAGTTAAAAATTCCTCTACACCAATAATGGCTGCAGGCTGCAAGAATGTATCACAGGAAGGATCACTCTTATATTTTCTTTCTTATGTTCCTTGGTAAAGGTTTCCAATTGTATACTGGTACATAAACATTTTCTCTGATCTGAGATATTCAGCTCACTTTCTTAAGAAATCAGTGACATATTAGGGCATGTAGGTCCTGTTCACTTCAACAGAATAACTAAACATACTAAATGTTTAATCAACTAAATTACAAAAAGAAAGAAAATTTGGGCCACACCCAAAGTATGCAAATATTGCAGAGCAAAGATTAATGAACACTGAGACGGAGGGTCTCACAAAGTACAGATTTCATCACCCGTTACACACTTCTCATTGAAGGCAATGAGAACTTCATTAGAGTTTTTACTGGAAGCAGAGGAAGGTCTGCAATAAAGTTTTATTTAATATGTCTCTCATTCCATTAAAATTATTGTCTCTCCCATCTGCATTCATATCAGATCATGAGAAGGCTGGTAAGGGTAAGTATCACAATTAAAGGTAATTAACCCAGCAGGGAATCTCTTCTCAGGTAACTATTGACATGACAGGGATTTGGGGAGAGAAAAGACAGGAGGGGATAGGTTTCGTGTATTCCATCAGAGCTTTCAAACCAGTGCAACTAAGGCCTAATTCTGCTCCCTCAAAGTCAATAGACAGGCAGTGTCTTCACTCACGTTGCGACTGGAGAAGATCATGGGCCATAGCACCGCAATATTGTAAATGATAGGTCTGAGCTGAATGAGAGCTGTGCCTGATAAGTGCATACTACTGCTGAAGTATACGTCTGTCAACTCAGCTCTGAGTCTGGCAGGTCTTATTTTTAGCGTCTGTGTGTTCAGTGTCACTACGACTGTACAGTGAAATACCTGCATCAGATCAGTAAGACACTCTTATGGAAAGCAGCGTGAGACTATAACAAGTATTAAAGCGTATTGGAAAGGTTTATTAATATTTAGCAAAACTAATCTGTTTCTCACTAGCCAAAACATGCACATCCAGCCCTTTTGGGAAGACAGCTTTGAAGATTCACCAAGTTGAAATGAGGTTTTCTGTGCTGTATGTAACCATTCATATTCTCTTTGGGCTAAATCCTGTTCCATAAATTTGAAGTCAACCTTTGAGATTTGGGAGATCATTAGAGGGTTTGTGTATGTTTTCTTCATTCTGTTTTTCCAGATAGGCCAAGCGTAGTCACTTTATAGATGGGAATGTGATTTAAATAATATGACTTTGCTAACATTACATTTTGAATTTATCTTTATTAAGGCTGCATTTTAATTTCATTCCTTGTATCCTCATTAAGCAACTGTTTGCTCCCTCAGGCATTTTTTCAAGCTAACTTTTAATCTACCTATTGATACGCAAAGCTGTAAAAGTTAAAACCTATTTGAATTTTTATTTGGAAATCTGCTAGATTTTTTCCCCCTTTATAGAACTGCAGGCATTCTGCTTTTGCTGGAGATGGTCTATTTTCCCTACATAATCAGATAAATATTAAATTAAATAACACATACTCATATCAATGTTTTGTACATAAAGCCCCCACCTCTAGAAAATTATATATTAATTGCAATAGTATTTTAATTTGCATTACTATTGCCAAAGCTCTGTCTAATCATCTGTCTGAAATCCTATCCCTGTAGCATTCAGATGTTGGACAGCCATTGCAATTAGCAGTGAGTGGGCCTAAAGGATGTATATTTTCCTTGTTTCTTTTGATTCTGATTTCTGAACATTGCACACACTACTTTAAGATGACAGGTGACGGAAAAAAGTTCAGTGAGAGAGAAAGTCATTGATGGGGATCTGCTTTACATAACGTGGTTTCTTTGGACATAGAACGATGGCAAGATCTGCATCACACAGACAAAAAAATCCTTTTTTTTTTTTTCTGATACCGCTAAAGAATAAGCTTCTCTTTTGCTATATACAATACCTACAAACTTTAGGCATCATTACTTGACTAAAAGAATGGGAAATATTGACACATCTCTGTGAGTTAATAAAAGCACCCAGCATTGATTAAGGTTGCGAAGCAAGTTAATGGTGTCTTGGGCCATGGATTTGGTTTTCATGCTTTCTTATCTAGTGCCCTCATCGTCCACCCTTTGTGTCTGATTGGCTGCAGTGGCCATTTTGGAAACTGAGCCCTGTGCCTGTATTTGCATCACATAAGTCAGTGCGACGTACAGTGATAGCGAGTGAGGTACCGTCCTCCTCATCTTTTCCTCCCTCCTCCATCGCCTGCATTTCTCCCAGTACAATCCAGTTCAAGTCACTGGATATTTACCTAGAGAAACAAAATTTCTGGTCCTTGGTTTGATATAACCCTTCATTCCCCAAAACTCACATAGTCTACAGTTACTGACTGCTCTCAAACTAAGTTAGTTTAGAAATACTTCTCTAGCTCAGCATTTCTTGTTCTGAAAAGCTGGGTGCTACCTTCAGCGAAAAAATAAAGAAAACCTCTAAAGTAGGTCAGGAATCAGAATCAAAAAGGCTGCTCAAGGTAGACTTAGATCTGTAGGTATGTGCAATTTTAACTCACTGGTTCTTCAAAACATAAGCTCATGAGCGTATAGCACAAACAATAGCAAAGAAAAAATGTTTGTATTACAGGTGTTTGCACGTGTCTTAATTATTCCCTGTTTAGTGACAAACAAATAAAAATGTGTAGAATAATAGCTAGAAATAGACATAAATTGCACAAACATAGCTAGATTTTTTTTTTTCTTTTTGTTGCTTACTGATCTAAGTATTCATTTCATATACCCTTTCAATTATGACTGGATTTCCTTGTAAGTGACACTCTGAGCTCACTTCTGAGGATGTTTTTTCTGAATAAAAATAATTCTGCTGAGAGCAGTGGAACAACCTGTGCATTTGTGGACTCCTGCACTGAGACAAACTGCGGGCCCTTAGCAGGAGGAAAAATAGTGGTGGTGCTATTCCAAATAGTAGCTGATTGTTTAATTTACTGTACAATCTTTAATAATAAATATTACTTCTCCATTGCTGGATGTTTCCAAACCTGAAACTTCCTCAGTCTTGTAATAAACAAACCAATCCCAAAGGTAAAAATAGTGTTAAGTGCTGCTGCTTGGAAGTCACTAATAGAAGATGCACCAAGGTGACAACTTGTTTTTGCACAAAAAGATATCTCCTTGGGCTAGGTGGGGATGTGTTTCCTCAGAGGCCATCCCATGCTCCATTTCGTAGTCCATTGTGTGTACACAATTTGCAGGTGTGAAGAAGGGAAAAAAAACAAAAACAGTACAGCAAAGATAGCACTTCAAGTATGATCTCTGTTTTTTCTTCCCAGTTGGTCTAGTGAGTCCTCATGTTTTGGGTCAAGCTGAGCAACTTCAGGGGAGAAAAAAGTGTAACATCTCCACGAACATGCTCAGAAAGCTTAGACTGACCTCTCACCAGGCTCAGTAAAGAGTGGAAAACATTGGAATGAGTGCGACTGAGACAACAAAAAACATGAGCGTGAAAGAACACGTGCACATTTACAACCTCCTTCCAATATCACACAAAGTATGATTTGTGTCAGCTATATACTGAGCACAAGAATCACAAGTGATCCAGAAAATTCATGACTGATCTATCTAATAAATGCAATTGAGTAGCAGAAGCAGATTCAGGCAAATATCCCCACCTGAGCTTGAAGTCACATGGCTCTAAACTTAAGGTAGAGAGCAAATTACTTCAACTGGTCTGTACTCCACAGGAAGACAAGCATTTGCTCTGACTCCCTGTTGGGCTGGCACTTTACATATCCAGCACAATTCCTTCTATTAGAAGTAATTGCTAATGGAAAATTTCTACTGACTTCTGTAAGACGAGGTGGCCGAGATCCTGTGCAATGCTGCCAAAGTGCTGCCTGCAGTACTCAGGCTGAAGACAAGAGCTTATGGGCTACCAGTGGGAACCCAATGGGGGACCTCTTCATTCATCCCATTTTGGCATGTAATTGCTGGAGTTAAAGTCAGAATCTTGCACTATACTCAGGTTTGAATCTCGAGCTGCAAGTCACATGGATTTTTAAACTCCTTTTAAAAACACATGTATTGTTGGTTTATAAGTACATGTAATTTGTGTTATTAATTATCAAGTGTAATGAAAAATTTCTGCTTTTTCTCTCAGCACGATTCTGAAAAAAATGAAAAGGAAGCTTGATTTCTGACTTTAACAGTTCAAGATTATGGACGTGGCCTTGTCAAATGAAGACCAGATGCAGAAACACTGCTGACCTCACAATTTATCCCAAACCTCTACTGAATAACAACTGGATTCTTCATTGTCTGAGCTAAAAGGTCCTTTGGCTATAGGCAGTTGCAAGCTGATACAGCAAGTGGATCAGCAGATGGCTATGGAGAGGTTACTCACAGGTTCCAAATTGCACCTTGAGCTATCTTCAACCTCATCCAGCTCTATATATTTCAGCTGAGATGGAGTAGTAAGGGAAATAGAAGCTGAGTCAGATGCTTTTGATTAACCTCCTTTCAACGCCTGCTTTTGATTAAAAATCTGAATCATGCTGTGAAGAAGTGATCCTAATTTGAGTGCAAGTTTGGTTTCTTTTGAGGGCTGCTTTTATGAGGGGAAAATAGTTTTCACACAAAATGTTTCTTCCTTCTTTCTTTCCTTCCTTCTAGAAACACAAAATTAATTAGTGTTGTCCTGATTTATACCATATGAGGGCTGAGCCTCATTTCTTCCTAACATCCACGTGAGTTTCTTATATGGAGATTGCTAAGGGACTTCAGTCTGTTTTTGGTGGGTTTATGTTTTTAACATATTAAATATTTGTTGCTATTTAGAATAAGAATGCTATCCATTTGATTTCTCCTCAGTATTCTTAGCACTATACTGATCTGACTTCTGCTTTCAGAGATCTCAGTTGCTTTAACTTACCAAAAAGCTGAGGCAAGTCACCAAGCATACGAACGTCTTTATTAAGGGAGGAAGATTTGGTGGCTCTTTGATGACTCACATTCTACAGGTGTAACATATTGGTAAGAGAACTAATGCTGAGCTGGGTTGTCACTGCTGACAGTTAGCAGCAGCAGGTTCATCAATTCCTGAAATCAGGACATCTGCAATTCCACCAGCTTGATGTTCCTTGACAGCTACCAGGTAAGTCTCTAGATGTGCTGCTGATTGCATAAACCACAAGAATGATCAATAATATCTGATATCACTCTATGTAGTCTAACATGGAAAGGTATCATTTGGTTATTAATAGAAGGTTATATTAGGTACTCAATAGTGAAGAACACTGCTGCAAAAATGTATGCAAGAAATCAAACAGCTGAAAAATTACTTCTAGCAAGATATTTTCAATTCTAATATATCAGAGGAAACCCTTACCAGGTCACAAAAATCATTTAAGCTCTAGCTTTGTGGTTTCTGACGTAGAATGATGTCACTGTTTTATGTGAAATATTTCCTTGTGTCCTGCACAAATTTGGCAGCATTCTCATTTTTCCAGTCCTATATAGTTATGTAAATCAGAAATGTTGAATCACAGTACAGAAGTTAGCTACAGAGCTCAAATTATCCCTTTATAACATGCTTTTTGATATTTAAAGTTTCCTGCTGTAAATACTTTTGAATATCTCGTCTTACAGTGGAGCTGTGAGAACCAAAGGTCTTAAGAATTTAATTTAGTTTCACAGACTTATTTTGTGCAGGGGAAAAAAAAAAAAAAAAGGTGCTTGGAGAAACAATGATACATTTAAAGCCATCATCTCCAAAAGGAAACTTCCAGATTTTTCACTTGGAATGCCTTTTTTAAAACTAAAACTGTTTAACATTTTTATTTTGATATAGTGCATTTTTAAGGTGTCAGGTAACCAAAATGTCTATGATTTTGCTGGAGGAGGAGAATGCCTCTGATTTCCCTTCCCTATAGTTACAGCTGAAAATGTAGTAAGACTAGACTTTCTTAAAAAATTTCAAGATCTTCTATGTAATCAGCCTAGAAACTTACTTGCAACATTGAGTTATGCCCATTGGGGAAACTGCTGACATCAGAGTGTGTGTGAAGGCACATAATAATAAGTAAGAAAAGTAAGTTTGCAGGTAATTACATATTTTTTCCTGCAACTGAAAGACAGATCTGGGCTAAGTGTCACAATCTGGAGCACTGGAACAGGCTGCCCAGAGAGGTTGTGGAAGCTCCTTCTCTAGAGAATTTCAAAACCCACTTGGATCTGTTCCTGTGTGGCCTGTCCTGGGTGATCCTGCTCTGGCAGGGAAATTGGACTCGATTTCTAGAGGTCTCTTCCAACTCCTAGCATCCTATGATCTGAGGTTGCTTTTACTTTACCTTGGTATTTTATTTTTCTTCAGATTGTTGTAATATCTTTGATTCTGCCTTCCCAAAATTTGCTCTCCTATCTTGCCCTTTCCTGTTTTTAGGTTGCTTCCCATTGCAAACCCTTTAAAGGCTGATACATGCAATCCTGCAAAGTCCTGAATACTTCCAGCTTGTTTCAACCTTTTGAGTTGTAATTTTAAAATAATTCTAATCTTGAAAATGATCAAGACATATTGTGAAAACATCTCTTAATGCCTTGTGTAAACAAGGATCCAGCTGGCATAATAAAAAGCCGTGACTACAGGTTGCTGACTCCTCTCCCCTACTGCCAAATTTGCTTTACCACACCGAGAAGAACAATGTTAGTCAAGGAATCAGCAGGCTGGACAAAGAAAGGAGCTTTCGTTCAAACCTCCCACTGACACTGAGCTTCACAGGTAATAAGCAGGACTGGCCTAAGGCCAAAAATAAACTTTTTATTTGGCTCTCTCAGTAAAGGAGACTCTACTCCTACAACACAGGACTTCAGCAAACTTTCCCTGAAGCGAATGAAATTTCATTCAACTCAGGACTGTTAAAAGTGATTCTAGGAGATGGTACAACTCAGGCCCCTTGTATTGGTTTTCTTTCCAAAGTCTTATTTAGCAGCTAAAGAGTCCTTTGAAAAGATATCAGGAAATTTTTTTAAAAGATCTAGATGTGTTTGACGTTCACATTATGCACCATGAGGAAAAATAAATAAACAAATCCTGTTCTGTTTTTGCTTTGCAGATTTTTCAGTAACCACATGAATAAACTAGATTGTGCACGTGCCTATGTACCTTCTTTAATCAAAGAATAGAACAGGGACGATCTCTAAAGAGTCCCATAACTGGACTGTGCTGTGTAGCTAAAAAAAACAACGAAACAAAACCAGTGAAAATTAGAAAAGCTTTAAATTGTAATTAAGTACCTCCAGAAATCTGTGCGCGTTTAACACCTCAATGAACAACAGTCAGCTTCAGGAGGCGATTCTTTTCCCCAACCAGAAAAGTTTGTTGCATTGCAGGGAGAGGAAAAAAAAAAAAAAGAATCACAAAATTCCGTGAAAAGCAAACCAAAATTGTCATTCTATTTTTCATGAAGAAAAATGTCATTTCCTCCTACATTTCTCATTCTCAGTACTATAGCTGTTCTTTTGCATTCTGTGACATTAAGTAAAGAAGTGCTTGTGGAATTTTCTTTTCTAACTTCACTTTCTTTCTTAAATGTGACTCATTTAAAAAAAAAAATCCACAATCTGATTAACTGTTCTAAAACCACTTGATCATACTCCAAAGATCAAGAAGCACACCAATAAACAATTTTAAAGTTTCATTTTAAAAAATAATTGAATATTTCTAATCCTAGCTGTCTCAATCCCACGTGTTAGTTGCAGAACGAAGTAACCTTCTTCTGTATTTGAATTTCAATTTTCTTTTAACATTTTGCAATATAGATTTTCATACAGAGAACACTTTTTTTTATATAAGCAGATGCCACTCTAGCTGGCATTTCAAAGACGTGTGACTGAATTTCTGAATGTCTGAGAGAAATGTTAAAAGTGACATGAAGGAAAGCAAAGGATTTGACTATTGTTTCAAGTGTTCTTTATTTTATTTTTTTTTAATTTAAATGCAAAAAAAACCTGAAGATATTATTCAGTAATACTAACAATGATGTTTCTATAATGCTTTAAATTGCTGAAGTTCCTATGTAAACACTAATTAATTCCAATAATACCCACAACTTTTAGATGTTAATATTAACCTTGCAAAAGTAAGTGGATCTGCGTGTGTGTGTGTGCAGAGGACTACATTCCCTCCATGTATTCACACGCACAGACTATCCAGTCATCTGTCAGTCTCTAATAAGAAACAGAAGTGACATCTGTCATGCATTCCAGTAAACACATTAAGCAAACACAATAGGACCCCAAAATGTTTACTCAAGTACTCTAATTAATTGTGACTTGCTGTAACAGAGTTTTCTATGAATTAAACAGCAAGATCCATGCTCTCTCCTCCCCCTGCTGTAGCTTTTTGTGCAGTGGGGAAATATTTAAACTAAAGACTTCCCTTCTGGCCCTGCCAAGGTGCATTTTTTCCTCATAGACTTGACTTGCAGTAGAAGTTGATGTGAGAGTTTGTCATGGCTGTTTTGACAGTCCGGTCATCCTAATCCAGGGATCTGGTCCCTGTGGTTTGTCAATTATCCTACTAACCCTACAGCGAGAGGAACACTCAAGGCACTGAACTGTCATCCAATAACCAAGAAATAATGTCAGCAGCCAGTGAGTAGGGATTGTGAGAGATGGGGATGCTTTTGACAACAGAGAAGTGTGGATCATTTCAGCATTTATTTTATTTATAGACATTGGTAACAAATTAATTACATCTCACTGCAAGGCTTCTCTAAAACTTGCCGGATCCAGACCTGCATGTATACATAGGCTGACAAGCACAGTCGAGTGCTGAGATTGCAGCACGTAGATCCAGTCATGGAAGTTCGATTCCCGGTTTCTTTCACTCCCCTCCTGTGACCTTGAGCTTATTACTTGGCTTGGATATGTTTTGATATCCCCCTGGATAAACCGAGGATAAAGGCATCCACTCTTAAGAGCAGACAGAGCCTTAATCAATTAATGCCTGTAAAGGACATTAAGATCATTTAACAAAAGGTAGAATTAAAGTGCAAATTATGCTAAGGTCCTACCGAAATGAAAGGCATGTCTGTTTAAAAGGGGATTTGGATGCAGAAGGCTAGACAGCAAAGAAAATCTAGGTGGAGGATCACAGCAAGCTTGATTCTGATAAAGTGTGTATCAGGATAATTTGGCTTAACTCCCCGCTTAATACTAACAAAGCAGGCTCTGCCCTGGATTCTCTTGGTGTAAAGTTACACTAATCTGTGATTTCACCAATTAAACCAACTGAGAGTCTAAATTTTTGGCTCTTGAAGTCCTCATAATTACAGCTATAATTTAGGGTTTTTTTTTTTCATTTCCCGAGTCTATTTTTCCTGTTGTTTCTCAATCATAGGTTTAGTCTAATCATGCTAAGTGAGAAAATATGTCAGAGGAAATGAAGTGCTAGAGACAAACTAAATCTCTGGAGTCATCCTCTTCCCAGGTTAGCCATAGTGTGACCAGCCAGACTGGTTGATGAGAGTCTCTTACACTTTTAGTTTCTTAGTTTTGATGTGATATAGAAGCAGTTACTGATTCAAATTTTCTACCACCTGACAGCTCTTCAGAAAAGAATGGGGTGTGAGACAGGTGAATTCATGCAGCAGGTATTTGTCCCCATTGAGGTAACTTCTTTTAAACTGATACCCTCAGTTTTCTCATTTCTAGCAAAACAGTGTGGGAATAGGCCAGACAACACAGCAGTGGGACGAACTCTGATAAAGCACAGCTGATAGAAGATTTAAAATCTTAAGGGATTATTTCAAGACTGCTTTTAGTAGACTGAACAAATGAGAGCTCCAGGTTGTGGTGGTTGGGAAAGTTTATTCCAGGCCCTAGCACAGAAATGGAAAGAAGAAATTTACTGTGATCCTTGGAAAGAAAAGTTATTTCATTTGTACATGTTGCTTCAAAACCATAGGCGTTACTATTAGAATAACTGAATGTAGATCATGCTATTCATCAAATTATTGTCTCCTACACATTCCTTACATGACTGAAACAGGGACATCCACTTCTGACATTCAGGGAAGTCTGGGAAAACAGAGATGCCTTAAAGTGTCTGTTTTTAAAACCACCACTTTCATTCTTAACTATATTAGTGAGGAATTAAAATCTGGAGGACTTTTCACAGTCATGCCTGATGTTAGACCCTAGGCTATTTCAATTGCAGTATTGTGATTAAATCTGAAAAACAGCTGGAAGCCAGCTCAGGAAATATATTGTACTTTAGCAATGTGCTGCTATGTGCATATCACTTCATTGTGGAAAATCCGAACCATCTTATTCCTGAAATCCTTGAAAAAATTTGCCCAAAACAAAAAAAAAACCCAAACCTTCAGAATAACCTAAATAAGAAACAACTGATCCAACAGAAACCAGCTGAAGCAGCTGGTTCTTGTCATTTCCCACAGTAGTTTTCAGGTAGTTTAGGGTAACTTCTTATATATAGAAACATTATCTTGCCATCAAGCACAAAAAAAAAGTCTGTGCTGAGGATGAACATTTGCAAAGCCTAAGACAGAAGGTACGCTCTGATATGGAAACATACACAACATAAGGAAATAACGCTTGGCTCCTGAGAGCCGAAGCCATGAATGAGTCAACAAATGAAGGCCACCTTTTTTTTTTCCTCCTCCATATATCTCACCATTTTATGACCTGAGTATGATCCCTGTTATTATGGAAATGTTGTTCAAAAAAACCTTCTCTGGCTGGTTTATGTACTTGGTTCTTGTAAATGTAGATTTGCATAGCCACTCACCAACCTGATGGGAGTCGTTTGGATAATGTGCAAACAACCTGCAGCAGAATCCCTATAGATCTCACACCCAAGTGCCCAGATCACAAGAGAAGCTTATTTTATTACCAGTAACCTGGGGAGCAGCAACACCCATCCCTGACTTCAGGCCAGTCTCTTCATCCCACTCTCAGTGTGTATGGGCATACATTTTTCAGGTCTGTTGTTTTGTTCTTTAAAAGATGGGCATGCTGATAACACGAGCATGTCTGAAGATATTCCGACATGTTAGGGGTTGTGTCTGGGAAGTGGATATTACAGTCAGACTGCTAGTGAGGTGGTTGAGGGAAGATGGTAAATACAGCCCATCCCCTGACGCTCCCCACACCGATGAGTCTGACTCTCTAATACCTCAGAAGGCTTATTTCATAAACATCGGAGCCTTTAAAACAATTTGCAGGAAAGTTTGATTATCAATGAGAAACTTGAAACCTCTAAGACCGCTACTTGACAATTTGTCACTCAACTTCAGCAAAACTATAGGGGAAAAGCACAATGAATTAATGAATAGCAACAAATCCCCATGACAACATGTTGCTTCATTAAAATTTTATCAGCATTCTTCCTAAGGAAAGCATGCCTTCTGTTCTATGCTGAGTTTCTTCTACAGTGTTTTACAGACAATTCACAGCATTCTGGCGCTTCAAAATTAGTTCCTGTGGAGAGTGAGCTACACACAGACTCTAGATTGTGTCACACAGTGGTCTCCTGGGTGCCATGATGAAGTTTTGCCTGCATTTTTCTTGTGTATCTTATGCCTTAAACATTAATCAAGCATTTCCCAATTGCTTTCTTTGAGAATAGGTTAATTAGCTGCAAATGCATCTCTGTGTTAATTTTCAGCAAATGCATTAAACTGCATTTCATAAATATTTTCCTAGCAACCAAATAACAGCTTTGAAAGGAAAATGTTTTTATTGCTTTCGCTGGGGCTTTATCCTATGTTTTTTAGTTTTTCTTTTTTCTCTCCTTTTTTTTTTTTTTTTTTTTTTTTTTGGAGATCCATAATACATATCCATTGGTGTTCAGTGTATTTCTCAGTTCTGGGTGTAAGTACAAAAAAAGAAGAAGAATAGAAATGGTTGCTAGATACTGTAAACTTGCCAACAAACATAATCTAAGGATTTGATTAAAAAAAAAATAAAAATTCCTGCTCAGAAACACTGACATTATTTGTTTGGAAATTCAAGTTGTTTTAAAGAGGAAAAAAATACATAAATCATGAGAAAAAAGCCAAAATTACTCTTAAGCAGTAGCTTCTATGGATATCAGTGTCCTGGTTATATTAATAACATTTCCCTCAGAGCTTTATAGTCCACTCATTCCATGTATTTAGCTAGAAAAGCACCTAATAAGAGAATATCTGTTCCCAAAAACCTTGTAAGCGAAACAGCTTTGGGATACAAAGGCTGCAGGGAAGGAAATGAATTCCTAATTTTTCACCTGTGAGTTTAGGTATTTATCCCAGGGATTAGAGTGTGGAAGTGAACAGCTAAAATCTTGTTGCTTGTTTGAAAATTGTTTTTTTGGTTAGGTATGAGGATTATTTAGTTAGGTATGAGAATTAAGTGTCCATACTTTTGATGTCAGTTTTCTGAGACGGATGGTATTATAAAAAATATGTTTCTTTAGCATGAGATAATTATTTTCTACAAGCTATAAACATTGCAAAAGGCAGAAGGCAAAGCTTCCTACCTCCAGTCAAATGCCTAAACCGTGTATCTGTGTTTTCTCTTCTTATGGTCCCATGAATCTTGCCAGTCTTGAGCAGTGGTGCTTTAGAAAACATGTAGAGCTCTATCCAGAGAATATCACAATAATGAGAAAACACTAATTGGATGTGGAAACTGTTGTCATAACCACCCTGCAACTCAAGGAAAGCCTACAAACAAGGTCTTCTGCCTTCTGCTTGACAAGTCTAACCACTGGGCTGTTATACCAAATATTTTTACCCTGCATGTTTTTTTTTGTTTTGTTTTTTTTAAATTGAATTAATTGCAAACCTTGTAAGAGGCTCAGCAATGTAAGTCCCTCAAGTGACTGAGTGAAATGAATATCTTCATCTAAATCTGACTCTTTTTTTGAAAATTAATCTAGATAGTCATGGTCAGTTGGCAAAGCCAGGGCCCTACTAGGCATTTTCTGCAGCACCACTTGATTATACAATGAGGCTTATTATGTGGAATATGTCAATAACCATCTTCCCTTAGGTTGCACCATTGAAATAAGGCCTTAACTGCATCTAAATAGCTCATAAAATTATGTAACATGCTCCAGATAACATGAAAAAAACAGAAAATAGGTATTACAATGGTTAGTAGACATTTGCTTCTCAGTGAGGGACATCAGTGTTAATTGGGAAATTCTTTCTCTTCACCCTTTGTTTAACTTTTTGAGTTTTATTTTTTTCCCCAACCACTTGCAATCCAGCTAAACCGATATATTTATACAGTGATCACCTTCTTACACAGTGTATTCAACAAAAGAAAAATAGTGCAGTCCTCTTTCTCTCAATGGGAAGTTTCCATTGATGTTGGTGAGCTCTGGATCAGGTTCTGCAGAAGTCTGTTCCAGAGTCTTGGTCTGATAAACATGGAAAGAAACATTGAATCAGTAAATTAAGGAAACTGAGATATGTCTTCTCTGAAATCTTATTAAAAATAATTTTAATAATAGTGCTTCCTCAGCCGCACTTCTGTACAGGTTTTGGTTATTATAATTTGTGAGATGTCATTCTATGACTCTTTCTAAAATAACAAATTGAGGCCCAGCAGATTACAGTTCCACTTATAAATCATTTAATTTTAACAAAGCAAACACAGGACACCACCACGCTCTTGCAAAAAGAGATCTCATTGGCCTTCTCCTGCAAGTCTATCTCCTTCTCACCTTTTCTCATCTCCCTGTCCCTTCATGATATCATAAGCTTTGGACATTTTAGGATGGCTGGTAGTTGTATGTTCTCATGATACTGTCATGAGAAAGTTCTAGAGCTCCAGTGTTGGATGACAGGGGAGTGGTAGAGCAGTTTGGTGGGCACCTAGCTCCCAGCCAAGGTCAAACCACCACACCTCTGCAAGACTGTCGGACTACTAAATGCAACATATTTTACTCGAAGTTGTTCTCTTCTACCTGAGCTCACGTCTGTGTGCAATATCTAACAATGTTTGGCCAGACAAAAGAACTAAATCACGATGCTGAAATTACAGCTATCATTACCTATAACCAAAGCCAAATAGACAGTGTATTATTCTTGAAGAAAGCAGAAGGAAAACTATTTCCTTTCTTCTTTTCCTTTCTTTTTTTCCACTTCTGAAGACATCAGTAACTTGTGAATTAAAAAGCAAGGGGAGGTGGCTTTGAGCAGGGTTCAGATAAAACTGTCGTGGGGAGCATGTGGCGCTATTTAAGTTCCTTCTGAACTCTGCCTGCCTGTCTCTGTCCTGTAGTCTTTTTGAGGCAGCTTTTGTTAAAGGCAAGTCATGCCAATCAATCCTGGCAGGTGGTCTTTTTAGTTCCAGGTGTTGACAACAGGTATTTACTTTGGTCTCCTATATCCTGTATCACAAAGGGAGATGGTGAATTCAACATTCGTTGGCAGAAAGATGATAGACGACATTTACTGGCTCAACATTCTTCATGCGACCATCTCCACTGTTGTTATTCCAGTTCGTGTGCCTCTCCATAAGGAGTAACTTGGAGATTCAGGACTCGAAAATTCATTCTCCTACGCAGAGTGGTCTCTCGACCAAGACGCATATTTCAAAGAAACACTATGCTCCCCAGTTCTTTGTATTTTGTTATAAGGGAGCTTTTCATTCAGGCTATTTTAATTCATCCCTGAGTTTTAATGAGTTGCACTCTATTTTAATCTTAGTCATTTTTTAAAGAAATCTGATGGTGAATTAGAAACAGATGCATCCCTTGCAGACATTTCCTAAAAACTACAAGATGCTTAGAAAGTATCTGCTTTGCCAGTGTCTAGGAAAGGGCCATTGGGGATTGATACATATTTGTGTACCTTTATTAAATTAAATTAATTATCTGAGAGCATGAAATTATCTCAGCGCCTGATCTTTTCATTTTTCTCTTTGCCTCTTCTGTGACACGTCACGTATGCCACACGTTACCAGCCAAACCTCTGAATTAAGGTTTTGGCAATTAGAACAATGCTTTGAACATGCCTGCTCCAATAACTGCTGGGTTAGCTTTATTTATTTATTTTTAATATATTCTGGGTTGCTGTTTTTAGGGTTTGGTTTTTTTTTTTTCCTGTTAGGGAAGTACCATCAGGTAACATGAGCAATGTGAACACAGTCCTCTGCCTCATACATTCCAAACCAGTTTTATTAAATAAGTGTTATGGATAACTTGGTAAACCACTAAAATTTCCTAAGAACTTGACTATTCACTTATTTTTCCTTTTTTTTTTTTTTTTTTTGAAGAAGCCTTCTCAAGGGAAAAAGGCAAGAGAGAAAGAAAAACTTCACCAGGTGATGAATCTAGACAATTAGAGGAAAATGAATAAATGAGATGACTGCTGTCAGTGACCCATCTGAACAGGACCTGTAATAAAAAGAAAAAAGGAAATATTAAAAAAATAAAATCATCCTCTGGACTCTGAAGTTCTTTCTTGTAGTCAGACTTAAAATGACCAATGTCAACCTTTGTACACCAGAAGGAAGAAAACGCTTCATCCTTGCCTGGATGATGGGACAACATGAAATTGCAGTGTTCTCATAAAGCCCATTGTGACTCCAAGAACTACACCTTTAGACTCTGCTCAGAGCAGGTGTAGGCAGGTGTGTGCTAGTAACCAGCTGCTCCCCAAGACTCACAGGTAATTCTCTGCCTCAACTAGAAAGGAGCACCCAAACTGGCTGTTGGGTGCAATGCTGCAGGCTTGGGGAAGAGTGATTGGAAACTGCCTGGCAGAAAAGGGTTTTGATCAACAGCCAGCTTGAATATGAGCCAGTGTGTGCCCAGGTGGCCAAGAAGGCCACCAGCATCCTGGCTTGGATCAGAACTAGCGTGGCATGCAAGACTAAGGCAGGGATCATCCCCTGTACTCTGTGCTGGTGAGGTTGCACATTGAATTACGGGTTTAGTTTTGGGTCCCTCACAACAAGAAGGAGATTGAGGGGCTGGAGCGTGTCCAGAGAAGGGCAATGAAGCTGGTGAAGGTTCTAGAGCACAGGTCTTACAAGAAGTAGCTGGGAGAACTGGGGCTGTTTAGCCTGGAGAAAAGGTGTCTCTACAACTACCTGAAAGGAATTTATAGCAAGGTGGGGTTCAGTCTCTTCTCCTAAGGAACAAGTGATAGGACAAGAGGAAATGGCCTCAGGTCACATCAGGGGAGATTTAGTTTGGACGTTAGGAAAAATTTCTTCACTGAAGGGTTGTCAAGGCCTGGAACAGGCTACCCAGGGAAGTGGTGGAGCCACCATCCCTGGAGGAGTTTAAAAGATATGCAGATGTACCACTTAGGGACATAGTTTAGTGATGACCTGACAATGGTGGGTTAATGGTTGGACTTGATGATGCTGAAGGTCTCTTTCAACCAGAATGTTTCTATTTTTCCATGAATAGAATAGAACAAAAATCAATTAAATAGAATAGTTCAGTTGGAAGGGACCTACAATGATCACTAGATCCAATGTTGTGGCATGATGCACCAACTGTTTGAATCTGCCCCGGCCCTTTTTAAGAAACCAGTCTGCTCCACAGCTCAGGCTGTGCCTGTGCTCAGTGCCTGCAATCTTGTTATGCAGAGCTTGGAGATGAGCTGAGCTTCAAAGAAGGCTTAAACCTAAGAAGGTTTAAGAACCTAACCCACCGATGGGTTCCTCTCAGAGTTTCTTTAGCAAAATGACCTGTTCAGGCCCTTTTCCCCTTCAGGTTATGTTACTTACTGCACCAGCTCAGCCTACCTGATCTATGAGCTTGGAAGAAAAAATTTCAGGCCAGGTACATGTCTTCACACATTCACCATGTTCAGTTGAAATTGCTGTCCACAGGATATCTCTGTCTTGCCTTTGGTTTCTCACTCTCCAAATATCTCTACATCATTGTCTCACAGACTTTATCTCAGTGTCTTTCAGCTGAACTTTGTCAAGAATTTTGCAGTCTTTATATACTAGCCCAAATAACGCAATTTTTTTGTTTTTTATCTTTTCAAAGTATAGTTAGTGTTCCTATATTGACTATCTAGAGAGGGGAAGAACTCATTGAAATGGTGGCAAACGCATTGAACCTCTAAAATGGAAAACTGTTTTGACTTTTTGCATTTTATTCACAAAGAGAGGTCTTTTATTGATGCCAGCTCAGCACCTTGGAGAGAAAAATGATATCTTGAAAAGGCTTTTAAACCCTGAGGTTGACTGTGTTTTTTTCTTTCTTTTCCCTAGACTTTGTAAACACTTTTCCCTCTAAAAGTAATGCTCATAATTGTGGGATCTTCCATCTTTTTATAAGTAATATGATCTAAGTATTATAATTCTCAAGAAAAACCTTCCCCCCCCCTTTTTTTTTTTTTTTTTTTCTTTTTTTTTTTCTTTTTTTTTTTTTTTTCTATCATTTTTGAATGGAAGTTACTCAGTTAGGGAATAAATGCAGAACACAAAGATGTCATTTTCTTCCTTAAACAAGGTCAGTACCCTGACAATAAGGGCACTTTAAAAAGCTTTGTATTGTGCATGTGCTCATGGGGGAGAAGGAGTTGATCAATGTCCTTTCAGGTTTTTAGGTTTCTTTTTAGGAATTTTTCTTAGGTTATTAATTTTTTTTCTTCCTTTTTTTCCCCCTCGGTTTTTGAAATGGAATGAAATATTTTATGTTGTAAGGAGGAAAAGCATTAGGTACATTGCCATATTTTAGCAAAGGAAAACAGTCTGGCCCAGGTCTGGGTGTAGGGTTTTATTTTTTATTTGCAAAAGCTAAGAAACCTCTCAGAAATATTGTAAGAAAAAAGTATCTGGCTACTTGCTTTGCAGGCACAGATTGGCCCCTAATTCTACAAACCATAAGTTAGGGCTGAAGTTTTCTTAAAGTACTACTTAAAGAAGCCCTGCCATGAGCACTTACAATCGGCTGCTGATTTAAAACTTCTCTTGGAAGAAAAGCAACAGAAAGATAGCCCTGGATTTGCCACCTCATGAGGTGAAATTCATCTCTCTTATCTTGATTTCTAGTGTGGATGCTTCCATGTTAGTCGGCCATCTCCACATCCCATAGGAGTCAATGGAAAGAAATCATTCCAACTTCAGATTTTATTTTCTCCTTTTTCTGCTTGACTTTTGGTCATGATCACACAGGGCTTTCTATTTGTGCTGTATTGTTACTATCTGTTTATTAGAGCAGGAGTGTGTACAAATAGCCATCTTGATAGATTGTTATTGCTATATCACAATATTTACCTTGCCTATGAAGTATTTTATGGTACTAATTGCATAAATACTGGCCATTCTTTCAAGGACCACCTTTGCTTAGGAGTCTGTACATTAGAAATATCAACCTGTGTTGAACCAATTCGAAAGGTATAGCTTGAGAAATTAATACGAACAATGCACGGAGAGGAATAATGCTGCAGATGTTAGTGATTTATCTTTCCTTAGAAAAGTGAAGCTTCTTGCACTGTTAAGAGATGTAGAACTGTGAACCACTTTATATGATCAACTGTGAATTTTTTGGAAGTGTCATACCTAGCAAAAAAAAAAAAAAAAAAAAAAAAAAAGAAAGAAATTCGATGTTTCTAAATGGACCTTTGTTCTTGATTCTACTTGAAAATACTCCAGTCCAGCAAAGTAATAATGGTAAAGTGTCTTTCTCAGGTCTGAGTCTTACTCTGCAAAACATCCATACTCATGCCTAGACCTAAACCAGTTCAGCAGAATGCTAAGGGTGGGCTGAAGTCCTCTGTGGAGCAGAGTGGAACTGCTCATGTGCTTAAAGTGAACGACGCTCCTCAGAGCTTTGCTGAATCAATGTCAAAATCAGTTTAAAAAAGCTTAAGACGGCTTAGCCCTGCTGACCTGCAGACAGTTGCAGGTGTAATACATGATCCCAGTGCAGTTGCACGGGGGGCAATTCAAGGGTGGAGATGTACTTTTCCTGCTCCCATCTCTTTAAGGTAGATATAACATTATTTTAACATAATTTTGATGCTGATTTCATTACAAGGTTTAAAGGAAGATCAATGTAAATGTATGATATCAGCTACCTCATCTGAAAGGCTTTTATATAAGCAGGTGGTTTTGGACCTTGCCTCCAGCTATACCTTTTGATCATTTAGAAGGCTACTGATGTACCCCAGGCAACTTACGTAAAACAGTTATTTGTACTCATTTAATGCTATACCTTTAAACACCCCTTTAATCTATTTGCAGCTGTAAAAGGCTCACAGTATGGAAATGTTTTAAAGGAGTAGGTTTAACTACCACAATTAGGCTGGATTTTTTTTTTTTAGGGTAGAAAACTTTACCTCTTTCTTGAGCTGGTACTATCGTGTGCACATCCAAACACACTTGCTCCTCTGTAGTTCTGAGAAAATCTCTAAGCAGAAGCTCCTCTATCAAAGGTGGGTACTGCTGGATGGCAAGTGACTGAGTAAAGGCTGCAAGAATCTGTATATTTATTCCAGGAAGTGCATTTCAGAGCTTCAGATGATTCAAGAGACCTGTTAATCTTCACTAAAATTGAAATGTGTTTGTACTTATAATAAAAAACTAAAATAAAAAAATAAAAATGGAGAATTTGTGCTTATTTGTTTTACTGTGGATAAGCTCTGTCTGCCAAACTGTGTAAAATGTCTAATATCATGTCCAAAGATAAAAGCATAGACCCCAGATTCATTATTGAGATTGGCCTTACTAAACTTATGTCAGGGTAAGTTTGACCTAAAGTTTGCAAACCACTGAGAAAAGAGAGTCTAGTGATTTCATTCTTTATTCATTTATGTGACTGAAACAGTTCTTCCATTTGCTCTTTGTTTTTTATTGTGGTTTTTCTTGTGGGTGTTTTTTTTTGTTAGTTTTGTTGTTTTGTTTTTTTTTTTCCCCAGGTCAAAACAACAAACAGGGAAGTCCAGGTAAAATGTAAGAGCATTTCATGCAGCTTAATAATGTAATTTTCAGGTATGCTGTCTGCTCATGTGCTCTGTGCTAGGATCAGCAATAAATGTGCACAGCAAATCCATTTTATTAATACCTTTAATGGCTTCCAGAAGGTTCTGGTGTTTTATTCTGTCAAACCAGCCATAGAAAATTAGATTATCAGTTAACACATTTACAGTTTTTATTGTTTTTTGATAGCAACAATCACAACCCAGTAAAAGCATTCCTTCTCCGTAACGATATTCTGGGGAGCCAGGTGTTCTGCATGTTAGAACAAAATTACTACCTGTGATAAAGACAGGCTTTGTATAACACTGCAGTAGAATAAGGTGGAAGGGATATAACAATGCAATTACATGCTCATCTGTATTTCTGCCTTTTGGATTAATTTGTGGAAGCTGTACATACATCTCTATTCACAGAAATATATTTCTATGTACACACATGCCCATGCTTTCTTTTTTCAAACTGCAAACTGGCAGCAGCTATCTTATAACCCATAAGCAGACTCATTTCTCTAGTTTACGGTGTGTTTTCTTTGAATACTAAACCCGAATACAGACATCTATGTCTGAGTTAGTTGTAGAGCTTCCATTCCTAAATAGTGAATTTCTTCCAAAAACTTGATTTCTAAAAGAGTGATGGCATCAGACCCCAAACTGGCCGTTTGGCTTTCCATTGACTGTGCAGGAAGTCTGATATGGTTTTATTTGCAGATGTTTGTTCTGAAGACATTTATTGAAGATGAATCTCATGCTTTCTGCTCCTTTTTTTTTTTTAATTTTGCAAACTTCAGGAGAGAAGTCTTGGTGAATTATTAATTTTTTAATTACTGTAATCACTAATACCTGAAAATTATTTGGTAAGCACAATAAAATCCATTCTGAGACCTGGGAGTAATTTCTACTCCTAATTCTCCTTATTTTAAGGCAATTCTTCACTCTTTTGATGACTAAAATCTTTCTATTTTTCTAAATTTCTAATGGACCCTTTCTATCCACGGAACCTTTTTTTTTACCTAGAAAAGGAGTTAGATCTTATATTTCAAGGCATATCTTATTTCTCCCCCATTCCTAAGTATTCATCAGAATCAGAGAAAAGATCAGAAATACAAATTGATGTAAAAGAGGTTGATCTGTGTAAAAGGATGCCTCATAAAAAATAAAATCCAAATTGCAAAAATTAAACCAAGTGAGGACTGGAAAAGAAATTAAAGCAATGTGGAAAAATTCCTATGAAGTAAGGAAAAAAAAGTGGAATAAATTGTGAAGATGAGATGAACACAAAGGCAAGAAGATGAACAGATTGTTTACCTCAATCACCACCCAGGTTCAGTGAGTCTTCCTTGCTCAGAGGTGCATATCCTTCCTAACAGATCTGCTTTCTATAGCATCCTCATTATTTGGCAAAACCGAATCCAAACCTCATCTACCACATGTTTGCTCATTGAATTAGTCAGAGAAATGTGCCAGCTCTAAAAGGAGTAACTAGATCTTATTGGTAAGTTTTTTTTGTTCTTCAGCTTTCATCTGGGAGCTAGAAACTTCATAACAATTTAGTTCATAACAGTATTTTAATCTTGGAAATGTATGGATTGTATAATTTATAAGTATACTTCAATGTAAAATACATATATTTATATCTGTAAGTATATGCCCATATATGTTTATATAAAACACTATGTATGTGAAATCATCACAAAAATCTCTCAGTATTCACATAGCTCCTCTTGACAATCTATAAGGGACTTCAAGAACTGCTACACCAGTAACTCTTTCATCTTTCTTCCCCTGTGTGGTTTTGACCCAGACAGCTTCACTTTCACCCAAGATATTCCTTCTTGTTTCTTTACTGTTGCATTAAATAAATCAGTACCCCATCACCTTTAACTATATTCTTTTTGATTTTGAACAGCTCTCTCCTGTCAGTTCCCATCTTCCAGTCCTGACTGCTGTTTCACCATGTTCCTGTCACCTTGCAATACTCAGATTCACAACCTGCACGAGTAATTCCTGCTCCTTCCCTGGAGATGAAGGCTGGTCTTTTGGCTCACTCATGAAAATCTTAGTATTTGTCCAGCTTTCTGTGCGTTTTTTAAATGATTTTTCATGGCTCAAGCTCTCGTTTTGTGGGATAAAGGAGAAACAGGAGTGTCTACATGCCATTTGTTAGTATTTCCAGCTGTCCAGAGTACAGCTTTTCCTCTGAAATTGTGCAAGCAAACCTTGCCTATGGTCTGTAAAAACCACAGCAACGCTTCCTGGCAGGGAAAGGACCAGTTGACAGCAAACAGCCTCTGATAATTGAGACCAGGAAGCTCCAAGCATCTGAATCCTGGTAATTAGCAATCAACAAGATACAGCTCCTCCAAAACTATTGAAAATATAGGTCTTGTCAGTCATTACACTAGCAACCCAACAGGATACACTGAGAGCTCTCTTTACATCTCCCCCCAGCTCTTTCTCCTCATCAAGAGAGTCAACATTTTGTATTCTTACTCTCACAAAAATCCCCTCTCTGATATTATGACAGTGATGTCTGAGAGCTGTCTTTTACTTAGCACAAAGGGTATTGAACCAGTCACTGTTGAGGTTAACAGCATGACCTGTTTGATTATAAAGATCTAAACCTTTACAGGTTGACAGAAACAACTTATCTCATTTGCAGATCAGCTACACTGGGGACATGGAATGCTTCCTCATCTTCATCAGAATGAATTGAATCCCAAATATTAATTGTCATTGAGGGCTGAATACCATACAAATTCATGTTAGACATTTGAGGGACTGATCCAGAGGATTCTACAAATTGCATGATTTTATAAAATAGGCTACGTCATTCAACTGATCTTGTAGCTGAAGGTCCATGAGTAAGAGCAAGGAAATTAACTACTTCATACTTTATCACAACATTTCTGTCTTCCTCTGAAGGAGACCTTTGAATCTCTTTTGCTTTCATTTTCCAGTCTGGAGAATGGGAATAATAATGGCAAGCTCCTGGACAGTGTTGCTGAACCTATCAATAAATGCAGAGGGCGTTCCGATCCTTAAAACAAAATAATTCAACATAAGATTAAATATTGCTGTCATAAATGGAATTGGTTAACTGTACTATATGTATGTAGATGTGTTTGACTGAATAATGTAGTCAGCTGGGCGTTGTTTTTTTTTTGTTTGTTTGTTTTTTTTGTGTGTGTGTGTGTGTGTTCATGTTGATAGAAAGGTAAAGAAAAGAAATCACTGAAGTTGACCGATGCAGTGAAGGTAGAAGACATGCAAATTTACAAGCCAGTAATCAGATGCCACCTTCTGGTTTGTGGAGAGAAGAAAATCAATAGCCCTATATAATTAAATCAACCGGAGTGTGTAATACCCGTCTGCAATATCCATACATGCTGAGTGTGCTATGGACTTTGTTATTTTCTTTTTATCATGACTTAGTCACAGAAACCCATCATCCTGGCAATTGGAAAAGAGAGTCTAAAAGGGAAAGCGAAGGAGAACGAAGAAAGACAGAGAGAAAGAAGGAGAAGCTGTAAGGAAGAAGGGACAGCTTTGTACCGGAAAGGGAACAAAAGTCGTCCATAGCCCATCACAGATCTCACAGAGCATCGGGTCTTGCCTGAGTCCCAGAAGCTCCTGAAGCAAGGCTGAGGTTCTCCAGAAGACTCCTTGCTCCCACTCCTGTCTAGGCATCTAATCCAGCATCAGAAAATAAGATATGTACTAGAATATTACAGCCTCTCAAAATGAAGTGTAGTTCTAAAAGCAGTTAAACAATTACAAAAACCCACAAAACAAAGCCCAAAAGGAGTTTTATCAATGCCTCGACTATAGGATCCCATTCTATGAAAGAAATTAGAAACACTTTGAACAAATATCTGTTTGTGCTTTGGTGTTAAAAACATAAGGATGACAATTTCACTTTAAATACATTATTTATAAAACCTAATTTAACTCCTCTTTAAGATGACAAGGAGATTAGGAAAAAAATATTTTAGAGGAACCATTTGCCATTATGTAATGTATAATTTCAATAGATTAAAAAATAATATGCAGAATCAAATTAATCCTCTTACAAATTGGAGCTAGCAGTTTAGTCTTCTGACATAGTCAGAAGCAGAATAAGGAACTGTTAAAACATTTCTAAAGTAAAGTTTTTTAAACTACGTAATATAAAGTATAGCTCAACAGATTGCCTAATGTATTCACATTACTATTGACTCTGATAGAGAAAATAAACACCACCCCCGCTCCATGTCTTTACTATCAAAATTAACTAAAGCTGAACAAGAATATAAATATTTGTCTTGTCAGGGTTTAAATAAATTGCAGACTTTAAAATGACATGTAGAATCACTTATTAATTTGCCAAAGGTAAATATTTTTCCTTTCCGTGGTTTGGAAAGCTTTTTGCTTAATTAGCTCTTCTTTATTTTTCACTTTAATTCTGCCGGTTGCTCATCAGAGTCATCTGGCATTGTTCCAAGTGCAGTTTTCACTGTTGATTTAAACAGCTGGAAGCAGGAGGAAGAGAAAGGAATATTTAACTTAAGAGAACAATTCTATAATGTTTACGTGTATTTTCATCTGAATCCCCATACCTATATAAACACCTTTGATGCAAATTGGGAGTAAAATGTCAGTCATTACCTAGTATGTAAGACACACTTCAGTCGCCCTTTTCCAAGGTAGTGAAAAGGCTGAATATATGTATGTGAAGCTATATATTTATTTAAGTTAATAATAATGTAGCGTATCCCCTGGGTTACCAGAAAGTACCAAGGACTAAATTGCCCTAAATTCTCTGTTCTCGTAGCTAAGCCTAACCAATAAAACCAGAATTCTTTTATTTGCAAAGTAAGAGTAATTGGAGAAGAGCATTGAAAATGACAGTTGAAACAAAGGAGGTTTTGTTGTATTTCTAAATCATGATGAAAATAGACATTTTAAAGCACAATGATATATTTCAAACCACTACAGTTCTAATTTACCAAAACACATGGCTCCTTCTCATTTCAATTTGACAGAATTGTCCGCAGAATGAGACCAGAAACAACCTACATTTTTCCACCAAGAGAAAAAATCCTATGAATATTAAGAGCTGCCTGTGATTAAAATCCTATGCAAAAATTTCAATATTTCCTCAAGGGTTGAGAAGCAGTTCTATGGCCTGTTTGGTTTTTTTCTCTCCTCCAGATTAAAAGTATTTTGTCCTAGGTCAACAACCTCATCTTGTTCTGCAGCATGTCCAGCCTAATGGCAGTTTAGGCACATGTGTGCAGGTTTTCTTGAACTACGTGGAAATGCTACTTTATTTTGACTGAAGTGTAGAATATTTCAAATCTCAGAGTTCCTGATTCAAACCAATCTAGGGAAAATTCCTTAAAGGAGCTTATTTAATATTAGTAGACAGATCACTAATAGGTTGCAAAGGGAACGCATAAAGCCTGAAGACCTGTCAGATTACCAAGACGTGCCTTAGTATTTATCCATCTATATCCCCCCACTAAATTTACATGTTCAAAGGTGTTTGTGTTATTTTCAGAGTCAGACAATATGCAGGTGTTTGGTGTATGGTCATATGCGTTTCCTTTTACCATAAGAAAAACTCAGGGAAAGTCTTTAAAGACTTTAATTAAGTCTTTAAATGATATATTTCCTAAGTGAGGATTAGATTCTTCATTGGTGGTTCTGAAATCAATTGAAATCTGCTTAGTTGGGTGGCTCTGAATCTCACAAGAGCAAAAATATGGACAGCTGTGCTCATATTTAGTATCACAATTCAGTGGTTCTTTCTAAATCTTGGACTGATATCTGCAGTACATTTTAGGAAACTTTACAGCCAAGATATTAAGCTCAGCAATTAAATCCATCAAAATGAAGAGCCTAAGTCATTATACAACTAAATACCTACAACTTTCTGGGGAAAGACAGCTTGAGTCTGAAAGCCTACAGAGGTGGAAGTTGAGCAAAGCTATCACGCTAGATTTGGTTTCTATTTTGGTAACTCACACACCTTTATTACCCTTCCAGAAATCTCCATGGCAATCTCCCTATTTTGGACACATACATGAAGCACTAGAAAAGCTGATATTACACACTAAATAACTTGCCAGTTAGAGAAATCCACGGTCCCCTTTGAGTAGAAGACCGGTTTAGATTAATGGTTTAATCAATATTAATCACAAGATGATGTATGGTTCATGGACCTTTCTCAACAGATTTCATCTGCAGCCCATCTATATGGGGAAGCAAGAAAGTTTCATGACATGAATGGGGCCAGACTACGACCTTAAAATCAGAGAAGCCCTTTCAGCTATTCAGTTTATTTTAAAAAGATGTAGCTAGAGAGTTATGGCCCCAGAAGCACACTATGCAAAAAAAAAAAGTACCTAAGAGCATAAGTGAGTGCGAAAGATCACATATAGGGTTCTACCATCAACCCTGCCTCCTGCTGTCATTAAAATTTGCAACAAGATACATAAAAATCCTTCATAGTCTAGATGTTGAGCTTTTAAGATGAAATTTGACTTGTGCTCCCACACATTGCAGAATAGTGTGGTTGCCCAGAACAGGAAAACACTATGCTTGATGGTTAAGATAGTTAATTCTGAGAACATGTTCCCGAGTGATGGCATTACATTTCTTCCTGTAATATTTTCTGTCTCGTTCCTTGTGCTTTCTGGCTTTTATACGTTGCAGGTTTGCATTATTTTTCATATCCTATAGTATGCAGGTGTGTTCGCTTCATAATTGACACAGTAGCTATGTTGTGTGAATATTTCAGATTATATCTTCTAAGACTGCCTGTGTCAAGAATTAATGCCACCTGCCCATACCATCAGGCTTCTCAAAGCTTAATAGCATCACTTACCTTAAATAACCAAACCAAAATTTCATCTGACAGTTTTATTTCTTGCTTGTCAGTTTTCTTGTAGCGATAATGAGCTTCTATGCATCCCAGCAGTTTGAGATATTTTCATATATATTAAGTCTAATTCCTGTAACATATTGCTTGAATAAGAAGGTCCTGTCTGAAGATCCCACCTCAGATTCCACAATAGCTTGCTCAGTATCATACACAATGGCAACACAGGACCTCAAAAGCTGTCGTGCTCAAAGACTTCATGTGTCCTGTTAACCCTGTCTGCAGATTATTGATCAGACTGGGCAGCTATGTCTGTGCATGAGGTCACAGGTAAGAAGAGAGATTGCGCTACTGAAACAATACATGGCTCCAGAAGGCTTTTTACAGCCATGAAATGCCCTGTTGCGGGAGGACATGTGCCAAGTGAAAACTCTAGCATGTGAAAAAAAAAAGAAACGAGAGCTACAGCATCATCCATTCATTCTCCTTACAAATTCCATTTACTTCTACATTTTGCCAGCCTTCTCTCCTTTCACATCCTGGTTGTAAGCAACATCATCAAATAAATACATTTATAAAATGCTTCTGCACCGTATTGAAATAAATTAGACAAATCAGTAAATCTATCATGTTAGCTACTATTGAAGGAAGATACTTATCAAAAATTTGATCGTATAATATAATAATGGCTCTAGCCTTACGCTAATAGGTTAAGTTAAATTAGGCCTTAAGTTAATAGGTTCTTGAGATACCTGCATCTTTTAAAGTCAGTCCAGACACCAGCTGTTTCTCTCTGCAACAGTCTTAAGGCAGTAAGAAAGAATAAATCAACAGAAAAATCCACACCTACAAATGTTCCATCTCAGGAATTTAATAGAAGTCACTCCGAAAAAAATATGCAGCGGCACAGGCAACAGGCTCCTGTGGCAGATTGTATGAAATGCTATGAAGGAAAGAGAATTTGTTGTTCAGTTTGCAGCACTTAAAAAATTTCTAGGAGAAGCTCTTTTTTTATTATTTTTTTCAATGCAGGGCTGATATATCAAGGATGAGTGATGAAACAAGGGTAAGTTTGCAGCCAGATCCTGCCATTCCCTACAACTCCTGACCATCAGGATCTGCTCAGAACCACCTAGAAGTAGGAAGATGTGCAACAAGTGCCGTAATCCAACTCTGAATGTGACTAACCTCCTATTGCCAGAAAGAATAGGATTTACCTGATTTGAAATGTGCTTCCAGCAGTGGACATGCCCATTGTGCTGCCCTTGCTAAGAAAGAAACTTTCAGCAGAAACTCGACAGTTCCCACTTTGCAGAGTGGGCGGAGACATTAAATAGTAGACTTAAAAAAGAAAAAAAAAAAAAAAGGAAAAAAAAAAGGGGGGGGGGAAAGAAAACTCATCAATCCCATCTTTTCCAGTGCTCTGATAACTGTCCCTGGAACATGTGCTTTAAAGAAGCCAGCCAGCTTTCATCTGAACAGGTCAAGAGAGGAGAGAAGCCTTTACATCACATGGAAAGAGGATGTAACATTCAGTTTGGATAGTGCCTTACCTGATGAATTCTCATTGCATCCTCATTTGACTTGTTTAAACTGTTACTAAATGTTCTTTAACACCCAGTGAACTAAACACATTGAGGAGAACTTAGTTGGAAAGCTATTATCGTATTCATTTCTTTTGCACTTCTGAGAACATTGCTTATGGCACCTTACGAATTCCTGTGAATTCCGTTTTTAGTACCTTAGATAGAGGGTGTGAAAGAGAATATGATCAAAATTAATGCTGAAACATCTCCATAGGCAAAAAACTGCCTGGAAAATCAGGCCTTAAGGAGAATTTGCTGTTCAGCTTTGGCTTTACATTCGCAGATGAGCGTATTCTAAGTGTTTTATATGGAAAGTAACAGATATGAGCACTTGGCTTACCAGTGAATTAGGAAATCCTGCTGCTCTACCACTTTGTGCAAAGTAGGAAAAGCCGAGATGGTACACAACGTGTAAACAGGAAAGGCTCTCTTTTTCAAAGATATTGTTCTCTCATTAACAACAGACCTTGAGACCTGCAGCTGAAGCCCTAGTGGTCATATGTTAATGACAAGATAATATTTTATAAATAACTCAAAGTATAACAATTTAAGTCAAATTTTTATCCGTCCAAGTTGATGTCAAATAATGGTAACAGTGCTACTGTTGAGAAGAATAACACTAAATGGTTGATATCCGGAACCTGGGGCATCTGGAATTTAGGTATTTATGGGGATGTTTGTGTATCATTCCTGTGTTATAACTTCAACAGTAATATATGAATTTTGATTATATAAGCGATGAAAATTACTCTTTCCATCCTTTGCAGAACCAAAGGGTGAAGGTACAAAATTGCAACCTCTGAAAGGTTTTTGGTAACTAGATTATCGCTGAAGTAACTAACAAAATTGGCTAACACGTAGTCTTTTTGCTAAATTCGTATTCCCAATGATGTTCTGAGAGCCAATCTTCCTCTTTAATGAGTCATTTCAGACAGCCAGGAGGAGGTGGTAATGTGCGAAGTGGATGATATTTCAATCTCTCTACAGTCAGATGTGGTCAGGGGCTTGCCAGCTGTGATTTTTTTGCAATGAGCTTGGATATCTTTTTGTATTATAAGATCTCTGATGCATGAAAAATCCAACCAAGAGAACATCATGGTGTCATCTGACACAAGATGGCTCTGAGGACAATCAGTTATGTGAAAAGGTCTGAGAATTCAAGAGTAGCACATTTAGAAATGTAACTGACTTCATATAATCTAACTTTCGTTATGTGCAATGCAGGTACCTATAACCACAGGCTCTAAACTCTATGTAGAAGGAAAGGAGAAAGAAAAATGAAAGAAAATAAAAAGCACTTTTAGGAATGAGGGCAGCTCATTCCAAATAAATATCTGAGAAGTCAGATAAATAACTTGTTAAAAGTACCCATTCCTCTGGCTCTGCTGTGTACTGTAAAAGGCCAGCTCTGCAGACATTTTAAGTTGGGTGAGATGTGTTCCACGTATGGTGTCTATGTCGGGTGTGACCTGTTGTATATAACTACCTAGAGTCTCTGACATTAGACATAGGAAGTTGAGTACTGCCTCTTTTCAAGAGCAACCTTGAGTAACTGGGGGTTGAGAGAAGAAAGGAGGAGAAACATCATGCCCTTTTACTGTCTACGCAATACCCAGATGGCATCAGTGTGATACCTCCAAGAAACCCCATGACAAACTGCAACAGACAAGCAGACTGAAACAGTGGGCTCACATAAAATCTTGTGTGCGTTTAGAAGAATATCTTGGTTTCCTGAAAATAAACATTATTTTCAATTGGTTCATCACAGTATTCATCATCTGCACTTGGTTTGCATGTGTGTTTTTCTCTCCTAATCTTGTTGATTGCACGGTATTTTAAAGTCAGATGAAAGGAAGAGCAAGCAAACAAGAGTTTTTTCCATTGCTTTGATGTCACTAATGTTCTGTCAACTGGCTTATTAAACCATACGCTCTTAGTACTCTAAGCAAAAGCTTGAGTGCTTTACAAGGTGTCTAAAAATATACTGTGATCCTTAAAAGTATGATCATACTTATTGGACAAGACACTAAATAAAAGATGATGCCCAAGACCTCTTTTATATTTTATTCACCTCTACATATAAGTTTAATCAGAGCGGCAGAATTTTCCATTCAGTCATAGTTGGTTAGGGAAATTCTTGCAGAGTCTGGAGGTGAGGCTTTAACACTAGGTATTTTAAAAACAGTTTAAACAATACCATCCAGCTGATTTCCAGTGTGGAGCAAACTGGAATGAAAATGACACTGAGAGAAGAAATTGCTTGCAGCATTATTTTGTTGCAATGGAATACAACAATCCCACAAAGGAACAGTGGGATCAGTGGTAAGTGTTGAACTCACAAGTCTCATACATCGTGCAAAGAAGCTAAAAATCTACAAGTCTGAAATAACCTGTTGCTCTGCTGACAGTGACTCCATCCTTGCTTTTCAGAAAAAGTCCTTTGCTGCTGTTTTTGTTTGAATGTTTCTATACTTGTTCAATCCCTGTGGAATTCTTGAGTTTATTCCATGACATTTCAAATGAATGGAGAGAGACTAGGTGAAAAATATGACCAAGTGGACAGATTTTTAGGTGGTACAACCTGCCGTCCCTTAAAGAGTGGAACGCACAAAGACTAGTCATCAGACTCTCTTTTGAGAGAAATGTAATTACCTGGAGCCCTAAGAAACATTTCCAAGCTACTTAGTCTTTCCTGGGATTCAAACAGCAAGCGTACAGTACTATTTCACAGACTCTGAAAGTCTCTTTTAAAATAGTGAGTCCATATTTTTAAAAGTTTTTTTTGTATCATGGTGAACCTCTGGCTCTGTCGACATTCACAGTGACTCACTTTGGCTTAAATTGGACCAAAATGTTAGACTTGGTTTCTTTTCCAATTAAACAGAAAATATTTCCTTAGTATTTGCTCTATTATCTTTTTTTTTTTTTTTCCTTTTTGCATTCCCAATAAAACTGGGTCACAGAAGTAACAAGAGGTAGCTTCAGAAGACCAGTGGCTCTTGCTCTCTCCCTGCTTTCTGTTTGGTACTTTAAGCTGCTGTAGAGTTTTTAATCCCAGATCTCTAAATGGGATTCAACAGGCTTAGCAACAAAACATAAAAGCTTACCAAAGGCACCCCAGAAAGGACTGCGTTCTGTCTGCCTTTTTCCTAGCTGATTGCTTATTCATCCTGCTTTCATATCTATCATTTTTAATTACTTTTCCTCATTTTTGGAAGCAACACACTGTTGCTTTGCATTTGAAAAAAATATCTGGCTTGATATACCCATGCAGTCATGCTGAATGAAGATTCTGCATTTCTACTTCCAAAGGCAGCCTCCAGGTCAGCACATGAAAACTCTGAGGTCAAAAATGTTGTCAGTAATGAGATCTCAGGCATTTCAAAAGTTCACATAGCTCTTTGTACAAGGCAGGAGAATCCCTCTGTTTCCTCTGGTGCTGTTTCATGCTAATTCGGAAGCTGCAGACCGGCATGAAATATTTCAAATGAAACATCAGTTCATCTTGGATCCTAATTTATGGCTTTTTCAGAGTGCTGGGGTTGGAGCTGTTGAATTCTTACAAATAAGATAAAGACAGCTAGAGAGTCCACTAGTGAAATGGAGAGTGAGAGAATTGAAAATATGTCAAATATACCTTTTATATGAAGTCAGGGGGCTGTTATTTCCTGCTTTATATTTTTGACAAGCACTCCTGTTATAAAAGGTGCAATAAATAACAGTTTGTTGACCAACGACTTTCCCCCCTCCTCTTCCTCTTTCAAAGGATATGCTACATTCCTAACAAATTAAAAGCCATGAAACTCAGTCACCTTCTTCTGATAGTCTTAGGAGAAACTCAGCTATTTATGACACACTCATTGCAGTTTTACAATAGAAGTTGTTGCAGAAGGATGAGAACTGAATGTAATTATCACCGTAAACACAGAAATCTTCATACTCTGTCACCCAGAAGTTCCCAACCAAGTTCTCAAGCAAAGGTTGGCACCAGCTGTCTAACAGACCTATGGATCAAGAGTCCATGAAACACTAAATCTTGCTTATCTGCAGCCCTTGATACTTCTATGACAAAACAGATTGTTTGAGATTCTAAATCATACATTTTCAGCCTTCCTTCCCAATTTTTATTGCAAAGCTTCATTGGAGCTCCATTGGAGCTTTGGTCAGAACAAGGAGAAGAGAGAAAAGGGATCACGAAAAATTTTCTTCTGTTTCTTAAGCTAAAGAAAATGTGGATATCAATGAAGTAATACAAATTCAAGAAGTATTTTACTCCATATATTGAGGTCTACTGTTTCAGGGAGAGAAGTGCCAGGTAAAGGTGAACAAACATTAGTGAAAATGTGGAAACTGAGTACCAGCTTCTCTTTTCAACTTCAGGGAAATTTTCTTGTAAACCAAATAAATAGAAGGTGGCCTATGTTCTAAAGTATGAGAATTATTTTTGTTCCAAAACTCTTCTTAATTTTTTGACAATATATATTTTGACACTAAATATTTACCTTTATCATATGATCACAAAACCTGTTTATGCAGCATCTGTAGTCCAAGACCCAAGAGATTAAGAGAAGCTTGGATCATTTTTGAGCTGAACCCAGTCTCTGAACCTTTTGAGTTTTCTCCATCATTGATGTTTGTTGATGGAAATACAAACAAACTGGACTTCCAACCCTTCAGAAACAACTCAGAGATGCAAGAAATGTTGTTTTCCCTGCTTTGCTCTCCTTTAAACAAACCCAGCAGGGTACATCAGATGTAGATTAAGGATTAAGTTATAATTGCAATCAATATCTTTGCCATGCCCGCTTCGCCAAATAATATATATTTCAGTCAGTGCACTTTAGGGATTTATCTCTGCAAGGTCTGTTTCTGCCCAAATCAGTGTGTCTTTCCCTTTGATATTCCCACAGTGTTCACATATACCCTCAAACATACACAGCCCTGGGTAATATGTCTCCAATGCGATGAAATCAATGGGAACACAGCCTTTTTTGCCTGACAGTATTGTCAGGGTGTATTATCTGGTTTAGGCTGTGGCTTCAGTTCATAGCAGTCGTCAGTTAAATTTCCCTTTCTGAAGCTGAGCAAAGTGTGGTAATGTCACAGCCACAGGCGACTGCCGCTCACAGGACGGTTTACCGGTGGAGCTTAGCCTCCTGGCTTGTCACAGTGTATATATCTCAGGGTCTTCTTTTCCTTCCTACTCAGAGGTTTCCAAGAATGTTGCCTGGAGCAGTCATGGGATGCAAAAAAAGAGAGATTTTTGTTCTGCACTTAGCAACATTACCACACTTCACACTCAGTTTCTGATAAGGGGAAATTTAACTGACTGCTCTGAACTAGATATACCAGATAATACACTCTGACAGTGCTGCGGATAAAGGCTGGCAAACCTACTAATTTATATTTCATTATCTCTGCACTTGGCTTAATCTGTTATCTCTTACTAAACATTAGAAAGCTCACAAAGAGAGCTGCACTGAGCAGCAGAAAGTGGAACCACAAACATCTCTTGAACATAGAGTGGCTTCTGTGCCAGGGGGTAGATGGGGCATTTTGGCAACCCAACCTTCCCAAACGTTAATGTGCAGCTCTGATGCACACCCTGCTGTTTCAAACCAAGGTTTCTATCCCCATACAACCACATCTCTGTCAGTGCAGAGTGTGGTTTTTGTTTTTTTTTCTTCCCTGGGTCTTTGAAGGGGCGTTCATTCCATCTGTAGGTGTTCAAGATAGAGGTTCATCAGGATAGCTGTGGTTGTCAACACAGCCCACAACTCAAGCTATTTCAGAAGTGGGTGATATACACAGATCAAAACGCGTCCTTCTTTTCCAGTCTCCAAGAAATGGCAATATGATTTGTGGACAGGCTGAGAGAGCTGGAGTTGTTCAGCTTGGAGAAGAGAAAGCTCCAAGGAGACCTAATAGCGGCTTTCCAGTAGCTGAAGGGGGCCTATAAGAAGGCTGGAGAGGGACTCTTTACAAAGGCCTGTAGTGACAGGACAAGGAGCAATGGTTTTAAACTAGAGAAGGGCAGACTTCAATTGGATGTTAGGAATAAGTTCTTTACCATGAGGGTAGTGAAACACTGGAACAGATTGTCCAGGGAAGTACTTGAGGCCCCATCCCTGGAGACATTCAGGGTGAGGCTTGATAAAGCTCTGGGCAACCTGATCTACTTGAGGATGTCCCTGCTCACTGCAAGGGGGCTGGACTAGATGATCTTCGGAGGTCCTTTCCAACCTAAACCATTCTATACTTCTATGATTCTATGATTCTATGATCAAGTTTTAATCTCCTCAAGGTTGGAATATGAAGTTCAACATCTTGTACAGTCTAACCTGGTCTAGTCTTTTTAGTACAGTAAACAAGAATAACCACAGAGAAGGATACCAACAAAAGGTTACTCAGTATTTGTTAGTTGATTATCTCTCTACAACTACCTGAAAGGAGGGTGTAGTGAGGTGGGTGTAATTTTTTTCTCTCAAGTAAATAAAGTCAAGACTAGAGGAAATGGCCTGAAGTTGCACCAGGGGAAGTTTAGATTAGATATTAGGAGGAATTTCTTTATTGAAAGAGTAGTCAGGTCCTGGAATGGGCTGCCCAGGGAGGTGGTGGAGTCACCATTCCTGAAGGTATGAAAAAAAGCTTGTAGATGAGGCGCTTCAGGACATGCTCTAGTGCAACGGTGATGTGTTGTATTGTGTTTTGTTTTAGGTTGATGGTTAGATGCGGTGATCTTAGAGGGCTGTTGCAACGGTGACAGCTCTGTGATTCTGTGATCTGTAGGCAATAACTTTTCCCACCTGTACGTGAAGGTAGGACAAGGAACCAAATCAAAGAAAATATCATTACAACACAAAGTTTCCTTTGGGCCTTCAGAGGGAGGTTCAGCGACTGCTGTATAGGTTCAGGGACTTTGTCGCCTGTCATCTGCAGTGAAACTGTGGTCATGATAGTGAGCTAAAAATCAGGAGAGCTAAACTCTCTCTGCAAGTGACATAAAGTAAGTCTTTCAACTTGGCGTGAAGAGAGTTCATAAAATCAAGATGGTTTTTGATCCCTCGGGTGTAGCATGCTTGATTGCTCCAGCCTCAAGAATTCTCACTTATCTCTTAACCGTTGGTATATGCCTTGCTGAGATCAAGTCCTGCTCTTGATCTAGGTCCATATCTTTAGGCAGAGGAAGGAGTTGAACTGGTATTCAGTATGCTGGTGTGTGACCTCACAAATGCGACACTGCCTGAAAGGAAAGCTTGTGCTCCTGACTGACAATAACTCAGTTTTAGATCATTTTCCTCTCAGTTCTATTAATGACACCCTAAAAAAGATATTTCCCCAAACTGGTTGCTATGTAGGAAAAGTCATTGTGTATTTAGAGGCAGTGGGATTGCAGACTTGAGGTCCTTTTCAACAAGCCATGAGAAAAGACAGAGATACTGGGAATCATTTCAGGACTCTAGATACTATTTCTAGCTCAAATGTTATATGATGTTTGTGAGACTTGCAAAAACACTTTCTCCTAGCTAAAGTTTTTGAATTCCTGTAGGTCATTAAATTAATACTGCTTTATAGTAAAGTATATATTTTGATTAATTATCTATTTCTAAGTTTTGAAAGACGTTTCCACAATGTCAAAAATCCTCCATTCTAATATGTATAAAAGGAAGACTTTTTGTGTTTGTTTGAAGTAGGTCTTTGCTTTGAGATGTAGAAAAAAATAACGTAAAATCAAAATAGTTCACAAATATTAAAAGGGAGCCATTTATTTAATGTTTTGATCAGATCTCTCAATTTTTAATGTAAAAAAAATAGCTTTCTCTTAGTCTGGGATCGCAAGAGTTCGATTGCAAGAATGACTCGAAAGTTCTTGCAAGCCTGGACAAACGTTTCCTTTATTTGTAATAATAGAAGCTATGAAATAAGACAGACAGATCAACAAATGGATGGAAATTCACATAGACCAATCTAACCTGCCTTTCCACCATAGTGTCATGTAGACCATGGCGTGTTTAAATGTATATGAATATTTGTATCTGTGTTTTTATTTATTTCTTCATTTCACAGTCCTTGTGTAATTCTTTTTCTCACAAGAATAGCATGAATGTTCTTATTTGTACAGCACATTTGCTTTACAAAAGGCTTAATATTTATTTTATTTCTTTATTTGCAGGGCCGGCCTTTGTGCCACTTCATGGTGCTCTCACATCAAAAGAGATTTATAATTTTTTCTACATTTTCCATCAGAGACTATTTGTTGTCTCTTCTTATTTCTTCAGACATAGTATCACTGTGATCTCCTTTATAGATTGCCAAGTATTTTCACCTGTATTTAAAGTAGCTTTGCATTTTTAACTTTAAGGAAACACAAAACTAACTTTCAGACCTTAATTATTCCTTTTCTTTGCGTGCTTTGATTTCTAACATTGATGGCCTTCACCACTCAGCTTTTAAAATCCACCCAAATAATTAACCTGATTTGATTTTTTATCATCTTAAATGATAGAAGTGACTTTGTTTTGATTTGTCATAACTTACAAACTGCCAAATTTGAAAGAATGTTTTTGGGTTAGGACACTTCTAATACACACAAATGTGAATTTTCTGCTACTAAGCTGTCCTTTTTGGCTGGATCAGCATTCAATAGGCACATTGTGAACTACTGACAGAAAAAGACTAGATGACATTTGGCTTTTTCTTTTAGATAAAAACCTCTCTGAGGTACAGCAGTGTATGTTTATAAACAAACTATGAAAACCACCATGCAACAACGAATACTTTTTCATTTCTAATTTTGTCTTTGGCAGTGGTTTAGATCACATTTAAAGAGAAAATGACTGGAAGGTGGTAAGAATCTTTCTCCCCTTGCTGGATAATATTTGTAACTTTATCAATTTTTGTTGATCATTTAATCTGAAATCTGGGACCTTTCTAGACAGAAAACAACTTAGTCTGAATATGAAATCAGTAATTTTAGTTTAAGAAACAGGACCTACTAATGTTAAGCTAGAAAGAGAGAAAGGAGGGTAGATTTTGCATGTCTATGTTTAGGATGCAAGTTGAATTCTTTTCATGTTCAGAGATGATCATCAAAGTGCTTATTTAAGTAGGCTCAATCTGAATGTGAAGACTCCAGGATTGCTTTTTGATTTTTTTTTTTTATCATTCTGTTAATCTGTTGCTAACCCATGTAATATTAATCCACTTAATATTTTTAAAACATGTCTAATATATGGAGAATACAGTCTTGAGTGTAAATATGCCAGTCTGAAAGATATATATCCGGATACAGTTGCTGGTTTGCATATAGATATCCTGCGTGTCATAAGTCAAATGGTTTGCTATTTCTATACCTGTTTTTAAAATGGGGTATCCAGTCCCTTCCTCACAGGGGTCTATCAAGAGAGATAAACTTTATAATGATGCTGAACACCACTGGACAGGGAGTAAAGGTGGCTTTGAGCTCAGCGCTGTCAATTAGGATAGCCCCAGGGCTTGTCTAAATAACGTATTGCTTCTCATAGTTGCTGTGATGTTAATGAGCTCTGACGGTGCCCCATTTCTGGCCTTGGCCTGACTCTCTTCCTCCTTTCAACACTCCTGGCCCAGTTCCTTTCCTGTCGGCTGAGGATGGACACAGTTGTGGAGCCGGGCTCTTTGTCATTCGTCCCAGTGTTTGCTCCATGTTTGTCATGACCCCTCGTGGAGGGATTTACCAGGATGATCTTTAAACTCAATCAGCTGCAAACTGTTCCACTTATACTAGTGCAAGAGCACAAATTCAAAATAGACCCCTGAATCCATCTCTCAAAATTCCACAGAACCTCCTTGCCTTAGGAAAAAATCGCAACAGATGCCCTGACACCTTACAGAAAACTCAAGAAATGTGGTAAAACACTGAGAGAAATAACAGGCTCCTGGAAAAGGGAAATCCAAGTTTTTGTCCCATACCTTTCTGGCAATGAGGAAATTTTTTTGGCAATAGTGGTCAAAATTAAGACAATTTCCCAAAGCACAGAGGAAGGTTAATAAAAGGAAACCTTAAATCTAGAAGTGAGGTTAAAATCTAGAAGGAAGTTTAACTCTGAGTGTATTAAAAAAAAAAAAAAAAAAAAGAGAGAGAGAAAAAAGAAATCACAGCAACATTAGATATTTCAATCTTGTAGTACATAGAGAATCTAATTATTAATAATAGAAACAGGAGAAACTTCTTTACTGTGAGGGTGATGGAGAATTGGAACAGGCTGCCCAAAGAATTTGTGGCATCTCCTACTCTGGGGACTTTCAAAACCCGCCCGGACGTCATCCTGGACACCTTGCTCTGGGTGAATCTGCTTTTGCAGGGGGGTTGAATGGGAGGAGCTTCAGCAGCCCTTTCCAACTCCTACAGTTCTGTGATCCTGCGATTCTGTAGTGACGATATCTGGGATGAGAAATATATTTGGAATATTATTTTTTGGCTTAATACTTAAATATTTAAAATAAGTACTTAAATACTCAAATACTTAAAAAGCAGTGGAAGATTTTGCCTGTTCCAAATCTATCAAGAACAGTTGAGGCTAAAACGAAAGTCAGATTCAAAAGAGCAGCAGGGCTTCACAACATCTTTTGTGTAATAAAGCAACAATCAGGACCCAGTTCATTTGTTGACAGCACCTGTGTGAATATGAACCTGCCCTCCTCAAGAGACCCTGTTGTACATTGGGGTAACCACTCCTTATACTCTCATCTTGGAGTGATTGTACTTTGTTTAAAATATTTAAATATTCAGGACTCCCTGTCCTGATGTTTGGACAACCACTTGGGAGGTGGGACAGCTGTGTTTCAGTCTATGCTCCAGTGCATGTTTTATTATTTATGCAAGGAGAAATAGCACCAACAGGAAGGACTGAAAGCATTCCACCCCAGGGTATGTTCCACACTGATGATGAAAGAACTTTTTTACTAAGTGAAAGATGAGGGTTCAAACCCCTATATGACAAAGAAAGGAATCAAAATGATTTTTCACATCTACACTGAATGTTCTCCCTTCCCGCTTATTCAGTAAAAAAGGATGGCCTACTTCTATGGCAACATCGTGAATCAAACTTGTTTATGACTGTTTTTTTTCACTAGTACCTAAATTTACATTTTCCATCAAATGGAATAGTTAATGAATTCTATACATTTTTACTTATAATAAAATGAGATCTTCAATGAGATCGAATTTCTCTTTCTCCTCTTTCCTCGTTCTGTTGATAAATCCCAAATCGATTCCAATTACAGCAAACTTAAAGCAGTAATTAAACTCCTCTTTTCAAATGAAAGAATACATATAGAATAAACCCCCTCCCAAAATTGAACCCACAATTTTTAAAAGAGGCAGTCAGTAAAAGAACATGAAAGCTAACGTGATGGAATCCAACAGAAAACTGGGAAAACGGTCTTTGCAGGCTGTTTCTGTTAAATTTTGGCAGTGCAATATTATATTTGTGAGGAGGAGGGAAAAATACTGTGACAACTGAGAAATGCAACGATGAGTTTCCAGTAGAGACTTTCAGCTGTGTAGGTGGATGGGACAGTCTACGTCTTTCACATGTTCTGTAGAAAGATGTCTACCCTACAGATACGTCCTTTTCAAGCATGACACACCCGAGTGAGTCCTGAGCTCAGTGACAACAGGACAGTAGTACCCTGCTTGCTGTATAAGATGAGAGATGTCAGGGAGATACTGCAGGCAAAGGCTAAGAGTTCTCTTTTAGGAAGTCTCATTGTCGCTCCTGCCCAACCAATCCAGGCACTATAGTTCACAGACTCAGTCTTGGCCTGTAAGTCCGAGACAAGATCCACACGATATTGAGTTCCTAAGACTTCCTTTGTCCAAAAACTTTTTTTCAGACCCTCTGCCTCTTGACAAATTTCTCCCATGTCATAATTAAGCTGACTGGGATGCTTTCATTTAACTTTAGAGTCAATAACAAAATAGACACTTGATAGTGGTGGTGGGTGGTCATCTGACCTATTTTAGGTATATACACAAGATCAGTTGCACTGTGGAAATGCTTACTTCTTCCTATTGGTGACAAAGACAGACAAGGACTACTAGCTCACATCTAAGCATTTAGAGCTGAAGAAAAGAATTCCATTCATAAATGCTTTTCTGTGTACACTGCCATCCCACAACACTAAATCCCATACTACTAAAGCTACTCTGAGTTTGCTGTTGACTTGAAGAGGCAGAGAATATCATGGTGACCTTTAAGTCAGGCATAAGATCTCCACAGCAAAGCCACAGAATTTCAAGCTCAGCTCTTGGATTTCTTTTATGGCGTGTCTGTTCTCCCCTCTAACTTCTGATAGATGGTCACTCAGCTTCAGCTTGAGGTATTCAGGGCTCCTCAGAGCATTATTCAGGGCCCATTACCTTTTTAGCTCTAATGATATCCTGCCAACAGCAATCCTCTATGCATGCCATTTATTCCATTACACTAAACAGGGGTAATTTGGTAAATTGAGTGTTTAAGTAGCCTTAAGGTAAATATTTTTTTTTTCTTTTACAAAATGATGATGTTCCCTTTGGCCTCAGTAGACTCCTCTATTTTTGGAAGGGCTTATTTTCATTTGCCTTTAACTGTTAATAAAAGTGAAAGGTTAAATAATGCCAGATAGGGAAAGGTTAAATCAAGCCCTCAAACAAATGTTAAGTAAACCCAAAATCAAGCAGTCATTAAATTAAGATTTTTTTTTCTAATGTAACATTGAGTAACTTCATTCTCCCTATTCTTTTTACTCGGCGACTAATGTGTTAGGCAGTAGTTATAAGATACTATCTTAGTTATTAATTAAAATCAATAGATTATAACTTTTACAAAATATAACCTAGAAGAGATTCTTTTGATTAATATCTCTAAACAAAAATAAGTTAACTTGATTGTTCCAGTCACTTACCTTTTTAATTTAGGGTACTGCAAATTAGTTAAGTGAACAACCCCAAACTTCCACAGTGCTCACCAGACTAATGAACTGCAAATGTTTTGAGTTTATTGGAGACAATGCTGAGTTTCTTGTGTTCTCTGAAACTCATAACGTGAGAGAATTAAGAGGAAAACTTGATTGTCATAAGTAGTATAATGAAGTGTCCTAAAGAGAGGCTACCAAGAAAATCCCATCTTAGTTGACTTGATCAATGGAATTTGCCATGGAATCTGAATTAATTGTCAAATTTATGTATTTTTTTAAAAAATAATGTAATTTTTTTAGTTTTTGTCTGAATCGTCCTGGTATTCCACTCTTCCCACTGTTAGAATACTGCATCCACCTTAGGGGCTGAATTTGTTCCAAAATCCAGTCTTAGTTTTCAAGCGAGTTTCTGTAAACTGCAGAACTAAGAGAAAGCTTGAGGTGGGATTGTTTATCCATTGGAAATTCCTCTGTAGAAACAGAAACTAGTTGCCAAGCTTAGGTCAGACACCTAATTTTCATTAGGCTAAAATTTAGTAAGACGAATGTCACACCAAGTCTCCAATGCAGATGCAAATAAAAAGGTGAGAGCTGAGGCAGTGTCAGGATGCTGCTCTCTATCTTTTCATCCAGGCAAAGATAAAAAAACCTTAAAATACCTAAAGGAAAAACTTTGCTTTTCCTCATATCCCTTCCCTGGAGTATGAGTTCCATCCAATGACTAAATGCCACAGAGATCCTGTCTCATTTATCTTCATCCAGCCTCTTCTTTCCCACCAGTAAGTTATTTGTTTAGGAATGCCTTAGAGCCACAGAGCATAATCAGCTGTTGGATCAGGCTCATAGGAAAGCTGTGACCCACAAACCAATCACATCAAGAAACATTTTAAAGTTCTCCAAGTCTCTGAGGCAGAGGTCTTATTTTTTTGTATACTCTACTGTGACATGTTTGTTGATCCCAAAAAGGACAGTGTTTTTTGATTTTATGTCATGAGAATAGATAACCAAAGACCCAGAGATGACTAGAGCTTCAGGTTAATAAGAATTTACTCCGGTATAAACACTGGTTTGTTAGCTGCTAGGGCTTATTGCCCTTAGTAAGGGTCATGGAGTCTCAGGATGAAGAAAAACACGAAGGTTAGATTCATCCCATTTAACCACAACTATACAGAAATTAACATTCAGCCAATTGTCTGATTGAGGTCTTAGTCAATTGAGAGATAAAAGCACCTCCAAAAGATCACTCACTCCATTTTAGGACAAAGTCTATCACCCTTTGGAGAGCTTTATCTCACCCCAAATTCTACCCAGGGAGTCTACAGCAGTTATATAAGCTAGATGATATCTTTATATAGGTTAAGCTCAAAACTTGCCCCAGCCTTTAAGTGGCCCAAAGCAGTTCAGATTGCACTTCACCCATTTAAGAGTATGGTGATATCCCTAAACATAGGGCAAATCGCCTCAAAAGGACACGATTAGGAGCACCCAAGTCACGTGTATGCCGTCAAGGCCATGTGGGTGCTCTCCTCTATCCCAGGCTATGTATAACACATGCCTGACTTGTGCTACAACAGCTACTGCCTTATTTTCTTGTATGCTAAATTCAGTTCTAAAATGCAGCCACTCAGATTTAAAGGGCTTGCTCTGATTAATATTTTAATTCATGGTAGAGAGGGAAGCAAGGCTTGAGATACTGGAAAAGCGTCTGTTGAGCGTGTCTTCTGCTAGCGATTTTGAACTTTTTGTCCTTTCAGCAGTTGAAACGTGTGTTGTGAGTACATTTATGTACAAAGAGGGTGAGGTAGGGGAAGGATGTAATCAGTCGTACAACATGTAATGTGCTCGCTACATTAAAAGTGTATTTTCCTCTTTGCACAAAAAAAAGAACAAATCATTCACATGGAAATGGAATAGATCCCTGTGGTGATTAAAAACTCCAGTAGAAAGATACATATTTAATGAATAGATAACACAGATAAAGAGGAAGAATGCATTTACAGTAGAAAGCAGCTAGAACAGCTCGAATGTGCAACCTTTATTGCAGTGCAGAATCAACAGAAAACACGGGCTTATTAAGTTATTTAAGTACAAGGGCAAGGCATTTAGGAAGGAGTACAGAAAAGCTGGGGGCATGTGAGTATAAGAAGCATGTGATGTTACGGCTGTAACTACAGTTTGGCTGGAAAATGACACTGGGTGAATTCACATTCAGCTATTGCTCTAGGAGAGAAACTTAGGATATGAAAGGAGGTGCACTGTGGCCTCTGATGCTTGAAATATAGTTTGCCTGTCTTAGATTATCAAGTAATGCAATTGTCTTTTTTTACACTAACCAAAATAAAAGTAAGAAGTGTGTTGGTTTGTTCTTTTTCAATAAATTAGGGGTCAGATAAAATGAACCCTGTTTTCAATGCACTGTCATACAGATGCATGCATAAATACAGTAGTATACTCTTAAATTTGTTATGAAGGCTATGTGATAATTTTTTTTATAGCAAGTCTTAACTAGTGTTGAGTACGATTACAAAGCCTCCTGGACCAAAACATCTGGTACTCAACTTCTCAAAGAACTGGTAAGAAAATTTACATTTGGAAAAATTTATTCTGTAATACGTGTTTTGGAATGGCATGATACAGGCTTTTGGACCACTCAGTACTTCAGCAGTAAGTGATGCAGAGGTTCTGGCAGATCAGAAAACATACCGTGCCAACCTGACCACCTTGGAGACAAGAATGTTTTGTCTCCACCATGAAACAACAGCATGTCTTATGGATAACCTTGACAAATGCCACACTGGTGATGTGCAACCTTGGTTTCCAGTTGCCCAGTTTTCTAGAAGGAGCAGTTGAATACGAATTCCCACATCCTCTAATTTCATCTTTTAGCATAGAGAGAAGCTGGGAACAAGCCTGCACCTGTGTTGAGCCACCTAAATGGACCAATTGGAGTGAGTCAGTTACCTTCACCTCTCTTCATCATCAGGAGAGAAGCCAACTTTAATTGCACAGTATAGCTGATCTGTTTTAGGCTTTAGGACTGATAAATGACTCCCTGGAAATTCTTATTTCTCTCCATTATCCTTAAAGGGATAGCAGCCATTAGATGACTCTCAATGAAATGAATCTCATCCCATGTCTCTTCCCAGCCTAGATCCTGTTGGATACCTTCAGTGTCAGGCAAATAACAACACACCCTGTGAGGGATGGCTGAAAAATAGAAACTGGTCTTGAGCCAGGAAATGCAGAGTGGAAAAAAATAATTGATTAGGAAAAGAGACACGCAAGGTAGTGCAAGGGTAGACAGGCCATTTCCTTGTTTTCTACAGAAAAAAAAAAAAAAAAAAAAAAGAAGAAAAAAATAAAAACAATAAAAAGGTTTTTTGTAAAGAACGCTTGCCTTTTTTTTTTTCTTTTGTTCTCCTAAATGATTGCTCTGAAACAACTCAGACTCAACACGCTGAGCTAACAAATTCAGGAGTTTATGGTATATCATTTAAAAAAACCCCACCAAACCAAGAAAAATAAGAAACATTTTTGACCAAGAAATTTTAAATAAACACTAATAGGATTTCCTTCAGTCTGCCCTAGAGCCAGTGGGGCTTTTCTTCTGGGATGTTTCTCCCACCTTCTTACACTCCCACCCCTTATCTTTGCAGACTTTTTACTGTGAGTAGGAGAACTAAAATTATAATCCGAGGAAGAGATCCTAAATAATAAATGTGCTCACATTTGGGGATTGTTTCAGGTGTGCTATAAACCTTTGTGAAGCAGTGTGGGTAAATAGAAAGTTGGTATTAGTTGGTTATAATTAATCCCGATAGCTTTAAGACAGAATCTTCCTGCTCCAGGGGTTCAGAGGAGGAGAAAGATGGAAAAGCAGGGAGGGATTCTCTAGGTAGGAAACCGAACAGATGTAGGAAATAAGTTTATTCAAACATTTGATGATTTGCAGAGCTCTTGCTTCTTTCTGACTGAGACCTCTGAGCTGCACTCTGCTGAGGAAATTAGCATTTGTCAGGGTTTTCTTTCGCCTCAGAAATGTGCAAAATGCAAGTCCTAAGCACCTTAAAGAAAAGATTGCTCAATAAAAATAGAATTAAAAAAAATAAATTATATTTTTTTTTGTAGTAGCTTTTCTGCATTTATTGAAATTATTTGCCAATGCGAAATCATCAGAACCCATGTTTCCTAGACCAGAAGAGACTACCTAGACCAGAAGAGACTATTGAAATCCACTAATATGATCTAATTTTTGCAGGTCATGGAAGTGAAGTAGCTGATTTCTGCCTGTAATGTACTATTTCATCCTATAACATACTGTTTGGAAACCTTACAGGTGATGTGAGGACCTGATTGGTCAGTCTGTCCATCTGTCTATTCGTTGGTCTATCCAGGTAATTTCCAACGAGGCACAAGTGGCAATTAAGGGAATGTTTGAAAGACAAATTTAAAAGATGCACTGCATTATCCAAGTTAACGTAAACTAACTCAAATTTTCAATCACATTTGGGAAATAAATGTAGATGAGATTCACCTCATCTAAACCAGATAAAAAACTATATGTGTAAGAGTATTCTCTAGATTCCATCTACAATCCATGGAAAAAGGAACTTCCAGAGGCAAGTCATCCTACCTTAGAGGAGATGTTCAAGATGATATTTCTTCTCTGGACCGGGCTCTGTAAGGGATTAGGTCAAAATAATAAAATCCGATTTTATGTAATGAAAAGAACTAAACTGTTGAAGTTTTGAAAAACCAGACAAATATTAAACTATTTCTTAAAAAAAACACCAACCAGTCAACCAAAACCCCAACCAAAACCACTGGAAAACAATCAAAAAACATTATTATTTCTTTTGGACCTCTCTTATCTGTATGATGGATCTTTATGGGATGTGTTGTGTCATCTTCTAAAGATATGTAACTTCTCTCTTTGGTTGTGGAGGTGACTGCACCTTACCTGCAGAGTTACACTGAGAAGTGGTTTTACTTTTCTCCCCATAAATTCCCTTTCAGATTCCAGTGGAGGCGTATTCTTGATCTTCCTATGCCTTGTCTCACAGTTTGAAAAATCGTCTGTTTAGGTGGAAAATTCTACAGGAAAGCAAGCATTTCTTCCAATACATTTCCTCAAGGCACCGCCTCAATAGATTGTACCACAGGACGGATGAAGGAAGGCGGTTTTAATTAGGTCATGGCAAAGGCTTTAATATTTTTTAAAGAATTAATATGAGTAATTTAACAATAACTAGTTTGTAGCTTGTACATTAAAGTGTGAGATGGAAAGCTGAGAATTATTTAAGACAATTTAAAAGTTGGTCTTTCCAATACCAGTACAAGCTAAATGAGATATGTCAGCTCCAGATATGCACAGGTCTACATGTGTCAATGCCCATCTGATGTATGTGGGCTGCATTACACACCAAGTCTTGTTAAACATGAGACTTGTTGAGAACTATGACAGAAAAGCAAGAATATCATGCAACCTACTGTCAAATAAGCCTGCCTTCCTTTCCTAGGTCATTTCGCCAGCAACTTATTGGTGGTTCTCAATTTAGGTCCTATCTTTCCAATTTATTAGAGAAGATATTGAATCTGTCAGTGTATATGTAGTTATTTTAGGGTAACTAATTGCAGACAATTCATCCAGCTGGACAGCCAAAGCAATAATATTAAAGATTAATGCCCCAGTTCAGCAAATAACCTGGGCATGTGCATAATCCCTGTGGCTTCACTGAGACACACTTACTGGCAGGCTTGTTGAACTAAATACATTGCTGAAACAGGCAGGACCTGAAAAATGATGAATTCGCATCACAGATGCCATGTGAACAATTCTAAGAGATTTGAAAAGATTGCTGGCTTTGACAGCTCTAAATATTGGGAGAGAAAGCTCTAAATCTAAGGAGATAATACCGTAATGTTAAAATATAAGCAGAAGTATACATAGTTCCTATTGCTGGAGTTCTTTTTCTCTGAAACAATTGATACGGGTGATAAACTGATTTGGGCGATGATAAACCAAGTTAATTTGGACCTGATCAGTATGGGGGTCCTTCCATTTTTCCACTGGGAGCCTTCTCACATGATTTCAGCTGCATGAGAGTGGGGTAACAGATCTCAGGTAGAGATCAAAGATCTCTCCATAGCCAAAGGACATTAGTAGATCCCTCAAGGGGGCAACCCATTCCATTTGCTTTAGAATGTATTGAATTGCCCTCTGGAGGTACCTGGTTCTTTACATCATCTGTAAGGGGCAAGACTGGTTGCCCTCTTTTGGACTTCTAGTGTTAGGTGCACTGAATGCTATCTTACAAGTTCACTCCCTTCTAATGGAATTCTTTTCCTATCTCTTTAGTATTTCTAATGTATATGTGCAGCAGAACAGCATAGAAACAGAAATAAGTATGCTAAAAAAATCTCTCCATCAACACCATTCCACTCCACTCATGCCAAGATGGGTGGAAATATAAATGACAGCAATGTTTGGCCTGCCACTGACACCTATCCACACATAAACAGTCACAGTTAGATGAGAAGCTTCACAGTTTCTCTGAATATTTAATTAGTACAAACTTGGTTTCTTTGAACTCCCTCAAAAATAAAATTAAAAAGCCTGGCTTCGTTTACCTCGTATTGACTATAATGAACATAAGAACGTCCTCCATCACTGCAGGTTTAGCTCCGTGGCTAATGCTGAGATGTTGGCAATCAGAAGAGACTTGGGGCAAGTCACACTTCTTTATCACCACGGGGATAAACCTAAGTGACAGACATGAATGGGCTAATTACTTTTAATAGTTTCCCATTGCTCTGGCTGATGACACAGTACTAAAAAACCATGCCTCTCCCCCCCTCACTATAATCCAGAATTTCAGTTACATGGCACTACGTCTTTATTACCGCTTCGTTACTTCAGGGGAATCGCGTTCTCTAAAATGCCTTTCCCTGTGGCTTAAAGTAAAGATTTTTTAAATAAATAAATACAGTTTATGTTGGGCATCTACCACTTGAAGGGCTAATGATTATTGACTACCCTCCAGCAGACATCAGGGAGTCTAGCCTCAGGCCCTTCCCGCTCGCCCCCAAACATGCCGAATGTTAACACATGTTTTCAGATCCTGACTGGGATTGGACACAAACAAGGCAGTCAGAATGGACCATTTAGTGTACAAGTCAAGATGACAGATCTCTGCTTAATACAAGGAAGACTAAAATTCGTATCTTATTGAAAAAGGCAGAAGAGCCCCGGGTGCTTTCACTTTGTGATTCTGCAGCAAAAAGTGGGTTGTGTCAATATAAGTCTATGTCACCCGCTCGCAGCTGCCACGCTGGATTGACCCTGCTAGCTGCAGACAGAAAGGCCTTCCATTTCCAAATTCTCTCTAATGCTCATCTGCGAGAGCGAGCAAGAGGTGGAAAAAAAGCCAACAAGTTCCTCCTAAGCATGGGAGCGAAAAAACGAACCGAAACAAAAAATGCCTTCATTCCGTGAAAACTCTCCCTGCTGCCTGTTTCTAACGAAACGCTAGAAAAACTTTCGCATCTGAAAGCATTTCAGAGGATGCTTTGACAACGTGAGCTTTATGTTTTGTAAATCGTGTTCTTGTAATTCCTTGTAAGTCTCCAGATCCTCTTCAGATAGAGCAGCAGAGCATTAAATATTCTTGCAACGCTCACCAGAGCTTAATTACTAAAGTTGAAACATCTTTTAAACTCAGCGATTTTTTTTTCCCCTGAGTGTTCCCCAAAGAAAAGAGACAAAAAAAGCTGAAAAGCGTGTACAAGAACTGTTAGTTAAGAGTATGTTTCCGAAGGGGTGAAAAGAAGATAAACAATTTTGAAACTAAAAATAGAGTATTTCTTCATACTGTTATAGTGTAGCACGATAGCTTTCACTGATGAGTTGTTTCTCATGTGTGTATTTTACACATTGGTGTAAAGGTTTAACTGAAAACAAAAAAATAATTTTAAAATGAAAACAAAAGTAAAGCTCCCAATTTCCCCAAAATGGTTAAAAAAAAAAAAAAAAAAAAGAAATTAGATCTTCAATTAAATGAAATACAGTATTATAGTGATTTCTGGAGAAATATGATAATTTAGAGAAGATGAAGATATGGCTAGAATTCTAGATGTATTTAAAATACATTTTTGAGCATTCTTTCTATGAACCCACTCAAAGTCTATGAAAATGTACAAAAAAAAAGAATAATTTTCTTTAAATCAATCTATAGTCAGACGAGTGGTTAATATAGCTAAAGAGAGGCAGATTTTTTCCCTTTTTATGGTGTGTGTTTCAGTGGGAACTAGTGAAGCTTTCATCAGATCTTTATCTAAATTTATTATAAATCACAACATATTCCAATCCACTAACCTGACTTGTAAATATACCTCACCTGACTGTGAAGTCTTTAGAGGTGACTGGGTGATCTGTGGCTGTCACAGAGAGGAAAAAGTCATCTCACCTAAATGCAACCACCTGAAAGGAACAGTCTAACCAAACCAGCTGGCTGTGGTTTTTTTCAATATTTAAGAGGGAGAGAGAGAAGAATTTCAGGGAGGTAATTCATCACACTGGTCTTGCAACACTTTTCCACAGTCCTGTGGAAACGCTTCTTTCTCCACTGAAAATCAACTCGTGTGTGGTTAGCTCAGACTAAATGCCTGTCTTCCGTACAGCTGATATTGGGTGAGGTAAATTCTGGTGTACCAAAGAAGAATCAGCTTTCAATTGCATGGAATGGTTACAGGGATTTAAGAGTTGTCTCTAAATTAGGATCAAAGTAAAACATGTTAATGGGTAGGAAAGACTGAGGCATGTCAATTTTTCTCCACTGTCTATAAATGGCAGTGTAGATGATTAGCTCAGAGACGTCTACAATGTAGTTAGCCATTTTTGACCACTTCAATCCACCTGTGAGCACATTCTTCATTTACACCAGTACCAAGTCCACTATTTTGCTCTGCAGCTTGATGGCAAGGTCTGGTCATACCCATACTGTGAAACGTAGCTACGCGTTTCCCTACTCTCAACATAAATCAGAATTCCTAAATAAAAATTCTCTTTTGGAATTGTTTCTGTTTTACACCCTCTTATCCTCATCACTTTTTCCCTTTTGCAAAGGCAGCTATGTCTGACTGAAGACTGCAAGCTTCTACTTGAGCATCAGTTTAACGCAGCCCATTTTCTTTGAGGAATACTGACAGCAACTCTCCACTGAGATCAGATCAAGTCAACAATAGGGAAATGACTGTGTATAAAAGTTAATGTTGCTCACCCGGGTCTCAATAGAATGGGCTGACAATGCAGAGAATTAACAGCCTGAAGCCAGCAAATGTTGCTTTACGACATTGTGCAGTCTTGAAAGTGTGGTCAGCTGAAAGACTAGCACTCACGAGATCTTGGCTCTTACCTCGCGTGTGTTACTAATTTGCCAAGCGATATAAGGGCAAACAGTTTAATTCTTTGTTCCTTGTCCCCATCCATCTCTAAAAGTGGGATGATCATCATCCTGGAGTTTATTGTTTATGATACATGAATGGAAAGCGGGATTTTAGTGTCATTGCTTGAACTGTTGTCAGTTTGGATACCTTCTTTGTTTCACTGCTGAATATTTATTTTCTCCCATATCAGGGAAGGCAAAATGTGCCCACTCTTAGGTTCAGCAGATCACAGAGACTGGTATTAGCTGCAGTCACTGATGAGCAGTGAGGTTATGAGACATCACAACTGGAAGGCTGGGCTTTCACTGCAGCAGTTCCTGGTGAAAAGCGTGGCCACCAGTTAGCTTTACTCGCCAGAGATGATGAGTTTGAGTCCTGAAACATGTGAAGGTCCACACACGCGGAGATGGGGTGGTTGAGGATGGAACTTCCCCAAATTACTATACCCTGATTTTAGTATAGCTAAGAGAAACTGGAGACAAATTCCCACAGAATAGAAATGTTTTATCCAAGCATTTCCTCAGATACAGTGTCTGCCATTAAAGAAGTTGAATCTTTTGTAACTTTAAGAATACAGTGAACTAGTGTGGAGATCTTCAGGATACAGACTTAGTCTTCTGTTACCTCTAGGAGGAAAGAATATGCCATATTATGCTCCCTTAAGTCTCTCTCAAGATTTCTGGATTGTACATCAATGCAAAAAAAAACCAAACAACAAAAAAACCCAAACCTCACAGCCAAGCATACAGGAGCAAAGCGAGGCATCTTTTTTTGTCAATCTTCCAGCTTCTTGACAAGTTCACTCTGCCTTTGTGGGCTCACTCAGCATGCTTCGAGAGCACTGGCCTTTCTTCCACTGGCTTGCTTTAGCCTCAGAACAGACCTTCAAGGCATGTCCACACCATGCAGTGCCGAGAGCTCATTGCAGATGTGCTGACTACGGAATAAGAAGCCAGGCAACTCTCCCACTAAGCCTCTCATTTCAGAGCCAGACACTTTTGTGCTAGACTGCAACCTCCGTACACCACAGTTCATTTGGAGCTCAGTCGGATATCTGCAGAAAGATGCCAGCTTGCATGGTTTCAATTCAGTAAGAATAATTTTGTTTCCAAAGCGCAATGATCTGATGTCATCGGAGATGCTTTTGGGTATCAAAGGATTTTACAGGAGCCCTGAACCCTTCTGGATTCATAGGATAGCCCAGAGTGCCTAAAATGGCTCTAGACATCTGTGGTTGAGGATCTAAATCCTGCTCATTGTGTCCTTGGTGAAAGCTGAAATTTAAGTGGGATTTAGTTCCCCAAATATAGATGTCTAATGTCATTTTAAGCACCGAATAGGTGCCTTGGATACCCTGGGGTGTCTCAGATGACACTATACTACCGTGCTTAGGACCTGAATCCCACTCTAGCAATGCAGAGTCAGCTGATGAAGTAATTTTACTCTTATATAACAACTTTATCCATCTCTCTGGCAACATTATAAGTAAAGTCTGTCTGGTTTAGCTGCAGAGTCACACATGTCCTTGTACTAAGACACTCTCCTGGGTCTCAGCATGATGCAATATGTACTTATGGGAGAAAGAAGGACTTCAAGTGCTTGCAATGGTTAAATGCCAACAAGATCTGGTCCAACAAAGCTTCACACTGCCTCAGTTACTAAATAAGATTGTGTTAAGCATGTAGCAAATACATTTATATTATAAGACTTGAAAGGATAATCTCCACTCTTAAATTGGCAATTGCCTCTGAACTAGACAAATATGATACAAGAAGAAGAAAAAAACCCCTAGATTATTTTCCTCCGCATTTCGGAATATATTGATAAACGTATGTTAGCATTTAACTATTCATTCTTTTGGAGAAAACTGGTTAACCCCTTAAGTGTTTTGCCCTGAAGGCAAACATTAAAAGTTAATTATAACCACATGGGACAAGCCCCTGGAGAACCGTGACAGCATTAAGCTGCTACCAACCAAGCATGCAGGATGCGCAGCACTCTCAGAGAACACCATGTACAAAAATGATGCTGTCTCCTTGAATGAGTTCTCAGAAGTTAAAAACATGCTACTTTTTGCATGCACAGTAAAAAGGCAGATTGCAAGTGTTCTACCCAGAGCGAAAAAAAAAAAAAGAAAAAAAAAAAAAAAAGAAAGCTTCCAACTGAAGAAGAATTAGAGCAAATGAAAGCACTGAGTAATGTGATTAAGCAATGTGGCACAGTGAGAGAGAACTACCAGAACTACTGGTTTACTTAGTGCTTCAAGGATAATGTAGTAAAACCTCTTCTAAAGACCTTGGATTGCTACCTCATGTACCTTTCCAGTACCAAATACAGCTTATGAGGCATTTTGACTTTGCCACTATAAAAATGCAGAGAGGACGACACTTGTCCTTGGAGAGGATCATTTAGACTCTAAAGGAAAAAAAATAAAAAGAAAGAAAAAGGTTAGTTCTAAGGGAGATACATCAACTATGCTTCTGTCTGTAAATTGTGTGGCTGGAAGGCATTGAGGTAAAATAATGTGGAATGGCCTGTACCTACACAATTAAACCTTCTTCCTCATAAAGTAAAATACCTGTACACAAGTTAACTGTTGGGGATCATCTCTGTGTTATCATAGATTCATAGAATCATAGAATAGTAGGGGTTGGAAGGGACCTCTGAAGATCATTGAGTCCAACTCCCCTGCCAGAGCAGGATCACCCAGGGCAGGCCACACAGGAACAGATCCAGGTGGGTTAGTTCCCAAACCATGCTGGGGAATGTTTAGGAGAAGCCTTATTGTTATGACCTAAAAGCATGTAGGGGATTTTCTAACAGCATAGTGGTAGAGAAGAGTTCTGGCGATGAGGAATATCTCTGACTGTTATATACAGTCAGTAGACACCATGGTTACAGAAGTAGCCACCATGTCCTGAAAGGAAGTCTTTTGCACTGAGTAAATGGATTTATATTACAAGTACCAGAAAAAACGTGACCTAGAATGAGTATGCCCAGCTCCCGCTAATATTTAGGAGCAGCACACCTCTCTCCCAATTTAGTCTTCAAAAAGCTGGGCTACATGTACATACCCAATTCGAAAATTAACCTGTTTTAAGCAGGGGGTTGAACTAGATGGATCCCAACATTTGCTTCCATGGTGAGTTGACCTTGGCTGAGCGCCAGGTATCCACCAAGTCGCTCTATCCCTCCCCCCTACTTACCTCAGCATGACAAAGGAGGAGAGAATAAGATGGGAAGAGCCCGTGGGGTATGATAGAGGCATTTTAATAGGAAAAGGTAAAAAAAGCAAAAAGTAAGCCACAGGCATGCAATGCGAAGCAAAACAAGATTTTATTCTCTGCTTCCCATCAGCAGACGATGTCTGGCCTTTCCCGGGAAGCAGGGCTCTTGTACGTGTAGTGGTTGCTTGGAGGACAAATGTCTCCACCAACGGATGACTCTGACCTCCTCTTCCTTTCTCTCCCTTTTATACTTCAGCTGACGGCACACGGTGTGGAATATCTCTTTGGTCAGTTTGGGTCAGCTGTCTTGACTGTGTCCCCTGCCAAGATATTGCCCACCCCATCTCACTGGGCCGGGGGGAAGATGTTGGAAAGCCAGCCTTGGTGCTGTGTGAGAGCTGCTCAACAGCAGCCACAACACAGGCATCTGATCTACCTCCGAATACAAAGCCCAGCACTGTAAGAGCTGCTCTGGGGAACATTAACTCCAGCTCACCCAAATCCAATACAGCTTCTAACTTAATTACTCTTTGCTTCTAATTGTTAAGTAAAACAGGAATAGAGAAAACTGTGGCCTCCAAGCCTGTTATACACAGACTGTGTTTACTTTGCATGGTACCTGGATTTGAACTTTTTCCTGGTCTGCTGCATTGCCCTGTGGTTTTAAGATGTGTTTAGTAGTGTGTGAGTGTGTGTGTTTAACATAAAATTTTCCTAAGTCATGAGAGAATTCTGTTGTAGCCTCCCAAGTGGTACATTCTCATCACGAAACTGAAGATATGGTTTGTGCTCTGTGTTTTAGCGTGAGGGTATAACAAGGCATATGAATTCATAAAACCTTCTAGGATAGTGTTGGAGGGCTATATAAATTGAAAGGCGCCAACCTCATCCATTTCTGCCCATATTAGAAACAGGCTATGAGGTTTGCCACCCTCCAAACAAAGATCTAGGGAATTCTGGCAGGGCCAGGACAAAAACATATCAAGGAACATGCTAATAAGAAACAAGTTGAACTAAGACTTGAACTTGCTTGCTGGCTCTAAACCAAGTCCTGAAACACCTAGTTTACCCTAAATTAATCCTCCAAATTGTAATGTAATCCCTAAAGAAACTCGACAACTCCAGAGAGTGTTTAATCCCTCTGTCCTAGAAAACTATTTTGAGTGGACCTCTTGTCATTTGGAGGTATCCCTCCCTCTCTATCTGTTTCCCTCAGAGGAAATCCAAAGAGTTCTATGAATTGTCTAGCTCTTAAATGGCTACCTCTGTATAAAAAATGGCATGAACTTTTGAGGATCAGAGACATTGTCAGAGAGATAATCAGATTATCAGAGAGACCATCTTTCTCCTATAATCCCATCAGCCCTAGCTTAGTTTTCAACATCCAAGGACAACTGTACATTGCTCTGGGCCAAGACAGCAGCTTTGGAAAGCTACGTAGCTGCCTTGGCAAACTATGACATCTAATTAAAAGGGTTTTGTCTATTTTATGCTTCCAGTTTGGTGCCAGAACAAAAATCACTTCATTCTACTGTGATCCATAACGTAGCCTATCGTTTCCATCCATAAGGTCAAAACATAAGACCATACTTTTGGGGGAAAATGATAGGAAGGAGGAAAAGGACACGTGAATGACATTTATTTACAGAATACCAAGGATGTAGTAACATAAGGCAACTGTGAAGAAAGGACAGATGTAATACCCAGATACCGCAGGAGAAAAGTTTCCAGTAGAGACCAAAGAATAGTGTTGACTTTGTAAATGCAGATGAGATCCAGTCACAAATACTTATAAATTTTGGTTGCTCAGCTTCCAACAAAGGTTATTTAAATGGTAATTAATCAAGGGAGGGTAGATCCTAAAGACAGGAGAATGAAGAGTCTCTAATGTAAAACAAAGCAGAAAAGAGTCGTTTACCCTCCAAGAACAAAGCACTTGATTCTACCAATACTTTGGGAGACCAAGAGAAAACATTTCATGGTGGAGGGAAAAAGGATCCCAGTGTTTTCAAGTGGGACCTCAACATTTTTGAGAAAATTGTTGATGAAACCAAACGATGACAACTGATTGCACACAATGATATAATGGAATAAAGATGGGATGATGCCTGGGATAAAATCCAGTTGACTCAGTGACGCAGTCCTACATTCACAAATTCTTGCATGACAAGGAAACATCCTGGAATTTCTTATATGGTTGATACTTCATAAAGTAACATCATAACAAGAGGAAATCTTTCAACATGTTTGATCACACTGTGGATAAGGTGTAAAGTGCTAGGGCTGAGGAAGAGTGTCTATCACCAGATCACGCAACGGAGGATAACCCCACTCCCAGTGCTCGCCTGTAGGTTGCATGATTCAAAGCACAGGATCCTGTGTCCTATCTATAACCCAGAGCACTGGGAACAGTAACTTGGCAGGACCAGAGTTTAAGAAAGTGAATTCAAGGAAATCTTGTGTCCAAGACCAAAGTCTAAGATAATATAATGCTCTAAATGTTTTTGTTGAGACTTGGGTTAATGTTTATATTTTGTAACCATCCAGACAAATTTGGGCATATAGTAACTGTTAAATAAACCTCTTTCAAGTATGGACAGCAGCCTCTGTCCCAGCTGCTTAATCACACTACCTGCTTTCTTCTACTCCTTAACACTGAGTCAGGCATTGTTCATTGGTGGACCACAAATAGGGCCACCCAGCTGTACTTCATTCACTGGCCTACAGAGCATAGAAAGATGATGGTGGTAGGATGGAAACTTCCTGAGGTGGGGAGCTGCAAGGTCTGTGGGATGCAAAAGCTGGTTGTGAGAAGTCATGCTTCATCTGTAAAATCAGGCAGGTCCAAGATGAGGTCTGTCGCTCCCGCCTCCCTGAGAAGTAAGGTTCTGAGAAAGGAAGACTTTACTTCCAGAAAAGAGATTTTGTGGCTTCTAAGACATGCTATCTTTAACCACTGCTGAAGGACTGGGTTTGGAGCCTGTACAAACCAGAGTGCAGGGCACAAGGACAGGCACAGCTCAGATGGCAGAAGTAACCCACAACAGGGACCTGACAAGTTCAGAGTGGTGAGGGGAAAGGGCAAGCAAGGAACCTCTGCAAAAGCTTGACAATTTGTTAAAAACTTCCTGATAGTATCTTTTAAAGACCTTTATTTAGCCCTAGTGCTCATGTTTATGCAGGTATAACCTTCCAAAATTAACGTATTTATCCCCTCCCTAACCCTCCAAGGAAAGGGAAGCTTCTATTTCTGTTTCAATGCTGTGAAAATGAGGTAAGAAGAGGTTCATTCTCAGATCCATGGAGGGAGGGACTCAGGCTGAAGGGAGGGACTCCCTGAAGAAGGAGAGAGAAGAAGGAGACTGAAGAATGAGGTTCTTCACACCTAGATTTACCCATTTAACAATTTGGCTTCTCACTGTGCTGTCTAGGTTCCATCTCTAACCTCCACTGACAGAATGCTTGATTAATACCATCAAATTTAGATGTAACTCAACACTGCACCACTGGCTGCATGAACCCTGAAAAGAGTTAAGCAGTGTGATTTCTTAAATTTCTTACAGCAAATATTTAGTCTTAAATCCTGAAGAGGAGAATAACTTTCTTTTAAAAAAAAGCCACTTGTCTTGGTTTCCATTCTTTAAATCCATGAGAAAGCACAGAATTATTTGCTGTTTCCTCTGCAGGCATCTCACCCTCTTTTTTTCTGGTTTTGTTTGTTTGTTTGATTGGTTGGGTTTTTTTTCAAATTTTTCCGTTTAATTTAGTTGGTTTTTCTTTAACACACACACACACACACACACACACACACACACACACACACACACATGCACTGATTCTTTGCCTTTATTTCTTTTAACTTTTTACTTTACAAGCAGTAGAGTGTAAATTAACTACCATTGCAGGGGAATAAAATGTTCTCGTACTCTGAAGGGGCTACTTGCACTTTGAATCCAGTCAGGTAAGAGGAGTGATTTGTTTGCTTATGCTATGCCTCTAGCAAAGGAACAAGAGGCAAGGGAACAAGAGGAACGGGAGATGGATAGAAACTTGGCTCCAACTTTCCTTAATTTCTGTACAGACGAGTAGAATATTAAATAGGGAAAACAAAGGAAGCGTTATGGCGATGTGCAAGCGCTATGAACTAATAAATACTGTTGTAGCTCTAGAAAAATAAGAGAAAAAAACAAACATGGCAACTGTTCCAGTGCCAAATCTGCTACCATGCTGGTTTGAGGGCAAAGAGCCTCCCGTGCTGAAGTGGATTTTGAAGGACTAAGTCAGTAAAAACTGCGTCTTCTCTTCCTTTTGTGTTATTGCATGGGGAAGATGTCCTCAGATGAGCACTGCAAAGGCTAAATATCTCCTTCAGCTATTGCTATGCAAGATACCCACACACCTGCCACAGACTATGGCCTTTTTTTTCCCCACTTTACCCAGTAAAAATACTTCTGTACCACTCCTGTGCATGGACCAGGTTGTACCAGATCAGCTCTGCTGTTCACAGACCCTATTTTGATACTCACCTGCTACAGGTGGTGTAGTGTCAACCAAACCCAACATTAAAGGCTGTGCTGTTACCCACGCTGACACATCGGGGGTCACGGGGACTTTGCAGTCACATAAACATCATCTATTATACATCTGAAAAACTGCTGAAGCCCAGTGTCAGAAGTCCCAGCAACATGTGAACCTGTGAAGTGGCAAAGCCATCAGCTATATGACAGCTTCATGCCCAAGGCTAGTGAGGCTGGACGTAGCAGGAAAGGAAGACCCCTTCAATGTCTGGGGAATTGGCTAAATGCACCTAATAGGTCTTTTCTGTCACTGGTGTCTGAGGGTTATATTGTGCCCTTAGGCTGAGTCTTGAGTAAGGGGTGGCATGTAATTATGCTTCTCTGGGACCAGCCCAAGGAAGGGACTGTGACAGAGAGAAGAGTTACGATCCTTTCCCTCAACCCCTTTACCTACAGGGTGGGAGGCAGTAAGTCATAGTAACCTGGAAGCAGGAGATTTTACTGCTCTGGAAGCTCTGCCCCAGCTTTATCCAGCTGCACTCTTGTTTTCTTCCCACCCACTTCCCTGCTTCTTCTTTCTTCCTATCACATCTTGTGAGAAGATGTGGCCATTGGATGGTGTTCGTACTCGACACCAAACCTAAGTCTCACCTGTCTAAAATGTCTTCTCTGCTTGAAGCCAGAAAGGTACCAGCTGTCATATCTAACACATGAAGTTCTGTAGTAGAGCACAGTGGTTCTGCTGCTGCTTGACAGGTGGACCGTGTCCTGAACAGCCAGGGAAGGTCCCTTCTCATCACAGCATCGTGCACTGTGACAGAGACTTCATACATGCAGGATGCCCACCCTTACCCATAGAGGAGAACCCAGAGCTTCAAAGGAATTACACACAGTCTCAGAAACCAAACACATCTTCCAGCTTGTCATCTTCATAGGTCTAGCAGTGAGTTGAAAAAGCCTTTATTCCCTGTCAAAGATGAAATTACAATCTCACATCATGATTTGGGGTCAAATTCTTCCATCCTTCCCTGACAAACAGTCATACCTTTCAAGATGTAAAGCACCATTTGGAGTGGCATGGCTGAACTCAGTCTGTATGAGCAGTGAAGCACAGGCAGTTCATAGGACACATCTCTGCTGGAAGAACATCAGTTGCAGATGGTCAATGATTTCAAGAGCTGGAGGAAATAAAGTTCTGAATCCCAGTCTACTGCCTCTTTCCCTCCATCGCTACGCGTGATTCCGTGAGACAAAAGAGATTAAGTTACCATCCATTCATATTTTCTCATAGGAGCTAAGCTACCTAGAGACTCTGTGTAAATAAATATGTACGTATACCTAGTACATGTATCTCTATTAATGTAAAAGTCATAGTATTGTCTATGTAAGCAGAATATTTAAAGCAATTATCACCAAGCATTTTGCAAATATACAGAAGTAGCTGAGACACAGGAACTGTGAGCCAGCATTCTTCAAGAAGACTGACAAGACTGATTAAATAAGGAGAGTAAACATACATACAGGTAAAGATAAACAAGAATAAATGCTCACAAAAATAGATTCTGTCTGATGGGACAGATGGACTTGGGAAAGGACATCAGGTGATGCTCCTTGGTGCTTGGATATCCATTTCCTGGTGACTTTTTTCCCACTCTTGTCTATTGTCTGAGGTAATGAACAAATTGTTAAGATAGAACACAGACTTTTAAAATCAAGTACTTCTTCCAACAACCCCCTTCAGTGACAATTATCAAGGGTTTTACAAATGGGATTGCTAAAGCAAAAGGTGCTATCTAGTTACAGGAAAAACAATTCAATAGGTGCAATTCTGGGTGTATTCTCACATGCTACTTTGAAAATAAGTATTCTTCACCCAATTGATTAAAATTTGTAGTGTCTTACAATGAAACATGTAGGAGAGGGGCAGGATAATTTGATTTTAATGCCTGATCTTTGGCCTTTATTTCCAGGAAGGTGAAAATTTCCCCTACCAGTGTGTTAGGGCAGAAAATTTCTCACCCTGAGTTTAACTCTGGTAATATCAGTCAGAATCACCACAATTAAGTGTTTAATCTTCCTGGGTGCCCTCTTACTTGCAGAGTTTATCCATTTTATTCCCGTATAGATGAAATAAACTTTAGCAACCAATTATTTTCTCTTCTGCCTTGCAAAGAACTTCTCTATTGTACAAATCTTTTCTCTCCCTCTTTCTTAGTATTTGAAAACTTTTAAATGAACCTATAATAGAACTCAGTTACCTAGTGAAGGTCTGCTATTCCATTTTTCTGAATGGACTACATAAAATCTTTAAGGTGGAATGAGATTTAAAAAAAAAAAAAAAGAAATACAAGAAGGATGAAAGTACTATTTAGGTCAAGAGGAAATGACCTCAAGTTGTGCCAGGAGAGGTTTAGACAGGATATTAGAAAAAAAATCATTCACTGAAAGGGTTGTCAAGCATTGGAACTGGTTGCTTGGGGGAGGTGGCTGAGTCATCATTCCTGTGGGTATCTAAAAAACATGTAGATGTGCTGCTGAGGGACATGGTTCAGTGGTGGACTTGGCAGTGTTATGTTTACAGTTGGGCTCAATGATCTTAGAGGTCTTTTCCAAGCTAAATTACTTTATGATTCTACACAAAAAGACCTGACAAGTAAGACCTCACTCGAAAATCCAACCAAAGTAAGACAGCTTTTTTTTTTAGCCATGATAGAAGTAGGATTCATATCACTTCAACTGAGCTGCCTAAAGATGGTGTTTAAATTAAGCTATTTGTGATCATTCTCCTTCATATCAGAGGATCTCTTTCATATTGGAAACAAAGAGGCATGTCCAGAAGATTTCTCTGTCTCACAGAGAAATTTCTGCCTTAGGAAGGAATAAATTAATTCAGAAACTTCTTGTTTCCTTCATTAAGTACAGAAGGACCTTAGACAACCGGTTTACACCACCCATCTGAAGTCAACATTTGAGCTACAGTACAGGTGTGGTCAGCTTGTCCTGTTCCAACAAGTCTCACCCTTAAATTAGTACCTCTGATGTACGGCTCTGATGTGAAAGGTGATGTTAACATAGCTAAATAATCAGGTAGATGTTATAAGGGTCATGTTGTCTTTCATAGAGGTTTTGAAATTATTAGGTGTGGGTAAGACCAAGTGAGCTTCATCCTGATAATGTTTTACTAAGTGAAAAACGCATCTTTGCCACTTCAGTCTATTTTTCGTTTTAGACTGAACTTGGTGTATGATTTTAACATGGGGAAGATATTTCAAGAAGTCCAAAAATGTTAAAAGAATACATTATTACAAAATAATAACTAGAATTCATATACTGTCATAAGTTTCATCAAGAAAACTTCGATTTTGTCAATGGAGGTTTTTCCCAAAGTGATCTTTTTAGTTTTTTTTTTTAGATTTGAACACTAAACTCAAAAATCCGTTATTCATGAGTTTTATTTATGAATAGACCTGGCTAATAAATGTTTTTTTTTGCATCAGAAATCAACTTTTCTTAAAAATACAACTTTTCTTGGAAACTTGACAATATTAAAGACATTTTCTGTAATCTCGTAAAACCTTTTCGCATTCTTCAACATTTTTTATTATGGATTGCATTTTCACTAAACCACAATACTGTCAGTAGGATTTTTAAAAAATTTGGTTTATTTTTAAGTGATACGATATAGGAAATATGATAGAAATTTTCAAGAAAATCAAACCTGGTGTCTATTTGCTCTTTAAAAACAATAAAAACCCTCAGCATTTCTAAAATGGTGTATAAAGTAAACTAAGATTATTTCCTTTGTGTATTAAGTTCTTTTTTTTTCTTGTGTCAGGACACCTCCAATTCCAGTTAGCACAAGGAAGGCAGCACAATAATGGTCATTTTACTCAATGCTGCATATCTAAAAGTTAACCTGTACAAGCTCTTGTAATTCACCCCACCACAGGTGAACGTATAGTTTAGAATGGGACGAATCACAGTTTCCATGAGGTGACCTTCTTCTGGTGTCTGCAGAATAGATACCAGGTGTAGTATTTAACCTAACTTCTAGCTTTAGAGGGCTTAACAAAAGTGAAATGGATACCACTACAGATAAGAAACAGAATCATAGAATCATAGAATGGTAAGGGTTGGAAGAGACCTCTGGAGATCATTGAATCCAATCCCCCCTCTGCCAGAGCAGGATCACCCAGGGCAGGCCACACAGGAACAGATCCAGATGGGTTTTGAAAGTCTCTAGAGAAGGAGATTCCACCATCTTCCTGGGCAGCCTGTTCCAGGCTCTGTCACCCTCACGGGAAAGAAGTTTTTCCTCATGTTAAAGAATTAACAATAACATTGTTAGTGACCGTAAATCAGGTGCCAGCTGCAGCACTCAGTTCATCTATTGCAGTCTGAAAGAGCTGCGCCCTGCTGCTTCTTGATCTAATCCAAGAATGAACATCAGAACAGCATTAATTAGCTAACTGAAAGAGACCCATGGGGTAACCCAGAGCTTTTTGACCTGTTTTTGCCTTTACTTCCTTTCCATACCCAGAAACTTAGCAGAAATATGTTTGATCATAACCTGGTTTAGCTGGGGTTTGGAATGTGAAATCACTGGGCTTCAGACATTTTTTTTTTTTTTTTTTTTTTTCCACAGCCTACTACAGATTCTTAAATACTTAAATTTGTTCTGAGCACAGGCAACGAAAATATGTTGAATTTTAGGACAACCAGAACAGTATTCAAAGACATCTATTTCGGGTGGGATTAGTCTTCCTTGGAAGAATTGCTGGGATTCATTCATCGGCCTCTGTTATTAGCTTATCTAAATCAACATGCCACCAATATTAATTTCTCACAGCTGAAACCAGGCCCTCTGACACTTTCTGATGACTGCTTTTAAAACCTCCTGAACTGCAGTCCTGAGCCTTACATTCATCTGCCAAGACTGTGAATGAGCATATTCAATAAAAGTTCTGACTTGGTTCATGAAGACTAAACCAAGTTTTTATTTCAGCTACAGTTGAATGTGTATTTTTGGACAAAATCAAACACACGGATAAATAAGGACCAAATCTAGCCCTCCAATTTGAGATAATTGCTAAATGTATGAAGAGCACTCACTGGACTTCTTAATGATATGTTTCATTTTGGAAAAGCAGAAAGATCTTTCAGTATTTTCAAAATAAAATTAAGGCAATATTTAATTGAAAACATCCACCTACAAAAGAAAAACTAAGTCTAAAAAAATAAAGATAAAACCAAAACCAGCTAATGAAAATAGACTTGGGTTAAATCATCATTTTAAATCCAACAAGAAATTTCTTTTTCACTTCAGCATAGCCTAATACTTTTCCTCAGGCTTGTTATTTCAGCAGCAAACTGAAAAACATTCCTTTATCCAGCTCTTGTTGCTACTAGAAAGATTGAGTTATGGCCAAAGAAGCATCAAAAGGGAATGTTTTCAGTGCTGAGTATTGGAGCTGGAGCTTGGCAGAGACGACAGACGACTCTTGCTGTTCTAATCAGGAAGAAATGTGCTCCATCTGTGTGCCAAGAATACACAAGAAGCTGAATATTCCATTGTTTTTATTTACTTATTACCCAGGTAGCTCAGGTATCTCTAACGATCCTTTAAAATGAGGAGGAAAAAGACATTAGATTATTTGTATTGCCACTAGCTAGAAAATGATGGATTCCCACAGCATGGCTGGAGGGGTTTTATGGGATTTGCTTTTTTTTTTTTTTTTTTTAATCTTTCCTTCATTAATATTTAAGTCTAAATTTAGGGAAGTGAAAATGAATACATAACAAACAGCAACCCCAGTTACTCTTTTCAGGTCTAGTTTGAAATTCAGAGTAGTAGTAGCTGGTGAAAATATCAAATGGTAAATATCTGTTCTGGGGGAAGTGTTTTTACTACACCTTACCACAAACTGTGTAACAATCCTTAATGCAATGCCGTGCTGTCTCATTCACTAATTACTATAAATTGGCAGAGCTTCATACTACTAATAGAGTACTGACAGATTACACAAATGGAAAACCTGGATCACTGTTCAGTAATTTATTTTTTTTTTTTGCAGAACCTCATAACTGTTTCCCTCTTGGAGCGAAAGCTAAATTTCTGTTGATGTAAACTGAAGTTGGCTTTGCTTGCTTCATGTCTGATTTCTAGAGAGTTTACTGTATTTTTTTTTCCACTGGCTTGGCGTATCCTAGCATCAGGAAAAAAAAATGAGAAGAGAAAAACTTTTTCATGTAATTAAAAAACCACCCAAAACCTCCAACCCTGAAATGCTTAATTAAACAGTTCTAGAGAGAAGTGGCTAGAGGCTGAATTTGGCATGGAAAATACATTGAAGAAACCTTTCTAAAGGACCGAATTAAAATGTGTTTTGATTTGATTAAGTTAGAAGTTTTCTGCGGGAAAAAAAAATGTCCTTCAAAGCAGTCAACTTAGTAAATTTCTGTAAGACTATTAACGTTAGAAAAAAAAACCAAACAGCAAATCTTTCTATGAATAGAATAATTTGGCCTGACAAAAGAAGGGTCAGATTCGAATTTTACAAGCATTAGTTTCCTGGGAAAAAGTCAACCCAATACTCTTGTATGTCCTAATCAGCTCATCTTTTCTGTGGCTAGTGTTTTGCTTTTAGAGTAGTCTATAGAGCTCCTCCAAGGGCCAGGTGTGACTCCAAGGTGTGAAAAACAGAGTCTGCAATCTGTCCTTAGCCTTTGTCTTGGATTAGTATTTTGAGACAAATTAATCTGTTTCCATAGTATTACCATTAATTTATAATACAGATATTTTCCTTAAAGACTCTTGAAATCGATTGGTTAAGAATCTCAAGCAAATAAGCAACCAAAAATAACCTGGTTCTTCCCAGAAAGAAAGAATTAGAATCTATCATTTAAAACATAATCTATTTTCTAAAGCATTAAATGCAGTAGGAACTGATTCAACTTGAATACAGTTGGAAGAACTGAATAACCAAAATAAAGAGACATTCAAATCTTACTATACACTTGCATATAATTACGGGTCTATAAGCCCATATTTCAGCTTGATGAAAAGGTAGTGAAATGAGCAGGCTGAAGAAAGTGGGACTTTTTATGCAAATAACTAGAGGAAAGCAAGGCAAGTTCACTATCTGATCCTCTCTGCTTAATCTAAAGCTGATAACTCAGTCAAATTTAAAGCCAGCTTTCATTCTAGAGATCTAAAGTCTTTTCGCTGGGGACAATTTCAGATGGTCTTTACCCTTTTAGACCCCAGCCATCTCCACTGTACAGCTTCTCAACTAAATGTTGTCTTTTTGACTGTTAATGCTGTTGTAATAACTTATTTTGTTCACAGTCACTTTGTTTAAAACTATTTCGTCACAATTACCTTTAAATGAAAGCAAATAAGACAGCTGAAGTAGAAACGACAACTGGGAATTGATCGTGTCACCAGTCCTGGAGGTATTCTAAAGGCATGCAGATGTAGCACTTGGAGACATGGTTTAGTGGTGGACTTGACAGTGTTAAGTTACCAGTTAGGCTTGATCTTAAAGGTCTTTTTCAATGCAAATGTTTCTATGATTCTATGACATTCCATAGCCTGTGTTGCTTTGCTCACCTTCACCCTTCAGAGCCTCTTTGCAGCCCTGATTGTAGCCCTGGCCATTCACTGGTGATATCTGCTCCTAATTTAACCTGAAATGCCATCATCTGTTGTTGACAAATGTCAGTACCCTTGGTTAAAGGGTTTAAAGTCTCAAGACTCTGTCCACCTTCTGAAATCTTACAGTGTGATTTTGTGAGCCAGTAGCACTACAGATAATTAGATGAGTGTTTCTGAGATTTCATTTTCCTTCTCTTTTTCTCTCCTCTTTTTCTCCTGTATCACTCCCTGGAACTGCACCAGTAAAACTGGTACCAAATCAACCTTTCAGAGGATGCTTGGCACACAGATGATGAGGTCCTCATTGATTTCTGATGGACCAACCCAGAGAACCAGATTTTATGCACTGGGACACAGGGAGGACGTGTGAGAAAAGGAGAGCGAGCTGTCAGAAAACTGAGCATGGGACTCGCAGGACAAGATACATGTCATCAGGATTCTGCAGTCTGTGAGAGCTCTAAACCCACAGAGATCCTCATGTTTACGAACGGAGATGCTTTTCTCCCAAAATGTGCTCTACTTTGTTCTGCCTGGCTACCCGACAGCTGGTTGAGCTATCTTAAAACTTGGGAGCTTTGCAAATCCTCCCTCCTCCTTTTCCCCTTCCTCCAGTCCCACCCTTCCTTGCTCCTGCTCTCCTTATCTCTCTAGCCTGAAAACGTTAACAACGATAACTAAACTTTCTAATTTTTTTCTATACCTGAATAACCTCTTGTGTGCAGGATATTTTCTGCTTTAGGGCACAATCTGTTGCAGCGCAGTTCTAACTGTTGCTAAGGCTCCTATTGTCATTATATATGCCTCAGCAACAAGGCATTCTGTCGTGTTTCTCAACTGTGAACCCGATGATGTATTGATAATGTTAATCTTGTTTGAAAGTTATAGAGCTTGTAAGTCAAATGTGTTTAAAGGGAGAGATGGAGATTCCTACTCCCCAACTTTTTATTGTTTGCGTGTCAGAAAAATTGAGTTTTTCAGCCACCGTTAGGGGAGCTCAAGGTGTTTCACAAGTGCGAATGAAGCCTCGTGATGGTACCAAAAGAAGCCTTTTTACATACTCATTAAACGCAACAGAGAAACCAAGTAGCAGAAATGACACTACGTAACTTAACCTATCTCACATCAAGTGACCATAGAACTGAGCCTCAAGGGGATGTCGGGCAAGTTTTACATTATCTTTTCTACAATATAGAGTAATTGATATGTGCGCCCGTATCGTCTGTGGGAAACACGATTTTATATTAAAAACAATTTGGATGGATACTTTTTTATTACCTTCCTTGTATAATACTCTTCTATGGCAAAAGATGGTCCCTGCCCTGAAGTGCTTTCCATCTGATCAGCTCATCCAGACAGAATAAGTTTTACAATCTCTGTTTTACCAATGGGGAAATAGGATACGGAGACATTAAGGAGCAGCTTTTGCAAGATCCCAGCAGACAGGGCATTCTCAGATATCATAAAGGAAACTGCAAATTCTAACCGATTATGGAAATATAGCTATTAGACAGATAAATAGATAGATATAAAAGTTTTCCATTTCTTCCTCTTCCTCTTCCACTCCTTATTATAGAAGGATCTGGATTTTATTGTCACTGTGGTATTCAGCTCTCCTTCACCATTTTTCAGATGGTGAACTCTGGCACAGAAAGGCTAAAAGTTCATTTCAAAAAGAGGTTTGAGCACTCGTATGCCTCTGCAATCTCTTGAATTCAATATTCTGATGTCATCGGCATTTACAAGAGCTCAGTTCAATTTTGTCCTTGCTTTAGAGATGCCTGAAGTCCCTTTAATATGTGTGTTGGTACAACATTCCCTAGGGTCTGATGCCACCAAGCGATTAGAAACCCTAATTATATCTAAACCCAGTGTCTTCCCAGTGTGTTCCCTTGCCTAGCTTACCTGAAGGGCTCCTCAAAGGGAATTAAGCTTTTTTTTATATTTTTTTTTCCCCTCCTGAAAGATGAAGTGGAATTTTCATCTTATCTGCAGTTTAGCGTGTAATCACTTAGGATACAGATACAAATCTCACTCCAAAAATAGGTTTCACTCTCTACTCATAATGCAACTGCTTGCACAAAAAATCCTAGAGGCAGACAATAATGTCTTTTCCTTAACAGCTTCCACTCTCTTTGTGACTTTCCATTGGTGAGAAGGGCCCAGATCTCACCTATCTTCAGACTTTCAACTGAAGCGCTCAGGTTAAGGTTCAGGTCTTGGTTTCCCAGAAGTCAACAGTATCACAGTATCCCCGTATACCAGGTTGGAAGTGACCTCAAGGATCATCTAGTCCAACCCTTTAAGCTAGAGAAATATATTTTAAATGAGATGGCCCAGCACCCTGTCAAGCTGAGCCTTAAAACTGCCTAAAGTTGAGGAATCCACCACTTCCCTTGGAAGACTATTCCAATGTCTAATTGCTCTCACAGTGAAAAATTTTCCTCTGGAGTCCAATCGGAATCTCCGCAGGAGCAACTTGTGTCCATCCTCGCTAAACAGTTAGGCTGCCTTGGAGTCAGTGAGGAAAATATCTTAGAATCATAAAATCATAGAATCATCAGGGTTGGAAGGGACCTTGATAATCATTGAGTTTCAACCCCCCTGCCATGGGCAGGGACACCTCCCACTAGATCAGGTTGCCCAGAGCCCCATCCAACCTGGCCTTAAAAACTTTCAGGGATGGGGCTTCTACCACCTCTCGGGGCAACTTGTTCCAGGGTTTCACCACCCTCATGGGGAAGAACTTCCTAACGCTCAATCTAAATCTACCTTCCTCTAGTTTGGATCCATTCCCCCTTCTCCTATCACTACCCGACATCCTAAAAAGTCCCTCAGCAGCTTTCTTGTAGGCCCCCTTCAGATACTGGAAAGCCACAAGAAGGTCTCTTTNAAGACTGGTCCCAGTATTAATCCTTGAGGGACTCCACTTGTCACTGGCCTCCACTTGCCCATCTGAGATCCAAATCACCTCTTCTGAAGGTGCTGGTGTCTCACCACAAAAAGAAACGGAATTTTGCTCACTAAGCTCCTAATCGGGTAATTCAGAGTTTTCGTAGTGTAGGTAAGACAGTTACATCAATAGCACCAATCTCATCTTCAGCTTTCTTTATCTCCTGCCTCTGGCTAAATGCTTCCCTTGCATTGCGTGTGCCACTCTCCTGATCCCCTCCCTTCCCTCCACAAACCACCTCTGGAAGCTAAAGTTTCGAAAATTAAGCCTAATGAAAAAATAAAAGAACTCCTCTCCAAAACCCAACAGTAAGCATTGTATTCACAGCGAAAGAGGACTCAGATAAATATCAGAAAGGACACAAAGGGGTGGCACAACCAGGGGACTGAGGACAACAGGGGGCTGAGGACAAATTTTCCCCTTTAACAGGGCTGGTCATTAGGGAGGTTCAGCTAGAAAATGTAGTCAGGTGCAAGGATGTATCTGAGACAAAGACACAAAAACATAGACCAAAACATGTCTCATCCTAAGTGAGTTGGGTGGTGTCAGAAATTATTCACTAGAGAAGGGACTAAAACCCAGATCGAATTGACTGTGATATCCTTAACCACAAAAACTCTTTAATGAAAATAGATGTAGTTCTGTGCAGTCTTACTCATGGGCCATCTGCTTGGCATTTCTAGACCATTAAAATGATAGGTACTAAGAAAGAAAATTTGTCACCATGAGAACAATTAGACATTGGAATAATCTCCCAAGGGAAGTGGTGGATTCCCCTACATTGGACAGTTTGAAGACTCAGCTTGACAGGGTGCTGGGCCAGCTCCTTTAAACTATATTTTTTTATCTTGAAAGGTTGGACTATATGATCCTCGAGGTCCCTTCCAACCTGGTAGTCTATGATTCTATGATATCCAAAATGAGATTAGAAGTCACTTCTAAACCTAAGAACCAATGTCTGTTTTTCTTACACAATTAACTGCAAAACCACAATTCCTTCTTAGTTCACTTACTGTAGGTCTATGNGAGGACAACAGGGGGCTGAGGACAAATTTTCCCCTTTAACAGGGCTGGTCATTAGGGAGGTTCAGCTAGAAAATGTAGTCAGGTGCAAGGATGTATCTGAGACAAAGACACAAAAACATAGACCAAAGCATGTCTCATCCTAAGTGAGTTGGGTGGTGTCAGAAATTATTCACTAGAGAAGGGACTAAAACCCAGATCGAATTGACTGTGATATCCTTAACCACAAAAACTCTTTAATGAAAATAGATGTAGTTCTGTGCAGTCTTACTCATGGGCCATCTGCTTGGCATTTCTAGACCATTAAAATGATAGGTACTAAGAAAGAAAATTTGTCACCATGAGAACAATTAGACATTGGAATAATCTCCCAAGGGAAGTGGTGGATTCCCCTACATTGGACAGTTTGAAGACTCAGCTTGACAGGGTGCTGGGCCAGCTCCTTTAAACTATATTTTTTTATCTTGAAAGGTTGGACTACTTGATCCTCGAGGTCCCTTCCAACCTGGTAGTCTATGATTCTATGATATCCAAAATGAGATTAGAAGTCACTTAACTTCTAAACCTAAGAACCAATGTCTGTTTTTCTTACACAATTAACTGCAAAACCACAATTCCTTCTTAGTTCACTTACTGTAGGTCTATGTAGATCTGCGATACCCTCTGCAGCTTCACTAATGCTACTTCATATAAATAAGAAAAGTAAAAAAAAACCCCACTGAAATAATCACTTCTGTGCTTTAAAATTGTCGAGACATATATATGTCAAACCAGCTCCAACACTCTAAAAACCAATGAAACTCCTCTCCAGCCTTCTAGCTTTTGTCTTCATTGAGTGATAGGAGTCAGCCGGATGGCATGAATCAAACATTCACGACTGCAGAATTCTCTCCCATCTGTTGTAAAACCAGCGCAAGCATGAACAACTGAGAGGTGAAACAATTTCTCAACCTCCTCAGCAATCTCATAAATTATCTGCAGCTAAATAACCTAGAAAGCCGAGCAGAATCTCCCAGCCTTAGGTAACAATTACACTGTGTGAACTCTGAGAAACCTCTTGCTAGCACTCAAAATTAGAAGCTTAATACACAAATGAATAGTGAAAGCATGGTGACAGCAGTGTTTGGAAAACGCTTCTGCAACCCACCCAGGTGTTGTGCCCATTTGTTTCTAAATGGAGAAGCATAGTAATTGGTTTCACTGGAGAAAAAGAAGTGCAAACTGGTATTGCTTGTCTTGGAAGCACTGAAAAATATGCATAGGTTGGTTTGCCCATGAAAGGTGAGAGAAGGCTCAGGTCGCTTGTGTAGCATCAAGTGCTTCAGTTAGACACCAAGAGTGCAGCTGTCTGACTTCTGAGCTCTTCTCAACATCAGAATGAGATTTTAGTTCTTAGTGTCACTGAAAATACATGGAGTCCCTGACAGTATGCTTTCAAAACGTTCTTTCCCCCCCCCATTCAAAGTATAATTTTTCATTAGGCCAAGCATTTTTGATCACTCACCCATGCTGTTTTTCTTTCATTTCCTAGTAATCTGTTTTTTCTCTCCTTCCCAAATATTCTTTCCTCTGACAGCCCTCAAATATCATACACCACTATTTTATGTTTCCAACTAACTCAGGCATCCATCAGTATTTTGCACTTATGAGGCTTCTACCAACAATTTTGCACAGCGCAGAGCCAGAAGACCACAACAAGATTTCCCAAGAATCCCAGAGCTCCACTGTAGAACAGGGCTGAGCTGAGCATCCTGTGACTCAACGAGGCTTTCAACAGTTGTGCTTTAATCGCCTTCTTCCATGGAGGAAGAATATGTGAGTTGGTAGCCTTTGTGCCCAGGAACGATCAGCTGCCAGAGATGCAATCAAATCATACCTGAGCAACAGGTTGGCCACCACTGATGCAGCAAATAGGGCCAGTTGATGTATTTAGTTCACAGCTCCCAGGATGCTGTAGAAGGATAATTACGACTATGCTGATTTTACATAAAGGAAAAATACAACAAAGAGAAGTTCGAGACGTCACCGATAAGGTTTTGGAATAGAATCACTACCTCTTTGCGCAGACACAGTGCCATCCTGCTAGTTCTTTTCCTTTTCTTTCAAGGCTCATCTTCCCGTGGAGGCAGCTGAGGCAACGTGCAGCTTCCATGCACAGAATTGTAGACAGTATTGATAAACTCAGGAGGCTCTGATTCCCCACAATCACAAAGAAATAATTTTATTCAAGAAAATCACACCGTTCTCTTTAAAAACATCCCTGTTTTCTGAATTATTCTGCAATTACATGATTTCCAAATAATTGTTTTTCCTCCAGTGCCTAATAATCCTTTCTGCTCTCATTTTTCTTGGCATTTCTAATTTTTTATTCCAAGGAATGCAGGCCTGAAGCAGGTATCTTAGGTGTGCTCTCATGAGTACTTACTTGCAGTATAATAATCTCCTCTGGCTCTTTGATTTAATGCCTCCCAGAATCACATCAGCCTATGTTATTTATTTATTTTCTGCCACAGCATGTGGCAAGCATGGAACAACTCTACTCCTTACTCTCATCCCAGATTTCTTTCAGCATTCACTCTCTCCCAAGCCTCTGCCTCTTGCCTGCCAGCAAATAGCTCTATTCCTCATTATTACACCCAGGTGAAGCAAAGGGCAATTTGGCCATTGTTTCTTTAAAATGCATCTCTTCTGGTAACCATAATAAATTGTTTGGGATTTTTTCGCTATGAATTATTCATGAGATTCAATTTAGCATGATTATTAATTCTAACCTCTGCAGTGTATGAATAAGCAATCTCATTGTTTAATGTTAGTGCCTGACCATTCTTCTCTACAACTAATGACCTGTCATAGATATCTGGGTCTAACAGTCATCAGGAAGATGGGAAGTACTTAATTACTATTAATTTAATAAAACAATGATTGAGCTAATAGTGAAAAGCTGTCAGTGCTTTGCCCCCAGTTAATAGGGAAATAAATTAGTAATACATCTGGAGTGACATATCAGCAATCAAACTAATTTTTGGTACAGGGGCAATTTCGAGCCTAAGTCTTGCACTGTCACACGTCAGCTTCGGAAAAAGCACAATTCTGCCATTCCCACTTTTGTACAGTTTGCTGAGAGAAGTCTTTTATGCGTTTCTTATCACTTTTAACTTTTCCATGGGGAATATCTGATAGAAAGGCAGTTTGTCCTGTTGTCCAAATCTCAGTCTGAAGGACACAGATGTACTGAGAAACATTATTTTACCCTTTTGATACTCAAGAGTTTTTTAAACCATGTCCAGCAACTAATTCCTCCACTTCATCTGCCTTCACTTTTTTAATTAGTTCAGAGTGATATCTCGGTTTGATCAGGTGGATATTGACAAGTTCACTGAGCAGTCTCACAAGCATCTGGATAAGAACAACTGAACGAGTGATTACTGTGCGATGCAGGTGTGCACTGGGAGAAAAGGAGATCCACCATCTGGCTTTGCTGCTGAAGCCAATGTATTATCCAACCACTGCCTTTGGGGTCATTGTAACCTACGAATCTTCCAACTAATTCAAGGTTCGGTATCCAAACTTTGGCTGCAGGAAACAGCACAATTCAGAAACGAGACAGCGCTGATAATCAGGGAACACTTTTAATGACAGTCATTTTAACTTAGTTGCTTTTCAGGTTTTGGAAATCTTCCTTTTATTGTCATAAATTCATGCAACACTCATAAATGTTCACAATTTTTCACAACAAAGGTTAAAAAAAAATCATTCACCCTAGGAAATTTTTTGATAGCAGCAGTATTAGCATTTCATGAAACCACCACCAACGTCCAGCTTTAAGGGCACAGATAAACAAATACACTGAAGTGATACCCTTATCCTGAAGAACTAGTATGCTGAGAAAGTTTATTCCCTCAGTTACATAGAAGGTGAGACTGGCAACCAACTGCTGATTTCCCAGCCCAGCACTAATCTCAAACATCTTGTCAATGTCTGGGAGAGATTCAGACAGGACTTCTAGAGCCTGCAGTAGCAGATTGCAAGGCTAAGAAATGACTCATCACTGTAAAAAATGAGGAGGAAGGGAAGTGACCAGTGAAGAAGATGAATCTTCAGCAACAAATTGATATCATAAATGTACAGACCTATAATTACATATATATGTGTATATACACACACACTCACACATCTTTCATGTAGCATAACGCCAAATGTAGGTTAGTGTTTATGTCCTGATGTCTTTTTATGAGTTTTAACCACAGAGCCATAAATGATACACTTTTGTGTATAATATAAACACATATGTGTATATAATATAAATTGCATAACTACAGATGAACCGCTGCAGTTCATCGTATCATCATTAGACAGTTTAGGCTTTGAAGTCATTCTTTATTACTTGCTTACTGTGATTTTCTGACTTTGATTGCTATAATAACATCAAAACACAGTGCAGCTTTTAAATATATTCACTTCAGCCTTTCTTCTTAAAAGGGACCCGTTATTTACTTCTGTCTGCTGAAGACTCTCATAATCCAAGTAAGAAGTCAAGTGGCAGGAATGCTATGAAATGACTGAGGATTCGTGTCCATGCAAGTTTCTACATAATAAACATGTGTGTAATGTTTTAATACATACACCTTTTTAGACATGTTTGTTTCTATGTTGCAGAAAAACAAGCATTAAGATAGTTAAGTATCTTTCTATATATGTAATAAGTACATACAAAAAAAAAGACCACTGAGTGAACACTTGAAAATCTGAAGGTCTTGCCAGCATAAAAAAGATTTGAAAATACCAACTATTGTGTGCTGTTTTCTTTTTTGCTCTTATGCTGAATCTGGATATTTTTACTCATGTGAATATTTGCATCGGGTGAAATTTATCCATTCAGTCATGAAAGCTCTACTAACAGGGGAATTTAAGACAGTCATTTGGATCTAAATGGGCTGTGTAGGGTTGAAACATCCAAATACCTTTTTTGTGTGTGTGTGTGTGTGTTTTAATATAAAGCGATTCTATCAAACAGTATTCCAACTTTACGATTGTTACTATTCCCATAATATCTTGGGATTTTATGTGATTTATAGAGATGAGTTTTATAGGATCACACTCTCCATTTGTCTGCCTATACAAATATCTTCCCCGCTCACGCTCCTTTCTCTGCTCAGCAGTTTGTGAATTCACCAGACAAATTTGACCAGAGTGGCAGAAGTATATACTCCTCAAAAAAGGAAGGTCACTACAAATGTCATGAAGCTTGCCAATTAACGCACTTGTAGCTGGAAATGGAAAATACCGTTGTATGCCTAGCCCAGCAACCTCCATCCAGAGGAGAGTGGTAAGTGTTTTGTAGGGAGCAACCAGGAGAAGAACAAGGACAGAACGGAAGAAATGGTGAGGAGAAGGAGTCTAAAGAAAATAGGAATTTTTACAACGTGTACTTTTCTCATTGAGGTATAGATTAAAAATATGTACAAAGAGAGTTTTTCTTGCTCCTGTGTTGGATAGGATGACCTCTAAAGGACCCTTCCAACACAAAGCATTCTATGATTCTACGTTAATAGAGCAATTTGTCAGAGTCGTCTGCTGAAGTTAAGTTATTTTCTTGAAATATTTTCCATTGAAAAATCTTTTTACTTGCATTGATATGGATATAACCTGATAATACCTCAAGGCTCCAAACTTCCTCCCCCTCAGATGCAAAGCACTGAACATGCATCTCTTTATATAAAGAGTTGAAGAGACATTAGAAATGTTTCTCCAGTGGTTCTGGTTCACAACTCTGAACTTCCTTTGGAAACCCACACAAAAACGGTGTCTCTTCTCTTTCACTGGTTGAGGTACTCTCCTTCTTTGAACTTCCTTAGTGAATGACTTCTCCCCACTACAAGGTCATAAAACTAGGCTGAGTTCATTTCAAGCCCTGTAGATTGATAGCGATGTAACTAGGATTGAAATCCAGCTGAGCGAGATGACACAAGGAATGGAATATCTCGCAGGAAAAAAGCAGTTAAAATAGTATCTTTGAGCTAGTGAAAAATCCTCCATTATCACAATCTTATTTGCAAAAGGACTCAAGAAAAATTATGACCGATATAAAATAAATAATCAAATCTTCCATTATTTAACTTCCAGTTGGAAGTGAATTAAAATGTCATGTTGAAAAACACCACAAAGTCAGAGTGTAGTTTTCTACACAGCTCAACAGAAGGTGTATAGTTTTCCTCCAACTTCATGGGCAATAAATCTTTTTTTTTTTTCCTTTTCAGTTGGCATAGGAGTCCTGTAATGTAGCCTAATCGTATCTCGCAGCTGCAAAAGTGTTTGTGTGGCTAAAATACTTCCTTTTCACTCAAAATGTCAAAATACTAGTATAGCATTAGACCTCTATAATTGATAAGAAAAAAGAAGTTGTGCTGGTTGTCTTGAAGTAAATAGTGAAACTCCTGTTGACATCAACAACAGGATTCCATATCTATATAATCTGCACTTCTAGTTTTCCCCTGTTTTAGGAAGAATACTACTGTAGAATTATTCAAGGGAGAAAACAGGAGATCCTTGTTTGACATAATGATTGGGATACATAAATGCAGAGAATGATTACTACAACTTTAAACAGCTTCCTTGTCTTGTTCCAGAGGCCTCAATGGTTGTGTCCAATAGAGTTTGCATCTCAGGGTCCCAAACTTGTGAAAGGCAGATTTTAAATATGAAATCAGTTTAAGAAATGTCACAGTAACATGTTCTAAATGGTTGCAATTTATAACAATTTTAAAGGACTGAATTTTGACGTTTCATTTGTGAGGGTTTTTTTCCCCTGGAATATGGATTTTTTTTCCCTTATTATGCAAACATTAGAAATAGTTTTGCTAATTATTTGACTAAGCATCCCAAGAAAGTATAAGGATGGAACTCGTATTCCCAGTGATGATAATTGTGCTCATTTTGGGATCCAAGAAGAATACTAATTTGACAACTTTTTCTAAATTCCATCCTTGTCTATAATAACCACCTTAGCTTAGGTCAGTGGTCTTGAAGCAATATGCAGAAGTCCTAACTGATTTCAACATTTTTTATCTTCCTCAGAATTATGCATAAAATCTATATCTCTCCTGTGAGACTATCTCGAATAAATTGCATTAATTCTTGTATTTGCTGAAACTGTCTTTCTCTTGCTAAGCCACGTGCATCCAATTATGTGAAATGGGAAATGCTTTAAAATATCACATTCTGGCATGAAGTGTTTGAAAATCTTTGGGGGATGTTAGTTTGTCTTTAATAACAAGTCCCAAATTGTGCCTAGTGGGCTTCTTCTCTGAAAACAAAGATTCCAAACTGCTAATAAAAAAAAACCCCAAACAAAACCCAAAATTACATCATGGCTACTATCTGTCAAATGAAGAATAATTCTGCAACTGGGAAGAGAGGATGAAGGGTAAAATATATTTTTATTTATTTCAAGAAATACAAGGGAAAAAGCTATTTTATTTTCAGCCTTTCTTTTCCCTGCCTTTACAATTAATAGTTTCTCCAGATTTTCATGAACAAGAAAAAAGACTTTGAAGAATTTCTTCTAGGCATATAAAATGCCTCTTTGTTCTGCACTGTGCTACATTTTGCCTCTGTCAGACACAGCATGGAGAATGTCAGTGGGCATTGGTGGGTTGTTTGCTGAGCACATTTTATTTTCAAAAAATATTTTCTTCCTAAAGAACCAAACAGCACTTGAAGCATCTTGTTTTATTTTGTGTCAGACAGGCATTTGCTTCTGGGTATATGAAAAGTGCAAATTAGCAACCAAACATCAGAAGAGAGAATGAGGGAGGTCCCCATTGGGTAGAGATGGGGGTTTTTGGACTTTTTTTTTTTTTTTTTTTTTCCCTGGGATCTGAAAATGCATGCATGTTCGCTAGGGAAACAGGAGAGGGAAAAATTATTACAAGTAACATTCACACAATTGATCCAATCCTGCTCCAAATGGAAGTTATACTGCCTGCCTTGGAAACCACAGAGGTGTCACCTTTCTATCCACAGACACATAGATATGAACCTAAGAATATTGCGTTGGAAGACGTATCTGGCTGTCCAGGCTTCTTCCCCAGTTATTGCAGAAGCATGATTTGATCTTTACAGTGCATGTACCAAGTTTCATCTGAAAAATAATTGGGCTTTAGGGGTGTTTCTCTGCTCCCAGTACTTGTACTGCGGGGCTGTTCCAAACCTTTCCTTCTCTGATGTTTTATTAGCCTACTTCAGATTTCCATGACAAATATACTCATGGGCATTTTACACCCGATTGTTCTTAGGCCAAAACTGCTCTTTGATGTTGAATAGTCATTCTCTCTCTCTGGTGTACACATCCTGTTGTATTTATAGAAGAGCAGGAAAAGCACACAGAGTAACTCATGTAGGGCACAGTCGGTCCTTATATGTATCCTCCAGCTGCCCCTCCTGCTTTATCCAAAAGCTAAACCCATGAGGATTCTTGATTTCAGTGGAATGAATTGAGCCTAAAGATCTCTGGATCCTCTGGAATTCATACACATCACCTCTAGAACAACGTGTGAAGACAAATCTCCCCAGCTCAGAACAAATATGACGGTGTTACCTGTAAGGTCATTCATATTTTGCCAGTGTTTCCAACATTTCAAAAGCTTAATATAAATAATACGAGCAGATAAATAAAAAATATGAGTAGATCTACCTCTTAACTTTATGCATCTGCAATGTGAATTCCCTCCTTTGGGCTAACTCAAAGACACTTTACAGACAATGGAAAAGGACATGACTGCCTGACCAGTACAAGATCCCTACTCTAGCATGAAATGGATGACAGCCAAGGAGTTTCTTTTTGGCATCTTTTTCTGTAAAAGCAATCTATATCGGTATCTCAAATGCAGATGCCTATGCTGTGACAGTGGTCAGACAAAGCCACCCCATTGTCTCATATAAACAAGTTTTTAATTCTGTAACAATCACTATCTTTTTGTTTCGGCCTTCCCCAATCTTTTCCTCTTCTTTTGCTTTCTAGATTCATGACATCACCTTCCTTTCCATATCTTTTGGTTGCTAATTTGAACTTTTAATACACCCAGGAGTTATTTTTCTTTCTCTTCTTTGCTCCACCCTCACTACCTTTTAATTTTCTCTGTGTCCACCAATTCAATCTCTGTCTAGGCCCACAATGCACAAACCCACAAAGAGATACCACTGTTTACTCTCAATCTTATCACTTTAACTGTTGCATGCTCATTTACATTTGTTTGCTTTTGTGTTACACGTTTTGATCTGAAACTCATTAGTGTCATTGGAGCATTGTCTTCAACTGACTTCAGGTCAAGACTAGCAGGAAGTCCAGTATTAAAACCTCTATGCAAAAGAAGCTCTTCAGCTCGCTTACCTGACTAACATGCTTTGGAAAAACATGAAAAAAGTTAACTGTGAAAGGCATAGGAATACACCAAGAAGAGGTTATATGGAAACAAATCTGTTTTCCTTGTGCCTAGAAGACAGCAGGTATCAGGCTGATAAGAATTCTTTTGGGAGTTGCTAAGAGAAAGGTTTTTCATGATTGGACAGTGTGTAGAGAAAGTATTTGCAGAAGTAAACGTGAGAGTCTTTGGCTGATGTATGATCTGAAGCTCACTTAAGTCAGATAAAGTCTTTCCATCTTCTTATAACTTGGATATGCCCCACATGTCATAACTGAAACTTGATCAACAGCATCACTGGCTTCCTAAATCATTAGTTCTATGACTTTAACTTGGGTGTTGACTAGCGTCTCAAAGAGCTCAGTTTCAACTAATTAGAATCATTAAACAACTATAAAATGAAATTCGAATAATTAGTTCCAAATCTTCAAACTCAGAGAATATCAAAACTACTATTAATTACATGGACAAACAAGTTAGGCTTGCTTTTTACCAGTCATTGCTCCTCGATCGAAGAGCATTTACCTCCCTGTGTTTGATGAAAGGAAATTGCTCTTTGAAAGATAGCGAGCCATTAATACCCATATCCTTAAAGCAATTCAAATTAATATTTAAGGTGACTTGTATATTTAACTTTCTCCATAATTGTATCATTATTCACCTTTATACTTCTTCTGCGTGTCTAAAGAATAGCAGATAGGGAAACTAAGAAACCAATCACTCTTTGAAGCTGTTGTAACTAGATGGAAAGGCCATTCCAGCAATGCAGATATTAATCCTGGATTTGGGAAATGAGGAAAGCGGTCTCTGAGCTGCCAAAGAGTTGTGTGACATTGGGGAAACTGCTTTGGTCCAGACCGGACTCTTAACTCTTCCTAAATATCAATTAAAGTAGAATTTATGTTGCTGGGACTCAGCGAAGGATCCAGAGCACACGCTGTTGGGCTCTCAATCCCAGGAACACTTAAAATCAAGTAGTGTGTCTACTTTGGGGCAGGTAATTTCCTTGGTGCCTAAATATCAGAGAACAAGAAGTCATTACTTTTTAATGGAAGAAGAGCCAGGAGCCAGGGTGACAGCATGATCAGCAGAGACAGTGGCCTTACCAACAAAAGCAGCAGTCACACAGCACTTGAGAGAGGTAGGCAGACCAGTCGTGGTGCTGATAACCAGGTTCATTCATGAGTTCAAATAAACAGTCAAGGCCATAGTGACAAATGAGGTTCAATGTCAAGAGAGGAAGCAAAATCTATAGGTCAGGTCAGTATCTGGAGCAACAGAGTACATAGCCAGGCACAGCCTGCTGGAGATAGTCACCTGTTTCATCACTATAGTTTGCCAAAGTCAAGCTGAATGTTTTGAGTAGATACTCTACACATGTCCCTCAGATCCTCAATTCAAACCAGGAACTGGCACTATTTAAAGAGTATCTAAAACACTTTACCTTAGACACAGGTTTTGAATAAAACTACAACAAATTGTGAGGTGCCTTGCAGATTAATAAAGGCAGACATAGAACTGTTCAATCAATCTGTTGAAGGGGAAAATCACAGAATCATAGAATCATTTAGGCTGGAAAGACCTAGATGACCTAGATCATCGTGTCCAACCACTAACTCTACTCTACAAGTCCACTGCTAAACCATGTCCCTAAGCACTATATCTACATGACTTAAATATGTCCATGAATGGTGATTTAACCACTTCCCTGGGAAGTCTGTTCCAATGCTGGACAATCCTTCCAGTGAAAAAGTTCTTCCTAATGTCCAATCTAAACCTCCCCTGCAACTTGAGGCCATTCCCTCTTGTTCTATCACTTGTTGCTTTGGGAAAGAGACCAACACCCATCTCTCTACAACTTCTTTTCAGGTAGTTGCAGAGTGTGGTAAGGTCTCCACTCAGACTTGTTTTCTTCAGACTAAATATAGAGAGATTGACTACTTACATAAACAAATATGCTATGACATGACTAAAGAACACATAATTACAGCAGTAGATATTTTACTTAGAAATAGAAGCCTAGGAAGTACATAAAGCAAAGGACATGCTAGGAGGCATAAGACCACTGCAGTTAATGAGATTAGGAGACAAATTATTTTGGGGAAAATCATTCTGATCTTGGTTTTTGCAACAGTCACGTTGGTAGTACAGATTTCATACAGCTTCATTTGGCTATGCTCAGAGACAGACAGAAGAAAACTTGAGTTCGTTGGTTGCACGGTTAAGGAAAATCCTAACAGAAGAAACAGTGCGTTGTGTCGGTCAAAACTGGAATATAAAATGCACACCAATGGTACTAGTATCATCAAACAACTTCTCATAAATGTCAAAGAGATGAGAAAAAAAAGAAGGCATTTGTATCATTTCCAAACCTAATTCTCTTGAGGATGGGGAAGGAGTAGCTGTTAGTCCTTCCTATCTCCACATACATTTCAGAGAAAAAAAGAGTGATCTAATATGAAGCAGAACTATTTCATCCTCTCCAACTGGAAAACAAAGATGAATGAACATTTCTCCTTGTTAAGTAGCATCAAAGACATTGACTATCAGGAGAAGATAGGGCTTTGAGGTTCTGCTCTTCCATAGAGTGACAGGAACTGCTGACCTCATTAAGCTCTGCCCTCATAAGCAAGGGACTTCCGAGAGGTTAAGGAGACAGAGCAATAAGCACAGGTCAGTGTAACAGGAGGAAAAGAAGTAGGAGCTGTATATTAGGCAGCAAAATCTTTTATAATGAGAGCATAGCTAGAGCTTAACATCTGAAGGGAATATATCTCCATGGAGAACTCCTATTCTCTGCATTCCCTTTTTCATTATCATTTTATCCATTAGTGTAATTTCTCTGTTATAGAAAATGAATGTCACAAACCAGAATTCTTTGCTTTACTTGTACCTAAGCCAGTGCCAGTCAGTATCAGAGGTATTCCCAGTGCCCTGTCAATGCACTTCAACCCTACCTTGTTGAGAGTCCTTCTTAATTGACTGCAGTGAAGCAAATCCAATTTCCACACTCTCAGTCTGTGTACACATATGCTAAGACAGCTAAATTTCAACTATTTCTGCTCAGTTTTGTGGTGTCTACTTTGACACACATGACAGAATGAGATCACCTGAGTTTGCTTTATATCGTATTTTTAAGACCATTTAATTGGAATGATTTTCTGCCATTGTTTCTGGGTGATATTAAAGCGATATCCTAGAGGAAAAAAAAATAAATACATTATTCTACCCCATCACTGACTCTCTCTGAAACCACCTTCTTTACTTTTACTGCCTGATCTGATTTATATCTGAGGTATAAGTGTCAATAACTTGTTTTTGATGGGCGAAATACTGCCAGAAAAAATGGATATAGTCGAACATTAGGCTATAAAGTGGGGTATGAAGCATAATTCAGACGGGCTTCATGACACTTGTCCCTCATATGACACACATTCTTTTCATTTCCAATTTCATTGGAACAAGGGGAAAAAACTGTTTCCAATCTGTCCTACCTCATAAAAATAGACCTGTGTTTAATTCTTCAGGACCTAAAATTATCCTTTAGATATTGTCAACCAATCATCCAAGGAAAACGTTCATGGACAAAGTAATAGAGAAATCTTCTAAGTGTAGAGATGGCTAAAATATTGCTGTAGCTTCAGTTTTAATGACAGCACTCAAAGTATTAGGGGAAAGCTAAATGTGCTGATAATAGTGGGATCATCTGGCACATGCTTTTATTTTTTTTAGTAAATGGTGTAGTTTGATCCATATATTGCTGCAATTTATACATATAGATGATTTCAGGAAAAGAAAGAGTGAATAGCACTCCTTTTTATATCCATTCAAGTTCTACTTGACCATACATGATTATAAAGTTCAAAGAATACCCTTTGTTATGCATGGATGTCTTGGTTTGTGCTTGTGTTTCTCTGGTGAGTGGCATCAGCGAGGCCTTTACGTACGTACCCTGGCTTGGGTTTAATTGCTATTTCTGCACCAGGGACAGAAAATCAAAATGAAGACAGCAGCAATCCAAGGGTCAGATGTGGTTCAGGTCTTCTAGGTGAGTTCTGGACATTTTCTTAGCCAGGTTACTAGCTATATTGAAGTAGAGTTGCTGACTCGATGAGAAAAAGTATTTGGGGCCAAAGGCTGGCAATCTTCATCATGTTGGGGAGCATAGATGTGGTGCTTCAAGACACGGTTTAATGGTTATGATAATGTTTAGGAGATGGTTGGACTTGATGATCTTGAAGGTTGTTTTCAACCTAGATTTTATGAATCTATGATTCTATGATTTGAGCAGAATCTCCAGTGTTTCTGCTAGGGTTGATTCCTGAATATCAGGGTCATGTCATTGTGATCAAGCAAGTATAGAAGCTATAGAACTAGACAAAAGATATTCTTCATGAATGTTCAGCTACTCACAAAAATAGTTGCATTAGTTTTAAAAAAGAACTGCTTTAAGAGTAAGTATTTAAAACTGAAATAAAAAAAAAACAACAAGAAGTCAGGTAGACACCTTTTTTCCATGCAAATAAAATTGAGGAAAGGATTAATTTGACTGAGGCACACATCACTTACTCTCTTCTCAGGATGGAAATCCACTGATGGTCTTTATGGTCATAGTTTTGGCATTGCAGTCCTCTCAGTTGCTTTAATTCTGGTCCAGCTGCAACTGGATTGACTTTTGCAGGAGTTGAGCTAGACCATCTCGGAACATTTCTGCAAGTCTCACAAACTGCATTTCATACAACACAGGGTACAGTCATACTCAGCAGTATCTATTTTCAACATCTATATCTGATGCTAAGGAAGGACAACTGATATTTATTTGGACAATCTATACCTACTTCATTAGCCTTGTTCAGGAAACAAATTCACCATGCCTTAGTAGATCACTTTAAATCAGATTTATGGAAGCAGATGACAGAACTGTAGACAAAGAAATCTGTTTTTTTCTGCAATTTCTTTTCAGTGCTTTAAATTTCAAACCCTATTACGCCGTTTTCCGCAAGAGTAACATCGCTTATCAACAAATTCTGATTTTTCAGGCTCTATTTCTGTAGCAGACTGCATAATTCTTTCCCTACCTCATCTGTTCCGGTGTTAAATTTGGCACTGGCCCCTATTTCAGCTACGAAGTAGATGTTTAATAGGAGTAGAAACACCTAACTGTGGAAGACTTTAGAAGAGATTTGTTATTCACTTAAACTGTTCTGGAAATACTCAGACGTTCTGCAACGGTTACGAAAAAAAGTTGTGCAAATCTGTGTAGATTCACTAAAGACAGAGAAGTCATTCCACAGAAGCTGAGGATATGGTCCCTTGAGCAAACCGTATCCCTGATACAGCTCCACAGGAATGAATGGAGGCACACCAGAGATTAATTTAAACACATTTCCACAGCTAAATGGAAAAAAATTTCTATATATTGCCCGCTACAGCAAAGCTGAACGACACTATTCTTTTGAGTATCAGCTTGCAGGGTAAAGGAAAGGCTGCTGATTTGACCCTGAAGGATTTAGACCCACGTTTTGTTTTTTTTTTTCTGATCTGCAAACCCTGCGGCATCGCAGGATATAAATCAGCACAGGAAACTGGTCTTTTATCTTTTCCATTTTCAGAACCAAATTAAAAGTGTAGGATAAAATATAAAGAAATCTAGGTATTTTGAAAGCTAATCATTCTATGTTTCTATGATTAAGCAAGATTATTTGTCCTCTAAAGATGCTTTTTTTCTCACCTTATTGACTGTCAAGGCAGTTCAGAAAATTGCCTTTCTGTAACTTCAGTGAAATAAAGACCTTTGGTCTTTATCATCAGGAGATAAGGAAGTTACATTGCTCTTGGTTTCCTGAAGAGAGTGATGTTCTAGAATTGTATAATCACAGTATGATTTGAGTTGGAAGAGACCTTTAAACATCATCTAGTCCAGCCCCTCTGCAATGAGCAGGGACATCTGCAACTACAGCAGGTTGCTCAGAGCCCTGTCTAACCTGATCTGGAATGGTTCCAGGGTTCTATCAAGTCTCTGGACAACCTGTGACAGTGTTTCACCACCTCATCATAAAAAATGTTTTCTTTATATCTAACCTAAATCTACCCAATCCAACAGGTTCATGTCTTTCCAGCATTGGATGCAGCCCATGATGAAACTGGCTTCTGGGTTGTGAGCGCATTTTGATGATTCATATCCAGCTTTTCACCCACCAGTACCCCCAAACCCTGATCCTTGTGCAGGGCCTTGCACTTGGCCATGTTGAACTTCATGAGGTTCACATGGACTCATTCCTTGAGCTTGTCCAGGTCCTTCTGGATGACACCTTGTCCTTCAGAAGAACGACTGCATCGCTCAGCTTGGCATCATCTGTAAATATGTTGAGGGTGCACTTGATCCCACTATGTTGTTGATGCAGATATTGAACAGTGCTGATCCCAACACGGGCCCCTGAGGGACACCACTTGTCACCAATCTCCATCCGGACATTGAATCATTGACCACTACCTTCTGGATGCAACCATCCAGCCAATTCTTCATTCATTGAACAGTCCACCCATCAAGTCTATATCTCTCCAATTTAGAGAGGTGGGTATTTTGGGGGACCATGTCAGAGGCCTTACAGAAGAAGGACTTGCCATGCAGGTGAAGCCATGCTGGTTGTTTCAAATCTCCCCCATCTTCCACGTGCCTTAACCTAGCTTCTAGGAGGATCTGTTTCATGATCTTCCCAGTCACAGAGGCGAGGCTGACATATTGGTAGCTCCTAGGGTCCTCCTTTCTACCCTTTTTAAAAATGAGTGCAATGATTCCCATTTTCCTGTCACCAGGGACTTCACTCAACTGACAGAGCTTTCCCAATATCATGAAGAGTGACTTGGCAACTACATCAGCCAATTCGCTCAGGACTCTGGGATGCATCTCATCGGGTCTCATAGATTTATGTATATTTGGATTCCTCAGGTTATCTGCCAAACAATTTAAGAGGGTGACTTTTCTCTGAAGCTTAAAGTCCTGTAGCTTATTCATCAGTAAGTGCTCCGAGCACTTTTCTGCTGTGACAATAGTATATCTGCCTGTTGATTTAGAGAAACCTGCACAAGGTTTGGTTAGTAATCCACTCTTAAGTCTGTTCCAAATGTCATGTACTTGACTTTCCACCTCAAGCCAAGATCACATCAGTCATCTGTTGTTCCCCAACTAGCAAGATGAAGCCCCTATCAATTGACTGATTCGACATGCCTGTAACAGAAATTTGTAGTAAAGCCCAGCTTAATCCTTGCTCCAGAGCAAAGAACCTTAAATTCTCTTCCCCTACATTCCTTGATCTAGTTGAAATATTATTTTCTTGGTAAAACCTAAGGCTGAGGAGATCAACCCATTCTCCATTCCAAAACCTATACAGAGTTTCACTTTATTGTCAGTCGATTGATGGCATAAGGTTGTATTTGGCTACTGTACCTTTTCCGAGGTCTTCATGGTAAGATCTTTGGAGCAAGGAAGCATAGAAATTCTCATGACTATTTCTTGATAAGTTTCAGTACCTATGCTGTAAAAAAAAGCCCAATAGCTTTATTGTTAGTTAGGCATCATCTATATTTCCATCACTACATATACAGCCTTTGCTGCACCAGAAGTTCTGTGTTTTAACCAGTTATTTCAGCAACAAATTTAGATTATTCTATATGACATATTCTCTGTTATTTGGATCACTTTCAGGTAAATAGTAAAATTTATAGAGTGATTTTTTTTATTTCCTTTACAAACATAACTCAATTTAAGTTGAAAATGATATCTTTCAGAACACAGCTTGCAACATTGTCACTGAACATTAAAATTAGTATGATCTAGCTAACATAGTCCTAAACTATACGATATGAGGATTCAAACTTTCACTTCTATTTGAAGTTAACTAAGCCTTTTGAAAACTCTGTGACATTTTTTAAAATCTGAAATGTTTACCTTCTTTCACAACAAAAGAAGCATTTAAATGAAAAAGTTCTGTTGGACTTTACACTTGTTCCTGACATTATGAAGGCTCTTGGGCTTGAAGGGGGTCCTGCCTCTGTAGCGCTTTCATCCACACACTGCCTTTAGGCATCTAACTTAAAAATGTACACACCTTCTCTTTATGTCACTGTTGTCACTAGCCAGTGAGAAGAGGTAGGATCCTTCAAAGCACAACCGAAGCTTCGTGTTTCTATTTACTGAAATAATCCTTCAGAGAAACCAGGGTGTTTTTTTCACTGATCATGTTGACTAAATCTATACTGGTAAATCAGTTCTTCCTGGATTGTCTTAAACCCTGTACTGCTCACCGTGAGAGTTGGCCCAAAGCGAAGTCACGCCAGGGATGAGGTTAACAGTCGTTATTTTGGTCACGCCCAGGCCCTCTTTGCTAGGGTGGGTGTAGCTATAGAGACTACAGAAGGACAGATTCCTAATTTAGTCACTTAAATTAGGTGGTTAATATGAGGTATGGGGAATAGTTCCCTAGAAATGCTTGGCATGTTTGCAGTGAAGATAATGCAGAGATGACTTCTGTCTACATATATGCCAGGGAGAAAAAGCTAGGTAAGCTAATGGACATTGCTTATTGTGATGACTACAAACTAAACACAGGCTGGAAAATGAAAGAAGTTGTCTAATGACCAGAACAGCAAGAATTAGCAGTAGAGAATTCTGCTGCACCCCAATTTTCAGACATTGAATTTTATCTTTTTATGCAGTTTTTTTGTGCCCTTTTTTTTGTTGTTTTTTTTTTCCCCCCAAATACTCCAGATTGTAGTGGTACCTTCTTCCAACATATCTCCAATGCATCATTTCTCAGTTTTCATTCAAGCTGTCCCTTCAGCTGTCTTGTCTTGTGATTTTACTCCTTTGGATAAATTGAAGCAAATTGCTCCCAGGACATGTTCAAGAGTAGCAAAACCAAGCCGGTTTGTTTTTTCTTTTTCTCCCAGGCTAAAATATGCTTCTTGACTGCAGGTGCTGCTGGGTTGAGCTTGCTCCCAGTTCTCTAGAAGCTCTAAACACGGTCTCCCAAAAAACACGTGCGTCGTCAATGATCTCAGGTGATATCATAACGGATTCTCTAATTACAAATTAAAATATCACAAATATTTCAGACCTATCTTCTTTCTATTGCCAAGCTCTTATAGTTCAGAGCTGTGAGCAGATCTTTTATAACCTTTCCAGTATATGGTACTCAAAACCATTGGCCTAAAGATACCCTTTGCTATCCTATACTTCAATGGGCTGTTAACTCCTAAAAAAAGTTGTGTGGTTGTTTCCTATCCAAAACAGTCTACACTGAAGCCTTTTAAGCAGTCTTCCATAGTACAGGCTGAATCTGGCTTTTTATTTCAGATGGCTAATTATCCCATATTTAGAAATGTCATTTCCTTTTGTGGATTGCTCTTGGAAAATATTTTTCTCAAATTTTTGTACTTATTTGTGGCTAAACATCAAATAATGATATTGCTTGTGTGATTCAGATTATTTCTGTGATAGGAATGACCCAAAATACTACAACTGATAAAACAATTTCAGGATTTGTCTGTTCAGTCTTTATAAATCTTAGAAGGAAAAGGATGACTAGTATGTGTGCTTTTAGCTTGGCTGTATTGATTAATTGTTATGTGCTAATGTGGAAGCAAATATGAATGAATAATTCCTTCAAGTATACTTCATAAAAAACTACATACAGAATAGTTCTGAAATGACAGGACTCTTTTCAGATTAGATAGTGTAAATTTTGTAAACTGAAAGAAATCGGAATGTAATCAAATGCATCATGTGTCATATTAATAATTTTATATATATATATGGAAAAGATTTTATGGTTCAAAATCTGTATGGCATCTTGACTGAAATGGTCACTGAATATAAAGATCATTAATCTTACTCTTTTTAGCAAGTGAATAAAAATATAGCTATTATGAAGATGACATTATTCATATTTATGCAAGTCAGATGTTATACTAAATGGCTCTAATCATGCAGATGTCAGGCTGAAATTTTTAATTGAATTTTAAAGCAATCTTTCACAGCGACTTGGGGAAAAGAATAATGATTAGTCATTACATCCATTATTACAAAGAATTCCATCTCCCACTGTTTCTGTCAGAGTCTCAAAAATATCAGAGATAACTGAAGTCTGACCTGCACACTGTGAGTGGTAGATAGAAAAATGATAATTATATACAGAACAGTAACAGTTCCATGAGAGACATATGGCCCCAGTATTTTTTTTCTGTTAGCTGGGAGCAGCAGCACTTTATGGTTCAGTGATCTGTTGGATAATCACAAAATAAAATAAAAGATATCATTTGTTACAGAGAATAAGCCTCGATAATGCTGTTGAACTACAAAATGACTCCTCTGTAATCACTGGTTGTAACAAGATGTGAATGATCCCCATGTCATACACTGACTCTGACATCACGCCATCATTTACACTACTAAATGAATAAGCATTTGCTTTCATATAAAGACGCATTACTTGTGTCTCAGGAACAGCACTATCATAAATTTCACTTGTTATTTTATCCGTATTTTGATTTTTCCCCTTAGGAAATGAAGTTATCCAGTAAGTAGAAAGCCTCATGANGATTTATTAACAGAGCTCTGCTTCCTATTTAAACAACTAAAATCAAAAAAAAAAAAAAAAAAAAAAAAGAGCATCGCCAATGGCTCACCGTGATCTTCAGTGATGTGCAATGCAATTTAAAATAAGAATGGTGGTCAGAGTCTGGCCTGGATAGAATTTTAAGCTAAGGTGTTCCAATGGCAGCACTGCAACTCAGAATGGATGTGATCCTAAACATCTCCTTAAATGGGCTGAACTGCCTTTGCTTTCACTAAAATCAGGTATTTCTTTGAACAGGATGTGTGGACATTATCCTTTGTCTTAAAAATCTACGCTTTGGTCTGGCTCTTCTTGTCTGAATTTGGTCATAGAAAAAATATGTCTCACTCGTATGGAAAACAACTTTTCTGCTTTAAAGCAACACCCAGGTAAATTATTTCAGTGTTAAGCTTGCCATTTAGATTATGAAAAAAAATGCCTGTCATTAATCCATATGATTAGAAAGGAATTTAAAGGAATTTAAAGCCCTTTGCATTAATTCAGGATGAATTTCCCAATGTGAAGATAGCTCAAGACTGTGGCCAAAGAGTGCAAGTCAGTTCTCTGGCCCTGAGAAGAGCCGTTATCACCTATCCATACTCTCTTTATGAATTTTGAATCCCAAAGGAAGATCTAAACTGAGACCAACACCTGGACCATATTAATTCCTAAACCAATTCAGGAATTGCAAGAGTGTTTACCAAAGGTGCTGTGGACCACGCTGGCAGCTGAGGCACTGGTTTCCAATGGCCAATGGCTCTGGGATTATTTAATGTCTTAGGATAGCTGTAGCATGCGTGTCCTGATTAGACTTTTGAAATGTTACGTAGCTTCAAACTGCATGCTGCTTTGCTGTCTTAGGCCTGTGAACCATTTTTTTTTTTCCTTATTAATTAAAAACATTGAGCAGGATTCTTGAGCGCAGTTGCCCAAAGTTTGGTTGCTCTTTTACATATTGAAGAAAGTGCCTTGATTTTCAAATGCAGAGTTTTCTTAAGAATCAAGAGCATATTTTCTCAGATTCAGTTCAGAATCTTTGACTCTGAAGATAAAAAATCTAACAAACAGCTATGTAAACTAAAGGTGACAGATTCTTTTTTTTATTTTTTTTTTTTAATGTAAAATAATATTAAATCCTTCAAGAACTTTATCTAGCATGTTTCTGCTGAAAATTTACAAAGTTGGCATAAATGAGTTCCTGTTCTGGACAGTTAATTTACACATTTATCACCGTGCATCAAATATAATTTTGGAGGGGTTTTGGGGCTTATTTTTTACTGCCTTTTCAAAGTATTTGCACCAGAAACTGCTGAATTTTGAATCAAGAATACTCCTTATTTTTAGGTAGCCTTGTTTTGCAACAAATAGTTATTAAATACATTCTTTTCTGTATAATGCTTGAGACTGTAAAAATGACAGAGAAAAATAGTGAAGGATTTATTTTGCTTTTGTTTTGTAGCTATTTATTTCAATGCAATAACATAATCTGATTTAATAGTGATATTTCAAATTAAAAATTATTAATTATATAAGACATAGTTGAAATTACATATTTGTCCATATTTATGAATAGGAAGGGTTTGTTGCCATCATTATTCTTTTCTGAGGTTTCTTTCTATGAAATTCTTCATTTGAATTTTTCTGAAATGTTGTTTTATCTACCTTGGTTTGTTAAACATGCACATACACATATTCCTAACCTGTCTTGTATGTATGAGTAGATGTTCTCTGAACCACAAGTACATCACTGATTATTGGAAGTAATAGGTCTGCTCCACCCTGTGTCACAGCAGCCTAATAATAATAATAATAATAATAATAATAATAACAAAAGTAATAATATAATATGTCAAAGAGTTTGAAATGTTGCAAGGACATAAAAATATAAAATCACCAGAGAATTTGCAGATATGCTGGGTAAACTACTGTTCATTCATTAGTCACCTCAAAATTCTTACATGCTATAAATTTTCTTCATTACCCAGTAGAGGTTTCATAGGTATTTCCTTTTCTACATTTCTTAGACTTTTTATTCATCAAGAAAATGATGGCCCTGATTTTATTTTTTTTGTACCTTCTCGACTAGTCATTCTCACTGTTTCTTGTCTTTTCTGTAATCTTTCATAGGGCAAATTAAACAGCAGAAAGACTTGATCTTCAGTGTGATGTTTGGATCCTTCATGATTACCTGCAGCCCACTTGATCTTTCCTCTATAACCAATTTAATCTCTTATGCTCACTACCCATGTAAATCAAGGTTTCAGTGATAACAGTTTAGAGCTACCAGTTTACGTTAAAGACCTTTATCAGACGGTTCAATGAAGCCTTGGTGACATTTTAATGTCTGTGGTGCCCTGGCCTCAACAAGTTCCCTGAATTTTCTCATGTTTACCCACATTAATCAACTCTTTGATAGCAACACTGGTAGGTTTTCTACATGCCTGTAATATCTCTGGGTATGATGGGAAAATCCCTTTACCAACATCAATTGCAAATACAGACTAAATGTTGAGAACTTTGACGTACATCTGTATATTTAGATATATGTATACCATTTTTTCACACTTACATATGTATAGATAGAGATGATATGGGCAGCTGTGCACAAACATCCGAACATAAATATGTGCATCTCTACATCTTCTGAAACAGCTACATTTGTCATTTCAGCACTCCAAAGTTTTCATAAAATGGATCCTAAGTCTACAGAAGCTCTGAAATGTTCTTAAGTTGTTTAGAATTTCTTTCTTGCTTCTAAATTTAAAACTAGGCTTTTGGGGCACAGGCTGTACTTTCTCTGGGGGTGTAATTGTCATGTACATATTAATATATGCAAATAAAATTGGAGTTTCAACAGCCACTATTCCTCCAAAGGTTACATTCTCTAATTAGAGCCAAGCAATTAGTTCTAAAAAGTTTCCTTTTTTTTTTTCCTAGAAGCCTTGCGTTTCTTTAACAGTACGATTACATCCCAGCCATTTCTTTTTGTTTCAAGATATGAAATAATTACAACTGCACCTTCATTTCATCTTGGCCACTAATTGCCCCCCTTTAACACCGATCATTTCTAACGGTGCCTCTTTGAGATTTTATAGCTGTCTAATACGAACACGAATATAGGTGCAGTGTTAGAACAAATTGAACTGTTCCTTGCCATTCTGACACCTTAAATCCCATGTTGCTGACTGATGTGACTAGGGAACCAGCAATAACTAAGTCTCCAGGCTTAATACTTTTTTCCCTTTAAAAAAAATACCAAACAAAAAACTCTTGGTTTGATGTAGGAGTATTGTGACCCACCGAGTGCACTCAAAGACGGATGAATAGTTGAACTTTTTTCTTCCTTTAGTATGGATCTTAAATTTTAAAATAAACTGTATTTGACCTTAGCACGACTTTTTGATTCCTCTTTGTAAATGGAAGAATCAACAATGATCAAATGAAAAAGGTCAGACAGTGAGAACAGCAAAGCGATTCATGTAACTTTGAATGATTCATGGTACATGATCATTTTTATCATAAAAAAGAGTAAACAAATCAATGTAACATGCCTGTCAGTTTGTTGTCTGAAACAAGTACCCGCATCCACAACATGTAACTGGAGGCAAAAAGAGTCTATTCTCCCAGCATCTCCCTACAGGGAGATACAGGCAACTCCAGAGGGTAAGTCATCACCCTCAAGATGCACATTTCTCTCCAATGTGCTCGTCTCTCTTTCTCCACTGATTATTTGGGGAGTTCAGAATCAGCAGGTTCATAATGCAGTCAGTCAAGTGCCTAAAAATACCGAATACCCCAGCAAAGGAATAGCAGTGAAGTGAATTCCCCGTGTGGCACTTGGATGGTAAAAAAAATAATTGTAAACTCTTCATATGCAGGAAATGTTTGCCAACAGATGGGGGCTTTGATCCAGTTCCTCAGCTCACAGATGTCCCATGTACCAACCAGCTGAGACAGTAGAGTTCACCCTGAAACCTGTCCCCCATTTCATGGTATTATAAAGACAGATATAAATACCTATCCAAACAAGGTAGGAGAAAAAAAGGAGGTGGAGAGGTTCAAAGAGAGCTGCAACAGGGTTGATGTAATGAAGATGTGACATATGCAGGCAAATATGCCAAGAACTTGACAGGTGGCACTTGCCCAGAAAGAGAACCCAGATGTCTACAGCAATCTGAAGTAGCAGCAGAAGGAAGTGACCTGAGGGAGCTAGAAAGAGCTGAGGAAGCTTGGAGCCCTTGGGGACTAGAAAGGATGAGTGCCTAGGGACAAAGAGAGTCCAGTGTTGCCAAAATGTCTCATTGCTTCTGTTCAGAAATATGACACTCAGAAAGGGCTGGAGGACAATTTTGCAATTAGCCTTTTATTTTTTTTTTTTCTTTCTGTTTTTCCTTAGGGGGAGGAGGAGAAGAGGAGGAAATGAAGGCAAGGAAATAAAATCCAACCTGTTCTTTTGAGTTTATGCACCAGCCCTTGCTTAGGGCTGTGCCTTAAGGCACAGTATAACGCATACTGATTATTATAACAATTTTAAGCTTATTCCCACTTCCAGTAAATTAGTACACTTATATATGTGCTTATATATTAGACATGATAGTGACTATTCTTATGTTTAAGAAATGCAGAGAAATAGATATGCAAAAATCATCACCCCATAAACCAGTAGAAGTGGCAGTACCAATCTCATCCAGGACAATGGATCCACTTACCTTCCCACCTGTGTAAGGACATAGCCTCTGCCTTATCTGGTGGCTGACACTCACAATGTGAAGTCTTACCTCCTATCTCCTTGAAAACTAAGTCAATGATTCAGGTAGTAGGCAGATAAATGAAATTGGTAAAGACATCTTCAGAGGTTCCTTAAATATGGCACACACAACTTTGTTATTTTTTTTTCTTAAACTGAGAGAAAAAACAGATTTATTGTCAATTACCTTTTTTGTGGATTATCATTTTCTCATGCATAATGACGTTCATTTGCTCAGTCTTGTAGAGAAAGCATCAAGGAAACAATCCTTCAATGCATTTTTTTCCTCATAATTCCAGATGCACTCTAAGAGGAAAATACTCTTGTCTTAAGTACTGCATCATTGTTCGCCAACATTTTGTACATTCACTCCCAAAAAAGGAAGGATTTACTTGCAGTGGACTGATTTAATTTTAACTTTGCGTTATCATCTGTTGGCATGAACAAAAGTCCAGGGTACAAATAAGAGAATAAATCTCTCTCTCTCTAGAAAGATACCTCTTTAGCAAGGCTTTACACTGCTTCCCCCAAGCAGGTGACTCCATGAGAGCGGCTACTGCTGCAGTCATTGATCTCCAGAAGACAGTCATGTATTTGGAAGACTGTCAGTAGCTGCCAAAGCGCAGAGAAGCAGCCTTTAGCTGCAGCTACAGTGTAGATTTGGGGACTACAGTCTATCTGGCACATTCCTGTGAGAATAAATGTTTTGCTAAATGCAAAGAGCAAGCAGAAACTGTCTCAAAGCCATACATCCAGATGCACTTCTAAGAGCCAGGAGCTGAAGCATCTTCATGAAGCAACGGATCCTACCTCTTCCCTGGATCAACAGCCATCAGGAGCTCCTCTCCTACAGCCATGCTACTACTTCTTGGTAGCTCAGCAATTTCTTGCATTTTGTAAGATTCAGCCGCTCACCAACTCTAATATTGTCTACCAGAATGTTTAGTCTCTAATTTGGGAAAGGAAGCTATAAACATCCCACCTTCTTACAAAGATTCTCAGTCTTTAATCTCGTACTCGCTCCACAGGAAACCACACTCAGCTGACATATCCCCCAAAACTGCGTTGCATCAACCATGAACCTGCTGACGCTGGCTGGAGGTAGGGAATGGATTACATGGCCTCTTGAGATCTCTCCCAGGTTTGTTTTCTACACCTTTATGCAAGGAGCAGCAGGAGATGGGTTCATTCAGTTCAACCACATGGGATCTTCCCTCATCAGGTTTCTGTGGAGCCAAGGTGCAGCGTAAAGCTGTCATCCCTTTGGGTAATACACAGGGGGAAGGGACAAGGCAAACACCATCTGCTCTTTCTCCTTGGCACTGTATCTTCACAGACTCTGGGAGGTGCATTCGTACCTCCATGTGGAGTTAAATCAAGATCTCGCTCATCAAAGATATTGTAATAGTCGGCCAGAAATCTAATATAAATGTCAAGCAGTTGTTCTCTGAAATATCATAGGCGTTGTTTGCCATATTGCCGCCTTTACCTTTCTCATGTGAATTTAGTTAGAACTGGTAAAAAAGTGTTCCAAAAGAACATGGGAGAATGCTGACTGGACAAAACGAAACTTTCTTCAAGAACATGACAATTTTGTCAAAATTTTCAGAGGAAAGTATTCAAATGTTTGGTTACATGAAAAAAAAAAAGAAAAGTAAAAAAAATAGTCAGGGTCCTTCACTTCCATGTGTTCGTAATGTATTATAGATTATATCACGCGAGCATGCACAGAAAAAATGCAATATAATTGCCAAAGAAACAAGATCATCATGAAAATTTCCAAGTTCTCTTCAGAAAATATTAAAAAATGTTTTTCTTTTAAAACCCAGCAAATTTCAGAATCTCAGAATTTCTCACACAATAAAAAACCCCAAATTTTGTCCAGAAAGTTATGAAATTCAACATATCAGTCTGAAAATACGCAGAGGTAAAGTGTGGCTGTGAAGATCATCTGCATTTTTCTCAGTGTTAAGCTAGAGAAATACTTCTAAAACTTGCTAAAGCTCTTCACACCTAAACTCTAAATGCATAAAATAAGACCTCAGAATCCAAATCTCTGTCTATCTGTGTGAATACCTGAAGTCTTGGGAGAGGCTCTGTATTTCACAGATTATTTAAATATTTCTGAAGCTCCTTGAATTCCACTTATGTGCACGCTCAGAGCTGCTCCTGTCTGATTGCTTTGATATCACCCTCACAGCGACATCCCCTGAGGCAGTTGGACTAGCAGATGTTTTCAGATTACCAGTCTACCAGTCAAGACACACACTTCATTAAGTAGACATATAGACATTTTCTATTGAGAAGAGTGACAATGTCCATCTTTCATATTACAACCCAATGGTTAGAGCACAGGCACACGTGGGAAAGAGGGCCGTCTTCCTTCTCATGGGCAAAAATTCATTTACTCTTCAGTCAGAAGAAAAGCCACGGCATCTGGTGGGTTCAAGCTGCTGCTGCCGGAGCAAATTTTTTATTTCAGATGGTGACTTTTGCAATGATTTTTCGCGTAACAACAGAAACACCGTGATCTTTTAGTGAGCTCTCACTGGAGACTAGTAACTTGCATGATTGACCTCAAGCCAAGAAGGGAAGAAAACCCAAGTTTCCTACTTTGGAAGGATGACTACATCCAGCAAGTTATGCTATGAGAGATGAGTGGAAGCATGTTAAAAGCAGAGAGACCACTGTCTTTGTGAACACTGAAAAAAATAAACGCTCTGGAGAAGACTGTGGACTGCAAAAGAACATACTTGACTCCATGACCGTCCAGTTGCTAAGTCCTGGAGAACCCAGAGATACCTCTGTATAGCCAACCAGCTCCTCACCAAGAGATAATCCTTAGGTTTTCATGCCCGAGGTGCACAGCCTTCCCTAGACAATATACAGGGAACTACAGACATGGTTACGGAGTGCATTGCACACTCCGTACCAGCAAGGCAGGTGTGTCCATGCCATACTGTACCTAACTATTCTTCAGGCACTTTCAGGTGCTGATTCTTCTGCTCACACTATCTGTAGTGATACAGGAAATCCATTGCATGGATGGAAATGAAATTTAACCTCAGTGCTGGTTCAAAGTGCTTTGCTTTTTTTGTGGTGGTACCTTTAGAGCACTAGGGCTATTTCTCTCGTCGTGTTGCGCATATTCCATGGTACTGGAAACTTCAGTAGAGTTCCTCTCCTCATTTACATTGTATTGTAGGAGTTTAAAGCCTCTTTGAAGAAGTGAGGCTAAAGAAAGGAATTGGAAGATGAGAGAATGGACAAGAGAGTATATCAGCCCTTTCATTCTTCAGATTTGAAGGGCATCTGAGATCAGTATTCAGAAGAGCCAAAATACAGTCAGAGTTTTTGGATCCACTTATGAATTACGAATCATACAGAGAATTTTCCCACCCCCTGTGACTAAGAAACAGACTTCAGGGGTCTGATATTCAACTGGGGTAAATTATCTTACTTTCTCTGACACCAGTGAAGCCTTAACAGTTTACACAAGCTGCTCACAGATGTCCATCGCTTGCAAACACTGCCATTGTAAGCCAAATTCTAACGGGTGACCTATTGATTAAAGACTTATGTGTTTCTACTGTCCTGTTCCTAACCCCTCTATCAAGACTGTTTTGAAGAGTGTACTTTTTGAAGCATGTAATGTTAGTTCCCACTAAAAAGAAGGCAAGTCTTTAAAAAGGAGCTCTTAGTGATCTGGGAAAGATTTCTATTTCAGCAATTTTGCTTGATTAAACTCCTTTGGGTCTTACCAAAACGTAAGTTACAGTAGATCATGACAGCAATGCTGAGGACTAGCTTGGAAATTGTGTCAGATCTTTGACCAGAAAGCTCCTGAATTGGTTTCACTCCTATTAAACTAACGGATATGGCTTTGTGTCTGCAGGAGATGTTTTGTTCCTCTTGAGGTTGCATGTTGCGGGACCCCTGCTGAGGCATTCTGTCCCACTTTATTGTTTACAGTTTACGTGTTGCTACTGGACTGTCAGTTGGAAGCATGGGGTGAGATAGACCGCATTGTCATGCAAATGACATCCAGATTTACATATTACCCCAGACTAATATTCATTGTGATGTCTCAATAAGGTTGTCTTTGATGGATAATAATTTTTCCAAGACTACAGTCTTCTTTGAAAGTGCAAATTAAACAGAAGCTCCATTAATAGGATCTCAATAGTCTTTAAATGTTGTCAACTGTTCAAGTGCATTGTGGTGTTTCAGGGTCAGATTCTGCCATCCGGACTTATGTTGGTGATTAGTGAGGGCTCTGCAAATAACCTACTTACAGATAAAAACAAACCTACTACTCAGAGAAAGCCCAGGTGCTAGAACTTTATTACAATTAAATGCTGGAGAAGTACAGACAATTTTGGTGAATTTTTCGGTTAGTACAAGTATGTAATTCAAGAATTAACAACCAAGACCTGTCGTATCTAACAAAAAAATTCCATCAATACATTATCTTCAGTGTAATATACTGTCAAGGATGGGATATTTAAACTTTGTAAAGGAAGACTGCTGAAGACACGATATTAAATAGTCTTCACACCAGCAAAATGCCAATATCCATCCTTTCAGTGAGCTTTGGAGATGTAATTGTACCCTACCTTGACTGTTCCTGTGTTACTTCATTGAGTAACAGGAAACACAAGGAAGGCTTTAGGAGAAATACAATCTCTATTTAATGTCTCCTGTTTCATCAGGGACTCTGTCCTTCATCCAGACCTCATACATGAGGGATATTCTCTGTTTCATATCCTTTTATCCAGAGTTTCTGCAGTCATCGTGTAGTTCCTGACAACTGGACTCCCACATGTATTTAAGGGGATTAGCTGAGCTTCAAGCAGGGAGTTATTTTAGTTTCGTTTCTGCTGCTGGGAAAAGCATGTTCCTGGCCACTGTGTCTGAAATAAGATTGTCATAATTTTCTTTGAGTAGTCCAGAAAAATGACTGCTTTTGCAGTCATACTAGTCAGTCCAGTATGTTGAAAAGGAAAGAAAATCTCTTGAACATATACTGACTTCTGGGGAGTGCATGGACAGAAAATCCAGTGCATCAACAGACACGATTCACTTGGGCTCAATACAAAATAGATTGTTGAAAACTTCTAATAAATGTCCTTGGTTCTGAAGTTCCATCTAAAGAAAATTAATATGTATGAAGAAAGGACATCTCTAAGGGTCTACCCTCACAGGGTAACATTTGTCTGACCCAATTAAATGTCTACAACTTCCACATTCCTCTCTGATATCATGACTCTAAATTCCGATTATGAGCAGAAGAGAAAAAATAGCTCAGAATAAACAATCTCTATGAGATTTCTCCTACTTCAACCTTCTTGCCTGCTTTCTGTCTATCTACCTATCAACAGATCCCAAGGTAATGTATTCAGATGTAGTTGTTTACACTGTAGATGTACTTAAGAGGGGTGGACCTCCCCTGCGATACCCTTACAGATCTTCAATCTGGTAGCACTCTTTCTACTCATAACAGCAAATTCTAAACTTCTTCATTGAGCCAGAGCCTTTGCAGAACTCTTCTGCAAATGTAGATCTTTCCCAGATACCATGTTAAAAGTTTGCATCCTGAGTCTTTCAGTCATCCAGGATCTTTGGCTCTAGTAGTTCATTGCACTCGTAAATTTAAGAGTCCTATGTAAAAACAGCTCTGTCAAACCGAGTTACTAGCTATTTCTCAAGATCCAATGACTACTAACTTTCTAATACCTAGGTCCAAATTTATATGCATGTAAGATAATGTGAATTCTTTCCCATTTAGAAGTTATACATCTAGCCAAGCACTGTCACAGTCCACTCAGTGGACACATGATGGTTCGTTTGTTGTGATCTCGAAGAGCAAAAAATTAAGGCGACCATGCCAAGGGGTTATGCTTCAATCAAACAGTGCAACTTTATTGTTTATCCCATAAAGTGGCATGCAATAGGCAGAAAGAGTGACAGGAAGAGAAGAAAAGGTAAAGTAAAGAGAGGGAAAGAGAATTATAGCTACCACCATGGGTCCAAGGCGTCCCTGTGGTCCCAGGTCCAGGCAGTGTCCTGCCAGCCCTTCCAATCGTCGTGATCCTTGGTGGGGAAATTTCCAAAGTTGGGTTGCTAAGAAGCCATCTTTTCTGCCAGGCAACACACCTTGCTCCTCCTCTGTGCCATAGATTTCTTCCAGTCTCCCTCTTTCCCGAGAGAGGTTTCCACGCATGCCCAAAAAGGAGTGTCTGAGGCGTGGTTTGCCTTAGAGGCGGGTGGCTTTTGACCAGGAGGTGTATTTTCATATTATAATGATCAAAAGTTCACCTAAAGTTTAAGTTCTCACGATACAGCAGTTATGATCCATATTCTTGACAGCAGCTATGTGGTATAGCTTGACTGTTTCTTCTTGTACCAGGCAACAAAGAATGGTGCCGTACTCCTTGTACCGTGCATTTCCCTCTCCCAGGGTGTCTGTGTCTTGGTATCCATAGGGATTGCATTCCATCCTGTAGATCACTAACTGCGTCTCAGGCAGGCTGCTGCAGATTCATGTCAAGGTGTTAGCCTAAGTTTTGGGGTACCTTATTGTCCATGTCTCTGATGACGATGCTGAGACAATACTGCTGTTCGGACAGACCCTTCCAAGCACCTAACCCAAACACTTGGTATCACTCTTCGGCCAATCAAAGGCATAAGAGGCAGTTCACTTTAACTATATCAAGGCAGGAAATTTTCTTTTCTGATAATACTCATCACTCTTCTCTGACAAGAAATTTAACTTTTAGATAGCAAATGTCTGTGATTAACTAACATACACCAATGTATGTTACAATATTAATAAGTGGAGTTATTCTCTCTCCTAAATGCTTATCATGGGCAAGAGGTAATCCCTATTGTTTTTGTCGATTCTTCCTGAGAAACCCTAGAAATTAACTGTTATCTGAGAGAATTATAGTTCCTGAGAGCTAAATGAGGTGCATTGCACTGCCTCTAGCCTCTCAGATTTCTCTGAGAGGATTAAGGATGTGTTGCGTGCTCTGTCTCCCCACGCAGCAGCAATGGCTGCCTGCATGATGAAATTCTGCCCTTATGGGAGGGAGAGGTGAAGTTACTCTGGATTTGCAGAGCATGAGGATTTTGAGCAGTAATTGTTTGGTCGTGAACTGAGAAAGCAGGAACAGAGAATTCTGGGTACACACAACTAGTGAAAAAAAACGAGCAAAACATACAGCCTTTGATATCGCCTTATCAATTACAATGCTAACTTATTATTTTCCTTGGCTTCATTAATCTATAACTAATTTGAGTGGGTTCCAAGCTTGCTCTCTCTCATTCCCAATTAACCCAGTGGCAATTATCACTGGCTTTAGCCTTTCATATCTAAGAACTCTCTTTTACCTCTTGAAAGAAGCTTTTGAAATCTGAAAATGCCAAACCAGCTAATGTTTTATTTAAGCATAGAAAATGAACTTTAGGTTATTCCCCTTGCCATAGGTTAACTAATTATTTATGAAAAAGGGAATGAGAGAAAGGAGAGAAAAAGAAGAAAAGGAAGATTAACATCCAAAATCATCTCAGTTGTGCATCCTAACTTGTATGTTAAAAAGTTTGTTTCTGTTGTTCAGACGTTAAATGTACTCTCAATAAGTCACTGCTAATTTTGGACAATATAATTACATCTATATTAATAAACTTACATTTATTCTAATAAAAATAACATTCTATGGCCCTAAGAGTGGCCGATATGGTCTGGCTGTGTCCCTACTACTGAAATTAAAGACAGTAGTTGGCTGTGAAATGCTTAGTGGAAGTAGTTCTTCATCCATTGCACTCTTCAGCACTCTTGGAAATTTTTCAAATCAATGCCACTTGGCCCAGGTCAAAAGAGTGCCAAGGTCTGTGCCAACACTTCACGTACCAACGATCAATTTTCAGTGTCTATTCCCAAGTGCTAGCAGTGTTTATTTATTCACAAAGTCATAACTGATGTATCGGATGCTGACGTAATGGTAAATTTAGAATTTGGCCTGATCTCTCTGAGGATATTAGTGAAATTCCCACTGACTTGAGCACTTGGGGTCAGTCCTTACGTTTCTTACTGAGACATAATACTGGTTGACATCATAAAAAGTCTGACTGAAACAAACGGTGTATTTGTGGTCTAAATCTGCACCCAAATAGGCCCAGGAAGTCAAGGTGCAAGTGGTGAGGAACAGGGAGGGAGATGTTCAGTGTTTTATATGCAGTACAGCCAGAATGTCACTTGCATGCTAAGGGCATAGAAGGATGGAATTTTCTGAAGTTCTTGCAAGGGAACACGTGTTTATCTGAGCTTGAAAATAGATGGAAATACTCAATTTCATACATATTTAGAGCTAACTTAGCTTAAGCAGGTAACCTACCTCACTTTCCCTCTTTTTTTCTTTTGACTCTTTTCATGTCAATCTAATGGCATAAAGGCAATCGGACTGATGATTATTGTTTTGGGGATACCGTGAGTGGATAGTCATGAAAAAAGGTAAAGCAAAGGGATGAGTGTTACTGTCACAAAGGAGATACAAATGATCACAGGGAAATGGTAGCCAGAAACCAATTTAATTTGTATTCTTTCACAGCAAAGGAAATTAAAAGCTGTGAATTTAGCGTAACAATATTGTAATACAGAAGCAAAAGTTATATAAAAAGAGAGGTTGAGCTCAGCACAAAAAAAAAAAAAGGTGGAAACGTGAAGATTGAGGAACCTTTGAGGAAGACAGAGGAATCCCCTCGGTCATCTAGTTCACATCTTGGTCAGAAAAATTGAGAGCTAAAAGATATTCATCTCATTGAAACCAAGCACCATTTCATCATTCTCTTTTATTTAATAAGGCGATAAATTTGTGCAGTCCAGATGACTGGAACGATCTCTCATCTGCTCTTACTACTACCTCACCAACTCCACTTGCTGGTACAACAATCTAACCTATACCTGTTGAAGACATTAGTGTCATCAACTGTTTGTTGGCATCAACTAGATATGAACACCCTCATGATCCTGCTGCCAGAAGGTAGTCTGTCAGTATATCCTGATCTGTGTCACAAGAAAGACAGTCAAACGAGCTAATAAGCATTACCGTCACAATTTGTACAACTTATGTTCTACAACTTATGTTACACTGAAGCAAGTGAGGAGTATTGACACAGTCTTTTCCACTACCTGTAAATAAGAAAATTGACCTCCATCTAGAATCACTGACAGAACAGCCTACAGATAACAGGAATTAAAATTGAATTTATTATAGACAAAGTGAATGCAAGTCTGTGGTCTGAATGTGAGAGCCTATGCGGTTTATGAGGGTTCAACTTTCCTCCTCTAGCATCACAGCTATTTCCATGTATAAGTAGGGAAGAGATTTGAAATGTGAATAGCTTGATGCCAGAAAGAAAATGGATTCAAAAATATAGAAATGTATCGCAGGAGTGTATCAATATTTAATCACCACTTTAAAGGAAAAAATAAGCACACATCTTCCTGACTTAACCTTTTCAACATTTCCACTACAGTGAATGATACACAATGTGTTATAAAAACCAACAGAACATTGAGAGAAAAAGGAATGTCTCAAGCATATCAGGTGTTGCAACAGAAAGAAAGACCCATGGAAACAACCTCTTTTACTCGAGTCACACAGTGGGAATACCTTTAGATTTTGAGGAAAAGACTGAAAATTTCTTTCAGCAACAAGCTGCCATTCATTCCTGCTGAAAGGAATGTGACCAATGTATCTGGTTCTCCTGGGCTAGTTTCTTTCCGTAAGAAAAGAGGAATCAGGAAAGGAATCCACAGCCTGTTTTGGCAGAGGAAAAGTATTTCGGCAGAGGAAAAGCACATTACCTGTTGTGGTGTTTTCCTAACAGAGTTACTTATAAGGCCTTTAGGACTTGTTTCAATGAGCTAAATTCTAGCTCATTCTGTCAGTAGACAGTTCTGCCTGGATGTGGGCCATCAGTAAGTCCTTACAAACTAGGAAATAGTAAGTACACGAGCTCTAGTGTGTTTTAAGCTCTACATAAGCTCCATACAAGCATCATCTATTTTTCTTGGTTCCTTCAACTTCCAGGTCATGTTGGGTAGGAATATTTGGTACACCAACATATACGAGGTTGATTTCAGTCCCCTTGCAATTTGTGCAAAAGGAACAGCAATCCATAGTGTTGAGAAAAAGCTAATACACTGTTTTCTGGAATGACTTTAGATGAGAATTTCAAACCTGCATTGAACTTTTGCTTAGAAAACAAGCTCTTTCTTTGAGGACAACAGGATTACAAGGTAAAACTGTTCAAAGCAAAAGATTATTTTTTTCCTTTTTCTTCTTTTTAGGTATGAAATGTAGTTTGGGAAACAGCTCTGTTAACCATCAATGTCATGGGGACAACGGGACAAGCAGGGAGCCAAGCAAATCTTCTTGAGAGAGAGTTTCCAAGTTATGTGTTTCCTCCCTAGAGTAGCTCTCTGAATCAGAGTCCCTTTTTTATTTTCTGCTCCCACTAACTAGGACTAAACTGTATTTCAGGCTCAGAGAGCTAACAGAACCATGTGGACACCTGTAGACACGCTATAGGCATCCTGCAGGCAGCAATCCACAACATTAGAGCTGGGTCAGACAGCATGCTCTATCTGACGTGGCTTCCTGCCTTACACCCCCAGGCAAACCTCTGAAATTTCTTCTCTCTCAGGGTCTGAGGCACCTGAACCAGGTAAAGTGGAGGGAAAGGAAATCAGGAGATCACCTGACTGGGGAGAAACCACAAAGTTAAGTTGCAATCAGGGAGGGGGGTGGGGGGGTGTGTGTGTGTGTGTGCGTGTTAAAGGAAATATCTGGAGGACAAGGTCCCACCAGGTTGCGACTCCTCTCAGCTTGTGACACATGGTGGTGTACTCTGCCTTCAATCCCTGCCCCTATAAGGCAGATGCTGCAAACCAGTCAAGCTAACCATCATCTAAATACACCAGCCATGGAGCAGCACAGCAGTGCACGTAAGTATTAAAGAGAATATTTATCAAGAAATAATTAAGTGAGGCACTGGAAGTCTGAGTAAGGCCAGAATATATACAAATACCAAAAGCATAGTGACATTTTTGTCTGAATCATTTTTTCCACCGTAACATGTGTTCTTGACAAATGAAAACACAGTATGAGACTATATCAAATCCATTTTTCAACATCTTTCAGTAGAAAACAGTCTTCAAAAATAATTTCTACTTTCTCATTTTTGTTTTGCGGAAATTACGCATTAAAATTATATCTTCAGTGAAATTCATTCTGAACACATATATATAAATATGTATATATGCACTTTTGAATGTTGTCTCCCTTTGCATCCTAAAAGATAAACAGATAACATTTTGATGTCTACATGTCAGCACTGTGTATACATGCATACATGTATACATTTTGCTTTAAGATTGATATCAAATGGAAAATTCCAATTACTCAGGAAATCTCCTGCATAATTCACATTCTAGGCACTATTTTTGTGATTTTTATTTCAGAATGTCTTAGTAACACACTCCTAGCTGTTGAGCATCATGAGTGAGGACAGAATTAATTCACATATTTCTCATTTTTTAAACTTTTTTTTTTTTTAAATATCCCATTATGGAATAAATGTTTACCATTTTCTGTCTATGTTATACTGTAGCTTCATGACACAAAAACACCAGCAGCCATGAAGCTGTAATGAATTCCCTTTTCCCCCTTTCTATGGCCACTCATTTCCACCTCTATATCCATCTCGTCTTCTCTTCAGATATATTGGCACTAACAAGTGGTCCCACACTTCAAAAGCAAGAGCTACCCATGCTTCTTCTTGGACTATATTTTTTCCTGGCTTAAGATGTAAATCTTAATTCCCCATGAAGGAAGGGGACATGCAGGACCATGAAGTCATAAAAAAAGGGGAGACAGGGCTAAGACTGCCATCCTTTTTAGAAAGCAGTAATTTATAATATCATCATCTTTGCTTTTTCATCTAAAAGTCCCCATGAAAATGCCGCAGCTGGAGAATGAGGGCAAATTCTTGTTTGGCTGGGTCTTTAAAAGAGAGATTGTCTAAGAATCATCAAATCAAAGCCTTGGACTGAATTGTATTCTCCGAAAGGCCCCTTGGCTTTAATAAGGTTATGTTAGTCCTAGGAATGAAGTACTGTCAGAACCCATTCTCTGTTCTTCAAGTCAATTGCCCTGATCTGACTATATCTCAGTACAGTTTTGGTTTTTTTTCCAAAATGTTCACAGACTCACTCCATCTTTATTTGCTGTTTGTGATTTTTTTTTTTCCAGCATGATTATTAAGTGTTAGTAGAATTATATGAATAATTTTCAGACATTTGGTTGCTCATGAGCTGTTTGCTGCAACTATTTGATGTTTGTTATTCAAGTTGTGTGATTAGATGTGCAAGTCATGCATAATTCTTTCTGATTCTTCCTTCGAAGATTTTTTTTTTTTTAAAGTAGATGGTGAATAAAGATGTCTCTTACAAGTGTTTAGAAGAATATTCTGTTGTACTAACATTTGACAGAACATCAGCATTCATAAAAGATTACACGAATGTTCACTCTGCGTCCATCTGAGCACTCACTGATTTATTGTTCGGTGTTTCTGCAGATTCTAGGACAATAACGAATTTTTTCCTTGAAATTTCATGATAGTATATTCTAGACTCTACCACAGCCACAATGGTAAAAAAGAATAATGGAAAAGATATGATGAACAGTTTTTTAAAATTATTAACAAAACTTTTCTCCTTATGAAAACATCTGCAAATCGGATTTTTTAATATTTTTACCACTCTACTTTTCTGCAGTGAGTTTGCTTGCTTAGTTTTATGAACAGTTTCTTCCCTTAATTGGAACATCTGGATGCTGGGCCAGTCACAAGGCTTTCCTAATTAACTGTATTTTCCTTCACTATTTACTATCCTTTGATATTTTTCCCACTAAGACTTCTGTAAAGGAAAAAAAAAGAAAATATTACAGATATGTTTTAACCAAGTTTCTTTTTCATTCTTTATGTTATGTTTATGTTTTTTTTATTTCATGCTCTCATAACTCTCAAAGGAAAAAGCACTTTTTGATACTATCAGAATTAACCCCTGAAATAAATAATATGTAAAGATACTAACAGTTCCCTTTTTAACTTCAGAGCCTTTGAATTCTCCAAACAGATATATCAATGTCACTTTGGTGGCACATTCAGTAGAAGGTTGGAAGGAGTTTGCCAAATTTGAATGTGCAATCCCCAGGAAAACAAGGATGTGTATTTTTTTACTATTTCACAAAAAAAAAAACAACAAAAANTTCACAACAAAAAAAAAAAAAAAAAAGGAAGAGGAAGGCAAGAGGAGATCTTGCCAATCAGTGAGGTGGGTGACTCCTGATTGCATGAGGTATGTTGGTGCAGGATCTACAAAAGCTCCAAGAGGTCTGTAAGATGATTTTACACGACACTGCTGAGGCTACACCTTGGGTACTGTGTTCAGTTTTGGACACCTCAATGTAAGAAGGATATTTTGGGGCTGGAGCTCGTCCAAAGAAGAGCACTGAAGCTGGTGAAGGGTCTAGAGCACAAGTCTGGTGAAAAGCAGCTCAGGGAACCAGGGCTATTTAGTCTGAAGAAAAGGAGGCTGAGAGGACATGTTATCGCTTTCTACAACTACCTGATAGGAGGTTGTAGAGAGATGGTTGCTGGCCTCTTATCCCAAGTAACAAATGATAGGACAAGTGAAAATGGCCTCAAGTTCTGTCACAGAAGGTTTAGGTTGGATATTAGGAAAAAAAATTTAAAGGGTTATCAAGCACTGGAACAGGCAGCCCAGGGAGGTGGTTGAATCACCATCCCTGGACATGTGGTGCTTAGGGACATGGTTCAGCAGTGGACTTGGTTAAGTTAATGGTTGGACTCAATGATCTTAAAGGCCTTTTCCAACCTTAAAAGATTCTATGATTCCAAGGTGATGGGGCAATAAAAATTGGCGCATCCAAATGTAAGGCTCAATTTAACAATTCCCGTCAAATTTAGCAAGACTTAAACTGAAACCAAAGGACTTTAATGTTCCAGCATGATAAACCCATTCTGCTGCCTCTCATAAAAGAACAGCAAGCTGCAGCCCACGACTACAGCTGACAGCTGTGCTGGAAAATTCCTCAGTCACAGCAACTAAATTTGACAGGGATTATCAATCAGTCTTTAGCAAGTCCACTTTTCCCCATTTTCCAGAGTGGAACTCATGCCAGACCTCTTCTTTCTGCAACCTGGAACTCTATCACATCACCCTCAGCACCTGAACTACTGGAGACTTGTAGGTAATTTTTTTTCCTTCCCTTGCATCCCACCTGTGTCAAACTACCATTGCTTCTATTTTGTATTTGAAAGGACTTAAAAAAGGTAGGTAGACCCATAGGCAGCAAGAAAAGTTTTGGGTTTTTCTTTCCCCCTTGATGGAAACATTGTCATAAAGATTAGCAGAGCCCGAGAGATTTTTTTTTTTTTAAATAAAAAAATTTTAAAAAGTGCAAACTCCCAACTGCTGTCTTAATTTGTAAGTGATTAATTGAATCCTGTCAATTTTCACAAAAACTTACGTAAAACCCACCTAAAGCTGTACTCCCACCTCTGATTTGTGACAGAACAAACCTGTGGATCTGCTATGGATATATCTCTTTTGTGAAAGCAGCTCCAAAAGCACAGAAAATTCGAAGTCCAATCAATTATGCTTTGGTTTTATGTTTTTAGGTTTCCTCCCTGTCATTTTCTGGTTGTTAACTTGTGCCAAGCAGAAGCAGTGTTGGCTCCTCCTTGATGCCCTGTTCCACTTCAAGCTTTGAGAAGACGTTGCTTTGCTTTGCCTTGTCCAAATTCAGTAAAACACTATGAGGCCCTCTCCAAAATGGAAATTATTTAAAATCAAGGCCTGCTGTGGTTTTGGGTTTAGTTTTGGTTTTGTTTCAGCTGGGGACCAGGAGCATCACACCTTTAATTTCAGCAAATTTCCAAGCACAGATCAACTCATGTTCTGGATTTGCAGCAGGATGGCAAATAAAAAGAATAATTTAGCTCAAGCCTTGACTCCGTCTTCCTTTGCAATTTTTTACATCATCATTTCTATTACATATTCTGATAGTTTTTAAAGGCTGGTTTTGTTGACAGAACTTGCCAACGCCAAAACTGTGAGCCATCAAATTGTCCCAACCATTGAAAAGCCCTGTCCAAATAGCAGTGTAATTTGGGGGACATCAAGGAGATCTCCTTAGGGTCTTCATTTAAGGCTCAGGGCAAGCCCACATGAAACACAGAGGAGGATTTCTATTAGCCCCCTTTTCCCCCCTCCTTCCCTCCCAGGGGAGGATAAAAAGGGAAATAAGGAAGAAAATGCCTCACCCAAAATTGGAAGTTAAGACTATCATAAATTTAATGACTAAGAGGATAAAAACAGAGAAAAAGGTATATTAAAGGAAGAGGGATATACAACCCTATACCAAACTCAATCTCAGATGGCGCTGGATTGTGCAGAGCAGGGAGAGTCAGGCCTAGTTGGGCTGAGAGGCAATCGCAGCAGCAGCATCTAGGTGGGAAGAGCTCCCCCAACCTTCCTGCCTCCTTCTTTTATGGATTGTGGTAGAGAAGGGGAGGGAATAACAGCTGCCCTCTGAGCCCTCAGGGTCTTGGGGTCATCATTGGTCACACCCCAGCTCAAATCTGTTAACCCTTAAACTACAACACTTAGTAAGCTCTTAATCAAGACTATGACTTCCACCTGCAACATTTTAGTGCATTTTCATTGCTCTTTGCAGTTCATTCCCCACCTACTTCCAAAGAACTGATCTTAGCTACCTTGAGCTCTGTAACGTTTATCCCAGGCAGCCCTCATGGATTTATCCTGCAGCTCCATACTCAAGGTATAAAACTCTGCTGCATGTGCTACAGAAATGTCACCGAGTCGAGCATAAATGGGAAATATCCAGTTCTCTTCTTAGTTAGAGTAAAGATAATACATCTGAAATAGTGACAAGTTGCACATACGGTACATAACAGTGCACTTTTTGCAGCACAGAAGGGTGAAGGTAAGGACATTGACACATAACTCACACAAAAGTCAAACAGCCTTAAAAGTCTGGAGCAAAGACAGTGCTAGAGAGAGGAAAAGAAAACTCTCTGAAAATACAGATCTGACTGGGAGTGGGACTTAGATGAGCAAAACTTCAGTGCTGAAGTGTGGCTTTGACAGCACTTCCCTGCCGTGCAGGGAAGAAAAACAGAAAACTGTTTCTCTGTGTTGAGTAGAGTAGGAGTTAAAGTGATGAATAATCCTAACTAATAACCCCTGGAGGGGGGCTCTATGGTAGTAAACTAGATTTGTGTAATCGGTTCTCGTTTAAGTTCTGCTGCTAAAGAAACTGAATGAATTACTGAGATTCCTAATGAGACAAGCTTGTTTTTCTTGATATAATTGATATAGTAGCTCACAGTAAATAATAGTGACTTTAAATATTGCCAGTGCTAAATGCTATAAAGTTTAAAGTGGTTTCATCAGTCAGGAAAGAAGGGAGTTGGGGAGGGTAGACCTCTTCCTCTATGCATAAACAAACACAGGAATTGATTGAATTCAGAACATTTGTTTTTTATGAGGAAAAAAAAAAAAGTACTAGCTAAAAATATTCTCCCCTGAAAGTTCTGTAGATCCTACAGAATAAATGTTGTAAACAAACTTTGTTCCATGACTTTGAAGTCTTCCTAACCAGTTTCCCCCAACTTATAAAAATTAGACTATTTATAAAAGTGCATAAATTGTAATTTAAGTAAAAAGCCTTGAAATTTTTATCAAAAGCATTCAAATTAGTCTCTCCCCAGGTCAGCTAATGAGTTGTCATGAGCTGGCCTCTTACTGTAGTGCACCTCCTGCAGACTAAGACAGTGAACCATGTTTTCATCAAAGGAAATGCTCATTAGTAGAGCTTTCAGAAACTGATTTGATTATAGTTTCACTTGTTAAAGTGAAATATTTTCAGCTCATTAGGATGATTACGATTCAAGGTCATCTTTTGAAGCTAGTCCTGTCAATATAAGATAAATGGGCCCTCATCTTTTTCCCTTCTTTACGTCTGTGCTTTTTAAACTCTTCTGTGCAAAAGTTCCATAGCCATAATTAATTTTTAGTTCTTCTTTTACAAAGCTGCTTAAAAAAAAAAAAAAAAAAAAAGAACAAAGATTTTGGCTACCAAAAAGGCATTGAAGAACTATTAAGAGGAGGAGGAGGCTATCTTGTTTTAGAGAAATCAGAGAAAATCCTTGAAAAGTTCAGCTTTTGAAATCCAGCTATTTTCTCCTTGACCTCTTCCAAAGTTTCTAAAAGGTACTTTGTACATATTTTTGCATGTATCTTTTAATCTCAAAGTGTAAAACGAAACTGAAAAACCACCCAAGAAGTACTGGTGGCTTATTAGATATCTTTTCTTTTATGGCACATGATAAATTTAACATCTTTTAAAGTTTTTTTTTGGTCTCCCCCTTTATATTCACCACTTAATCTCTAAGTGGTTAAAGAGCTATTTAAACACAAAGGGAAATACTACTAACTTCTATCCACATACTGAGAAATATTCCTTTTACATAGAGCTTGTAACTTTAACCTAATTGGTCAGATATTGCCTCATACATCAACTTGAAAGACGAGGTCAGGAGGCCAGTTTTTGTGCTGTCTATACCAGACTTGAAAGCTGTGTATTTAAATGGCAAATCAGGAAAAAAAAAAAAAAAAAAAGAAGAATAAAAAAAAAAATGGAGATTTGGTCCCTCCAGTACTAGACAAGTGGGTTTAAAAGTGCCATAGATTTCAATTCCCCACGGTGGCTCTGCAAGTGGCCCACCAGTCTGGATTATTGGTACAGAGTGGGGCATGTCTATGAGAGTGCTGGGGATAGAGGCTGGGGAGGAGTAAGCAGTGAATTAATAGACTTCCAGATTAACCGTCAAATGATAAATGATTAATCATTTTGTCAACAAATTATCCACAATGAAGTCTTGCCTTTACACCAAAGGAGTACCAATTATACCAGTGTAATTGCATCAGGGCAACCTCCCCAGCCAGAGCACAGTAATAGAACTGTTTATCCAATATGGTTTACTCCCAAAAGGGGGATAATTTTATGCAGGATCTTTACACTAATATATGAGCTGCATCCCTTCTTAGACTTAAACTACCATCCTTCTGAGTAAAAGAAATAAATAAAATCCCTGTAAATTAATTATATATATGAACACAGGTTATTCTTTTTGCTCACTCTTTTAAGACACCTTTTAGTAAGGGCAATAACAAAAGCTGGTTGTAGAATCAAAAAATTCCTTACACTTCTTGTTAGATATCTGCCTTCCTCACTGAGTGTCCAGCTCTGAGGAGCTTCTTCCACATTGTGGAGCGGTAACAAGTAGTTATACAATTAGTGAACTAATGAAGCTCACCAGCCTAAAGATTTCTGTCTTTAGGTTGAGTTCTCAAGTTGAGTCACTATTGATATCACAGACCTGCTTAATCTAATATATTATCTTTTTTGTTTATTTGTTTGTTGTATTTTTGGGGTTGGTGTGTATTTTTTTTTTTTTTTTTGTAATGAGGACACTGACAAGCAAAAAGAGCTTCAATGTCACACCAGATCCTGAGTAGGATGGTTTAACCTACCTGGAGGCTTATCTGCCCTATAGCGCTAGCGATTTTCAAAATCAATTCAGTTGATCTGCGTTCCGTTGTTGCCATTTACTTGTCTTGTGACTTTTGATAAATCACTTCATGCTTCTGTGTTTCAGGGCTGGTTTTTGTTTTTTTTTATCATCACTATTAGTTCAAGTAAAACAAAACAGAAAATGGATCAACAGTTATGATGAGTTTTATATTGGCATTGTCCATGTATGCTGAGGTATCCAAGAAAGCCTACTTTTCTGACTTCCATTTATCATCAGCGAGGAAAGGTAGTCACTTTAAAAAATAATTATCAGTTCTTAAGAGAAAGAGGTGTAGCAGACAGGACAAATTACCTTTGAGATATGTCTGTCTGAGACTTTCTAAATTAGCAATTTTCATCTTAAATCTGCTAGCTTGCATGCAATCAAAGCACTTTTCCAGGAAGAGCTGATGGTTTTAAGGTCTCCAAGAAAGTGAAGAATTTATATTTTCCTTCGGTAATTTGTCCCACTGTTGAGCAAGTGACATTATTCCTGACCTATGCCTTTATTTGCTTGGCTATCTTCCAGCTGCTGCTTTATGTTTTGTTTTTCTCTTTTGAGTTACCTGAACTTGAGATCACTGACAACACAGGACCTCAGGATACTTCTTTTCCAGAGTGTTTATCTTTGATACCCAGAGAGCCATTTAAGACTTTTATACTGCTGTCTGAGATTTTAAATGTTTGGATTGTTTACACAGTTCACCAAAGCTTATTCCAACAAGAAGCCACCAGAGAAGCGCCTAGCTCTACTGACTGCTCTTGCGTCCTCCCTGTGTTGCTAAAGAGGAAGGAGAAGCTAGGATTGGTTTGAGGGAAACCGGACCAAAATTTTCTTCACGATATCCAATCTCTACCTTATTAGCAGCAGTGTAACAGTAGACAACGTGACAAAGGGCAACAGCCTCAAATTGCAGTTTGGGGGATTCCGGTTGGGCATGGTCTTCATCAGGACAATGTGATACCAAAATGGGTAATCAGAGAGCTGTGATATCTTGCTTCTTGGAACTTTTCAAGGCTTAGCTAGAGAAAACCACTGCTGACCTTGTCTAGTGTTGGTAACAGTCCCACTGCAGGTGTGAGGTTGGACTAGATGACCTCCAGAGACCCCTTTCAACCAGCATTTCTATAACTGGGAATGTCCCCACTGCAACTGAGAGGATGGTATTGGTGAAGGGTGTATGAAAACAGAAATAAACTAGTTTCAAGACGATTATCCATGTGTCAAAGTGAATAGGACAGCAGCTGTATGGATCCGGTATGGTTTAGCTGCCCATAAAAGTGCCAAGAGCTCTGGGCAGGCATAGAGATTTTGCATTGAACACTGTTAAGCTTCAATTTCTTATTTATTGGACTATCAGCTTTCAAGGTCTCAACACAAGTGGAAGTCACAACTCCAGCTGAGCCACAGGTCTTCTCCAGGACTAACAGAATAGTGACAGAAAGATAGGAGCGATGCTCTGACCTGACATTATTTTCCTCCTCCTCAGTATGAGGGTCTCTTTAAGCATCAGTTCACTTGGAAAGCAGGCTCTGTGTTCTGATGTGTAGATTCATATTTCCTCCTAAATAAAAAATAAAAGAACAGATTGGGAAGAGGGCAAGGATTCAAGACAGATAAACCTGCTCCTAAATTCTTTCAGAGTAGGAAGAAGATATCCATAGAAAGATGAATTAAATTAAGATATTGCAGGAAGAAAGCATTTTGTCCAAAGTTTTCAAAATATTTTAAAACGATGACAGAATTCAGACTTTCAGGAGGCAGACAAATATCTTATTGCAGTGGGGAAAATGAGGTGTATAGAGAAAAACAAAGCATCTACAGTTATTCCACAAGGTGTGTCAGAACCATGAACAGAACCAGAACTTGTCTACTTTGCCTGATTTGCCACACAATGGGCTTTAATCTGTAATCAATGGGAAGCAGGGAAGGATGACTCATTTTTATTATGACAACAAAAGTCTCTCGTGTGGAATTATAAAACCATCAGGAAGGAAACTCTTCTCTTTAACCAGACAGGTCAAAAGTTGTCAGCCTCCATAAAGTTGTTGCTTCATTTTAAGAGTCTGTGTGAAACTCTGTGAAACTCTCTTTGCATGGAACCCTGCAGGCTAACTCCAGGGGAATTTGGCTTATACCTGTCAAAGACCAGGTATAAATACACCTCAGAGGATGCTGAGGTGTATTTTTATTTTTTTTTCCGGTGCTAATATGGTGACACTAGTTTCCAAACATAGCATACAGACGAAATCAAAGCTGGAATAAATATTCCTATAATGTTTCAAGCAGTACTGACGTGATCTCAGTAATCACAGAATCATAGAATAATCTAGGTTGCAGAAGACCCTTAAGATCATAGAGACCAACTGTAATCTACAAAGAAACACTTACAGCAAAATTAGGAAAACTATAATTGTAAATAAAGAAACAATTAATTTACTTAGTTTCACCAGCAACAGAAACTTGAGGATAAAAAACAGTTCAGGAAAATGAAGAGAAAACGAATTATAGCACTGCAGAGGCAAAGCAGTGATTAAAACACAGGACTGAATGGAAAATAAAACAAAAAAAACCACACCAAACCAACAGACAAACCACAAAGCCAGACGCTTTATAATCACCAGTGGCTGCTAGAATTTACTATTTTTAGTCTTACTACTGGCTAAATCATATGGTTTTGCTTCCATTTATTTACTGCCTAAAAGATTCCTTAATAAAGATTATTAGACAAGGCATTTAAGATGTAATTCATATCACAAGATATGACTAAATGTGTTTAGCGTTAACTTTCTCCAAGGGGGTGCCCGAGATTTTTATATATGCAGAAGGAAATAATACTGAAGCGAAAGCTTTTCAGACATTCTCTTTGACATGGGAATATCCATTTCTGCCAGGATTTAAGCTGTCTAGTTTTCAAAATCTGTATCAGAATTCCTTGAGTATAATGAATGTTCTATTTCTCCTTTTTTCCCAAACCTTTTAAATATATCAGAGAGAGAAACTGCCTTAAAATATGTTTGCAAAGTGCCTAAGCCCTCTTTTCAAAATTATCAGATATCAACTAGTCACTCTTGTGCAGGGCTCCTCACGACCTTCTGGAATAAGCTCCTTATTTATCCAGAAACACTGTGGGATTCCTTCTTCTTAACTGTAACCATCTAAAAGTTCACCTCTCACCTGAATCTGCTATCAAGTCTTGCTCTCTGGTCAATGAAGAAAGATTTCACCCTGAAAACTTGTTTCGAGGGAGTGCTATGAACACCCTTTCTGGAGATGTTTGCTTCACAGATAACTGAGGGAGCCTGACGGCTCTTTCAGAGTAAACTTTAACCACCTAAAAGAAAGAAGATAAGCAAGAATCCCTTGATGAACAAGGTTGAAGCATAAACTGTCTGAAAACCCCATCGTGGAGAAGTGGAGTAAGAGAAGGACAATAAATGTTATTTTTACCAGAAGAGAAAGGAGGGGTTGTGGAGGGAACATTTGTTTTGATTAAAGACAGAGCAATTTCCTGCCTTCTCAGTCACAGGAAGGGAATTCAGAGCCTCCTGTGCTCACCAAAATTTGTCTGGAAACAGTTTTAGCCATGAGGATTTGGCATATATTACATGATCCTTCAGGGTATGAGGACTTCCCTCAAACCGAGAGAGTACTTCAAATGCCATGAACAGCCTTATCAACTCTGGGACTTTTCCCAGAATGCTCTATTTTCCTCAGACTAGAGTTTCAGCCTAGGCATCATCAATGGAGGGCCCTGAACTTTGGAGTTTGCTTCCCCCACTTGGCCCAAACCCGCTTTTGATCTATCAACTTGCAGAGCACGGCATAAAGCTCATCTATGTTCTCAGGTTTTTGCCTGAGGGGCTGGTGATAGGGAACATGTCTAGCTTATCCTAAGAGAGTCTATTTAAGGCAGACATTAGTCAGCATGTTTGCATTTTGTATTTAAATTATGTAAATGTGTTCAGAGACTGATGGGGGCCTATCTGACAGACCTCAAAAAGAGTAAATAAAAACAAGCGAAGCATAGTGGCGTGAAAATGGAAAACCCAAATGAAAATGACTTTTGAGGGGCTTTACACACACACAGAAAGACAAAGCCACAAACCCCACAAGTTGGTGCAGGACAAAGGTCACAAATGGATCCGAGGCAGGATGAAGAGAGAGATTTCTTTTCTCATCTGTTTCCTAGTTTACTCATCCTGGAGCCTAAGGCACCCAGGAGTACAACCACAGGGAACATCCTCCCTCAAGGAAGCAGCAAGAGGAGTAAATGCTTTAACTGGTACCATGGGCTTTTATACGTCTTCTTTCTCAGCAGAGATTTTTAGACTTTGTTTTGTCTCCAGATTAGGAAACCATAAGGATGTGTGTCATGGACCACAGTGTGGGAGATGAAGTGATAGCAAGGCAGCGTGGCTGAGCTCAAGTTCCAGGAAAGTCTGGATGCTTCTCCCAGTGTTGGCTTTTGGTCTTATTTCACCTGCCTGTGGCCAAATACTGACTAATATGTAAATCCTGATGTACATGAAGGAAAATGTGATGGTTGGAATGACCCTGATTTCCAAGAGGAGTCATTTGCCTCAAGCTCCTAACATCAGATAATAATTTTTGAGTTTGAGATGATCCAAGTGTACTTAAAAGTGATACTTGGGGCTAAAATAAAGGGGTTTGATTATTTCCTCCTCTCTCAAGTGTTAAATAACTTTTTGACAGAACCAAAGCTGCATCTGAAGATTCTCATTTGATAATTCCACAGAGAAATTCTAAACCAGAAAATAGTTGGGTTTTGGCAACTAAAAATTTGACAATTTTTAAGTCAAGAAAATGCAAACCAAAATTCATTGTTCAGGGTTTTTTATGACAATTAGAATGAAAAATCTTACTGAAAAAATTATCCCAGGAAAAGTGAACTAAATCCTAACTAACTAGCAGTTTCATTTTACAATGAATATTTCTTCAGAATTTTGCCAAAAGTTTTGTGATAACAGATTGCAGGGTGTATCCTTTGATATTCATTATTCTCTACTTCTATGTATTTACCGATTGCAGTTAAAAATTTAAAAAAAAAAAAACAAAACAACAACTCAATGCAACAAGCAAAACTGTCCTAGTGACATATGTATTAGAACAGGAACATTGGAGAAACCAAGGAAAATTTTACAAAGAAGCCACATTTTGCTTTCTAAAGTCATGGTATTTGTACTAAATGTGTTTGGTCAATCTGAAAACATGACAACATGCAAAAAGAAATTAACTTATTTAGTGGGATACAAATGGAAAAGAAATTCAGTTCCAAATTTGTATATTATAATATTCTGTAATTTATAGTTCACACATTAGAGAGCGGATTGAGTCAACCTGGTGTCTTTAAACTTCTAGGGTCATGATTCCTAATCATGGAAGGCTAGACCCAAGTGAGGGGTTTTTTTTCCCTGTTTTAATATTGCTCTGTTGGTATTTGCATATATTTACATAAGAATATCCCAGGATCCGCTTGCATCAGCTCATTAATCATATACATCATACACCTAGCAGAACCACTCAAAACTGAATCATTCCCATGAGTAATCTCACACCTACTTTCTCTCTCTCTGAGCAACTCCAATTAATCACAGACAGTGAAAAATAGTTGTGAAAATAAAAACCATCAGGTAACAAATTCTACTATAGACTTTATTTTTTATTATTTACTTTACTAATCTTATAGTATTCATCATATTTACTACCTGAATGTAAGGGTAAGACAAGCACAAAAGTTTCTGTATTTTATGACCAGGGTGTAAACAATCAGGTGTAACGGGGCTGAAGCTGAGAAAGAGAAAATTTTGAATTAAGCCCCCGAGTTTTACAGCTAGCAGAGTTCTCATCCTGCATCATTGTCATCAATTGGTGTAATATTTTTATGCATAGCACTTACGCAGTTTCACATTGGAGGCTCAATACAGGGCAAAGAATATTTTTTTTTTTTTCCTTTTTTTCTATTACATCTAGGGCCACCTCAAACTCAGTATTTCTACACAAAGGATGGTGTGTTTTTCCTCTTGTAAAAGCTGAGCAACAGAAATGTAGAATTGGGCCCTGAAGGTCAGTGAGCATTCATAGAAAGATCACAGGTAATTTGCAGGAGCTACCACCTCAAACTTAGCACTATGTTTACACTGGAATGTGAGTATGCTTCGATAATTGAGAAAGTTCAGAAGTTGTGGTTAGATTTTCAAGAAAACTATTCCATCATATTAATTATTAAATTTGACGAAGGTCAACAATTATGGAATTTCCATGCTTTAAGTCTCAAATATTGTAGCATCTGACTAGAAATACCAGCTACAAAATTATTACATTACTCCAGAGACCTTGATTTTGGAGTGAATGAAAAGGGAAGTCGTTCTTTTCCATGTGTTGCCCCTTCACACCCTTTTTAAAAGAGCATCTTAGGGACTGGCAGAAAATGCTTTTGTGTTTGGGTTCGTTTTTGGTTTTTTTCTGGTACTAAAGTGAGATAATACTCCTAGATTACATAAGCGACTACTAAAACTGTTAATTAAAAGTAAATTTTAATCATTTGACATATTCCACTTAAGTAATTTGAAAATAGAAAGGAAAAATTATTATTGAACATGCCTGAATTAGTGCTTTCCAATGAGAAGTGCTTTGAAGATAAAAGTTCTAATATAAAAATATTTCCACAATTTCAAGTCTTCTTTTAAAAATTTTGTTGAAATGGAAACGTCATTAAATCTGCTTTCCCCCCAATACTGCTTTTCATTACATTAATTAGGATTTCCCCCCAAAAAATCATCATGAACTTTGTTATGCATATTACTTCTAGTGTAATGGAAGAATTACATATAGTTACTACCCAAGAAAATGACAGCTTAGGTTTTAAAGTTGCTTTTGTTGCCAGCAGCCAGAGCTTTAGAAGAGTCTTACCAGTGTGGGAGAATGCTCCTTTGACAAGAGGGGGTTTGAAAATTCAAGATAAGTAGTAGAAGCTGTCCAGAGTGGGAGCAAACTAGATTTATCAAATATTTTATAAATATTGTGTATCAAACTCTAAACCATTTTTTCCTGGTTTCAGCAGTCTGTCTGGAAATTCCTCACCTTAATTTGACACAATTAGTCTGAACTAATTTAAAAATCATACTACAAGGTGCGTGTGGCCCAGGGGTCAGGAGGAGTTAGTGGAGCATGAAATTCTTACACATCAAAACCTAAGGTAGATATATTGTAATTATAGTGGACCTGATTAAATCTATAATCCTTTTTTTCCTCTTGCTAGAATCTCAAGTATCACAATGCTTGCTTTTCATATTCTCTGTGTACTTTTTTTCAGTATTTTGCCTCGAGTCCTACCTAATATAAAAAAAGTGAAAGAGTAGAAAACAGAAAAGTAAAACAACTTAAGAAATACTTCTTTCAAATCGAACACATTTTCAGAGGCAGAAAGGTGAAAAAAATGCTCCATTTCTTACTTTGCCATCATCCTGCTTTAATACCTTTTTTAACCCGGAATATTAAGAATTTTATCACTATGGATTGTTTTTATTGACTTCTTTTTGTCATGCTGCTTTTCCTTTTTCACCCCACAGAAAGAATTTACTGCTGCTGTCTTTCTGGGAGAAGCCAAGAACAGGAAGATTGTGTGGGAACAGGAATGTCAGACTATTACACAGACAAGGTTTTTTTGCCTGGGGGAAAAAAAAAAAAAAAAAAAAAAAAAGAGAGAGAGAGAGAAAGAAAAATCAGGAAACATTGAAGAAAAATATGACATTTTAAAAATCTTGAGTGGCAAGAGGAAAATGGAGAAATGATTGTTCCTTGTCTCTCCCAACACAAGGGGGCATCAAATGTAATTGTCAGGTAGCGAGGTCAAAACAAAGAAGAAAGGTATTTATTTGCACAACGAGTAGTTAGGCTGTGCAGCTCCTTGCCACAGGAACTGCAGATGCAGAAGTTTAAATGGGTTTCAAACCAACTACACAGGTTGAATTTGGAAAAATAAAAATAGGAAAACATCCTCAAAGACAAGAATACAAAGCCCCTACCAGTTTGTTGTAACCGATTCAGAGCAGCAATATGAACCTTGATTGCTTGAGGAAGTTATTGCCTTTCACTGGTATTAAAGGGAAAAAAAGGATGATCTTTTTCCACCCATGGTTTTAGAAAACTGATAGTGGCTCTTGAATTTCTTTTTGCTTTTATCTTTGATCTTCAGCAGGAGCTTTGATCTACACTTTTTACCTTTTGATGTCACTGGTGTAAGGAGAAGGGGGGAAAAAAGCACAAGATATTCAATATGTACAAATGGGTGTATCTCCTAAAAGGAGTTACAGATTGGTTTGTACAACTAAGAATCTAGGTCAACACACAGAAATTTAGTTGAAAGGGGAGAATTCAACTCCCTTAATTTTATCTTTTAATGAGAAATTAGATGTCTGCAACAAACGCTTTTAGTTGAACTAGTTACTGATTTATATTAGATGTCTACTTTAGAAGAAGATGAATCACAGTCTGATTCTAAAGAGAAGTTCAGGATGTGTATCTTGCAGAATTCATTCCCTTTAAGAGGATGCAAAGTAGGATTTGTAACCTTGAACTTTTATCAAATATGTACCTAATAATTGTTCAGTCTTTCTGTCTCCACTTTCTCTTTCAATGTTCACTTTAATAAAGATTGCAAAGAATATCCTTTGTCTATTAAAATGATTCAAGATAACTTTATACCATGGTGCCATAGCATTCATCATTATACAAAATGATGCCACTATAAATCATTATAAAAAAAAATAATGAAAAATAAGTCTTCTATAGAACTGTGTGAAATTTCAATTCTGAGACTGAGAAAGAAGGGAAAAAACAAACTGAATTGTAAATTTTTTTAGAGTCTTGTTCTTCAGATGAGTTGAGTCAACAGATTGAATCTGTTTATTGCCTCGTGCGGTAAATGTGTGCTGCAAAAGAGCTTTTTATGGCATGTTTTCACCAGAGCCACGTGGAATGTACTTTTTCACTGAAAGCTGTCACAACCTGAGACTAATTAACAGAAAGAAAACAGACTTTCCGCGCCAACTTATCTTAAAAATATACCTTTAAAAATGTGTTTGCCTTATATCCCTGGGTGCTGACAATTCAACCTGTGCTCTCAGGTACTGCATCGATCTCCAAGAATCCTCATTTCATTTGTGAAAAGTAACTAAAAGAAAGGGTCCTTTTGTCAAAAGGCAAAATATACTCCAGTGTGATAAATGCAGATGCCTGCAAGCAGAAAGATAGATCATCACACTTATAACACCATTACAATGTTAGGTCCTTCCTGTAGTTTTGATTAAACCCTCTGCCAGAATCATAGAACCATCATTTTGGTTGGAAGAGACCTTTAAGATCATCAAGTCCAACTATGAACCCAGCACTGCCAGGTCACCACTAAACCATGTCCCTCAGCACCACATCTATATGCCTTTTAAAGCCCTCCAAGGATCGTGACTCCACCACTTCCCTGGGCAGCCTGGGCTAGGCCTTGACAATCCTTTTGGTGAAAAAATAAGGACTCCCTTTAGCCTCTTTTTCTCCAAGCTAAACAAGATTTCAGGGGAAGTCAAATGCCACATGTGATGATGTGCCTTGATTGTACCTTCTGTTTACACAGACTCCAGGTAGTTCCACTACTGTAACAAAAACTACAGTGGGTTTGAGACTGCTCCAGNCCTCAGCACCACATCTATATGCCTTTTAAAGCCCTCCAAAAAACGTGACTCCACCACTTCCCTGGGCAGCCTGGGCTAGGCCTTGACAATCCTTTTGGTGAAAAAATAAACTAAGGACTCCCTTTAGCCTCTTTTTCTCCAAGCTAAACAAGATTTCAGGGGAAGTCAAATGCCACATGTGATGATGTGCCTTGATTGTACCTTCTGTTTACACAGACTCCAGGTAGTTCCACTACTGTAACAAAAACTACAGTGGGTTTGAGACTGCTCCAGATTTTACCTAGGACTATCAGGTCATATTTATATTGGCACATTGAGTGGTCGTGTGCCTTCTTCCCTGAGGACAATTGCAATATTCTGGCTACATCCACACCTTTGAACTCTCTTGCTCTCTAAAACAGGTGGGCACATCCTAAATGTTTGTTGGAAACGATCACTACCCAAGTCGATTCCTGAAGAGTACGTACAAACTGGCTGGGAAAGAAGTAGTTTGATTGAGCCAAAAATACACCAGAGATTTTCTAGTAATGTAAGGCTGCAGACAATTGTGTTTCAATGTTGGTGCTATCTATCTGGCACAATTTAATTTATGCAGCAAGAAGGATGTCTGTATGCCGAAGTTGTTCAATGACTGCATTTTCTGTATGCTTTCACTATGATTATACTGAGCCTTCAAGAGGACACTGCGTATAGGAGTGTGCGGTCACTTAAAATATCACTAAATTATATGTACTGAACTTGAAAATTACTGTATTGAGGTGTCAGGGCTCTTCCTGCATAATTTATATAGAGCTGATATAAATAGTCACATTAAATTTCCTGCAAAACTCAGCAGGAAAAAAAAAACAGAGGAAGAAAGAAACCACCAGGACCAAAAGCCTAACAGTGTTACGAATTTTTGTAAAATACTCCTGAGTGAAAAAAAGGTTCTTTGCTTTATGGGGCAACTGTTTATAATGACAACTCGGAGACATATTACAAATTCAGACATTCAGGGGGCTTTTCTAATCCTCAGTTGCAGTTTGTCAGTGCTTCAGGAATATTCCCTTGCTCCAATTGTTCATCCTCAGCAGGAGCTGGATTAGTAACATCAGAGTCTGCAGATGCGTATTGTTTCCCATTAGTCTCAGCTTGAGCCTGGTGTTATGTCCTTTTCATCAGGAACCTCCAACTCTAAGTCAGTGAACCAGGACTAATGATCCCAGCCTTCCTGGGAGACATCAGAGCCTGTGTACGTAATGTCCAGAGCTTTCACTTCTGCTGCTGTTAGCCATTTAATGTGCTTCTTAAGCCTCAGATCACTTACTCCCATTGCATAAGCTACAGCCTCCTCTCATACTGTTTCCGAGAAAATACACACTTGAATATCATTTTCTCTCCATCCCTTTGAATTCCTTTTATAGTTGCATCTGGCAGGAAACAAGGAGTGGGTAAAAAAAAAAAAAAGAAAAAAAAAAATCAATTTGCAAACACTTAAACGTTGATGACCAACATTCGCAATATTGCTGGCAGATTAACTGCAAATAAGAATTATTTACAAATCATTATTTGGCAGAAATGGGGGAGAAAAAATGCCAGCATTCACATAGATGAATAATATCTGAGGAGGATTATTCAGCCAAGTCTACTCAACAGTATCAGATGAAGAAGTGCTTTGTAAAGGTTACTTCTGTCCTTTTTCTCTCTCTGTTTTCTTGCTAACCCTGTTGGCCTTTCATAGATATCAAATTCGTGTTTCCATCTCAACACGCGAATAAAGAGCTCCCTTCAGAAACAGGCTTTTTTGATAGAGCTGGGGATATTTCTGTAATGGAACCAGCAACCTGAACCTTCTGCTCTGGACTTTAATATGAACATATAAGACCTCCCCTGGCTATCCTCCTTTTACAACCAGCTGCCTAAAAAATATTTTTCATGCTTTGTGATACTCGGTGTATTTTTTAATGAAGGTTTAAAGAATTTCCTGCAAAGTTCCTCTGAAACCTGCGCACCGTAATATTTCAGTGAAGTCTGTTTCTTGATTTGCCGGTCTGTTTACAAGGCTTGTAAGACAGTGTTAGAGCAGCAGAATTTCACTTTAATTGGCATTGCTCCTAGCTATTTAAGCAATGTACTGAACTGTCTATCATCAAACCTGGGCAGCCAGAACTGTTCCTTACCACCAACTTGATATTATCTAGAGTCAAATACTCTACTTGCAGCCTAGATAGTGATGTTTGTGCTGTACTGGGCACTTTAGAAATCATCGTCTGTAAATGCCCCAGGTATGTTTCTTATTCTAAAAGTTTTGCCTTAATATAAACCATCAATACGACAAAAAAAAATAATAAATCCTTTGGATAGTTAGGATCATCATTTCTGGTCTTTATTGCTATTGTTAGCTGTATTGTCATAAGACCTGAATGCCTAAATCATGGAAACATAGAATAGTTTGGATTGGAAGGGACCTTAAATATAGAGCAGGGGATATTTCTGTAGTGACACCAGCAACCTGAACCTTTTGCTCTGGACTTTATTATGAGCATGAAGATGTTCTCCTACGTAGATCCACTCCCACTGCCACGGGAAGGGACACCTCCCACTAGGCCAGGTTGCTCAAAGCCCCATCCAACTTGGTCTTGAACACTTCCAGCGACTGGGCATCCACAACTTCTCTGGGCAACCTGTTCCTGTGTCTTGCCGCCCTCACAGTGAAGAATTTCTTCCTCACATCTAATCTAAATCTACTCTCTTTCAGTTTGAAACTGCTACACCGCATCCAATCACTACACTCCCTGATAATGAGTTCCTCCTCATGTTTCCTGTAGGCCCCCTTTAAGTACTGGAAGGCTGCAATAAGGTTTCCCTGGAGGCTTCTCTTCTCCAGGCTGAACAACCCCAGCTCTCTCAGTCTGTCCTCACAGCAGAGGTGTTACATCTCCCTGACCATTTTCACGGCCCTTCTATGGACCCACCTGAGCAGATCCATATTTTTCATACACTGAACTGGATGTGGTACTACGGGTGGGGTCTCATAAGAGCAGAGTAGAGGTGGACAATCACATCTCTCGACCTGCTAGTCATGCTTCTTTTGACGCAGTCCGGGAAGTGACTGGATTTCCAGGCTGCAAATGCATTTTGCGGGCTCATACTCAGTTTTTGACTCAACACCACCACCAAGTCTTTCTCCATAAGGCTGATCTAATTCATTCTCCCTCCAGCCTGTATTTGTGCTTGAGATTGCCCTGACCTATGCACAGGACCTTGGTTTTGGTCTTGTCAAACTTCATGAGGTTTCTATAATCCCATCTCTCAAGCATGTCAAGATCAAGGGAAGGGGTTAACTCCCTTTACTCATCACTCAGCTTACATCCAGACTTCTCCATCCAGTTTCAGGCCCCTAATACACAAAAGACTGAACAACTAGAGTAAATTCAGTGGAGAGTCACCAAGGTGTTCAGTGGCTGGAGTACTTGCTTGGTGCGGGAAGACAGTGGGATTGTTCAACCCAGAGACACGGTTGTTTGGGGAGACCCAAGATCAACTTCTAGTACCTACAAGAAGTATATAAAGAAGAAGTAGCCAAGGTCTTCGCATTGGTGCATGTTGAGAGGATGAGAGACAATGGGTGTAACCAGAAACAAGAGAGATTCTGGCCAGAATAACGAAAGACAATTTCCCCATGACAGTCAGATGTCGGAGTATCTCATCCTGAGAGGTTGTGCAGTCTCCATCCTTAGAGATTTTTTGAAACAGAGCTGCACAGAGTAACTTTGTATGACCCCCACGCTGACCCTGTTTTGACTAGAAACCATGTGATGTAGCCTAGATGCAGGAAGAGAGCTTGATTTGGGATTTTCAGGCCATTGTTTATATAAAAATCAAGAAATTCACTAGAAATGATTCTTCTCTAAACTTTACAATGTTTTCAATTACACTCTGAGAGTGTGTAGGTTCTGTTTTGATCTGATATTGCAAGGTGATGGCTCTTCAGATGAAAGGAGTCTGTGTTTGCTGTAAGCATGCAAATTCATGTACATAATAGAATGAAAAGGTGTTGCCTGTAAGGGTTAAATACTACTGTACTGATAGGTATCCTAAGAATTTAATTTTAAAATTATCATTCCCTCTGTTTCTGAAAAGTGTTTGACAGCAAATATGTACTCAAATTATTCCCTCCGCGCAAAGGAAAAACAAAAATCAGATTTAAATATTTTTTTTTCTCTCTAATTACATTGACAGTGATATACTTTCTATAGGTCCATTTAACCTACTATTCATAGATATATTTTTTACAGGGCTATCACTCATTCACTTCACAGGAAGCTACATTTAGGACAAAGTGTATTAATTCATTCTTAGCAAAGAATTACCATTATCTTTTTTTCCCCCAGTCATTAATCATGTCATTTCTTCCAATTGTAGTGTTGATTTCTTAGGTCAGGTTAATCTTGTCTCATTTCTTCATCTCTGATTGCTTCCCAAAACCTAAACACAACAGCATCATAGGCTTCCTGCGTCTGTCGTTCATGACATCCTTCTTGGTCAGCTCTGCCTTGGACCAAACTTCAACAGCAAGCCCAAGAAAACTCTACTTGTGGGACACATCTCTCCTAATAAACACAAAATGAGGAGGAACTACTCTCTCTCATAAGCCATAGTTCTAGCTATTGTCATGTGACCAAACCTTTTTACTCCCAGAAATACTTCCCTGCTACTTCAATGCTGACATCTATGTATAAGCTACTTTTTGGGAACGCACTTTGACATATTCCAAGTCTCACACAGGGCCTGGGAATAGTTTCAGGGCATAGTATGTATCCTGGATAAAAGCTGTGCTGGCAACACACTGGGATGGATGGTCAAGCTTCAGTTTGTGAGGAAAGACATAGCTTTTGTGCTCGGTCTTTACAGATCTTCACTGAAGCCTTGGCTGCTAGCTGTGGGAATTAATTTCTCTCAAGTTTTAAGGACCTGTGCTATTAATCCTGGGTGGCTGAATCTACTGTTGATGGTTCAGTGTGGCAAATTTAGGTACATCTGAGGATGATAGTTTGGTTTTACACCAGGACATTTTAGACCATAATACATGATGATTCTCCAGTACTTCCTATTTAATTTAATTTTATGGCTTTTGTCCCTAAAAAATCAGCTTAAAATGCTGATAACTGAAGTCAGTTAGAATCCACTTATCGAGCCTCAAAACATTTCTGTCACACAGGCCATGGTTTTTTGCTGAGTTTTTACTACAACTTCGAAGTTCAATGCCTCTGCATGCAGTCTCTCTGAGTTCCTCCCCACTGCCTCCTTTCACCTCATCTGTGCATAGTTCTTCTCCTCTTTAGAAAACAATTTTGATGCAAATGCTACAGGCTTTTCTGGGCTATTTGGCATTATGCGAGAAATCACCACTCCTGACCTCATAGAGTGAAGCATCAGTAGTTTAACAGATTGGCAGGGATGGGACAAAGTGCACTAAAACCCTGGAGGATATAAGTGTCTGTTTAGCCAACTTGAAAGCATCTTGACATTCTTTTGACCAATGCCACTATTTATTTTTCTGTAATAGCTCTGTCGCAAGACTAACTATAGTAGACAGATTTGCTATGAATTTCCCTTGGTAGTTTATCATAGCCAGAGAGAAAGTTAATTTCCATACCTTTTTCTTTGTACATAAGCCTGTGTAGTATACAGCATCCAGCTGCTTTTCTGAAATAAGAGTAAAAAACTGCAATCTGAAACTTGGCTGCATCTGTAGATTTTCATAACCTCAGCCTTCACTTTGCTGCAGCCTCAACAACACCTCCAACAGCTTAAAGCCTTTCTGATTTCTCCCTTCAGGAGATAAATGGCTTCCAATCCTCACCTTACAAAACTCAAGCATTGAAGAAAGGAGTAGATAATGGGACAGGAGTAGATAATGGGAACACAGTGGGAGGTATTTGTTATAGCAATTATTCTCAATAGTTAAAGAGCACTTAGAGTTTCAGTCAGTGAGCCTCTGATTTCCGATTGGAATGTATTAGTTTGGGACACTGCCCTGCAATGTAATGACATTCCTGTTCTCTACTGATCCTGAAGAGACTGCAAAATGTTTTATGAAGGAGATCCGTAGCATTCCCTTCGTTGTACAGAGAATCTAATTTCCAGAAATAATTTCATCTTTGTCTTCTGGCTAGGCCAGGAACAGAATCAAGAAATCACAGGTCTTCATTCATTGCTTTTATTTTCTCCCCTTACAAAATCACTTGAATGCTTATACTAACACTCAGAAGGTCCCAAATGAAGGAGAAATACAGTCTGCTTAATTACAACTGCCTTAGCCCAGCATAACTCTGTGCTTATGCTTGAAACTAAATCGCTTCCATAGGATTTCAGCATAGATTTTCCATGAAGAACACAGAAACAATATTTTTGTCAAAGGACAATACTTGCGTCACATGAAAGCCATAAGAGTGATAGATGTAGCACATGAAAACGTAATATGGGTGTCCACCAGCCCTCAATCTCATTTTCAGTGACCACCTTTTTATAATTGCAAGAGGGTTTTAAGACACAAAGAGTAATCAGGTTTCCAATTCCCATTAAAGCTATGAAAGTGAGCAAACTAAATCTCTCTTGGGATTTTCAAAACCTACGCATTACATTGAGCATTTTATTGATCTCTTTTGATTTAACATAGAAGGCTAAGATGACTCTGTCGCAACATTCTGATCTTTCATATATTTTGAAAATACAAACCATAAAAATCCAAATTCAATGGTTACTTGTTCTCATACAAGGCTAAAAGAAAAATAAAATTGGTCAGCCACTTTGGAAAAAGCGAACGATTAAAATTTCCCCATTCTTCCCCAGAACAGTTACTCCAGCTTTACTTTCAGCTAATTACTGACAAATGAGCTCAAAACTAGATCCTTTGAGGTCACCTCTGCTGTTTGCCTCTCCGAAGGACTGGGATACTTCTGGTGCTTCCCAAGTGCTCTCAATGCAATTAGTAAAACATTTATGAGCCTTGATTTCCAAAGACAGACAATAACAAACGGTATTAGCCTCTCCTGTAACCTAGAATAAGGCAGCACGGTAGTTTTTTTCCAAAGGAGTTTCATGGTCTGTCTGCCATTCTCTGGATTCACCATAGGTTACCTTCCAAGTGATTTCTAAAAAATTACTGTCCTCTTCCCTTGTAGACTTTTAAAAATAGCATGTTTGGTGTAAGGTATGGTCCCAAAGGCTGTTGCATGGCTCATCATCTCTAAGATGCTGCAATCTTACCCCTGACTGTAATCATCCTCTTCAGCAGGATATCATTTGGTCCAGCCTGGGAAGCAAACACCTGAAAATAGACTATGGCTACCTTAGAAATGGTCATCCATCTGTGTTTAGCATGAAGCAGCCTCAAGGAGAAAGACAGTGGCACCAAAGAGCAAGTATTTGATATATGTATAAAGACCTCATGGTGGAGAAGCAAAAGATGGGACTTAAAACATGAATAACTCTGTCAGCATGTGCTAGTTAATAGATGGACCCTCTAGGAATTTGCTTCTCACCATGTATGATGCAGATAGGCATAGTATATGTATCTAGAGCTGCACAGTATCTTGGATCTCTCAGATGGCATACAAGTAAAAGTGAACTTCTCTCAAACGTCCAAATATTTACTATTTTGACCCACAGTGATTAGGTTCAGTGTAATCCCAAGGGAGTTTTGTTGCCTTTCTTCTTTATGGTAGTATTTGAACACGCTTGTTGAAATAGTACACTCTCCCAGCAAAGAATAAGTGATGACACATTGAAATTTTCGTGGAGGTGGAAATATCCATCTTCATAAGACCCTTCTGACTATCTTCAGAAATCTGTTCCAGCTGGCTTATAACCTAGAGATCCCACCAGCGAGAGCCTTCTGCTCACATGAACCTAAATACTTGTGGACAGAGCCTGGAGACAGGCTTTTGAAAGGCTTTTCTTTCTCTTCCACCATGATAAAGAGGAAACGTATCTATGAAAGTTGCTAGTTTCTAGAAGTGGATGGGCTTTAGTGATAATCAACAACTGCTGGACATATGTCTTTGTTCTGTACTGGGGGCACAGAACAAGGAACCTTTTTAGCTCCTCAGTGGGAAATAGTGAGAGAAATAAAAGGAAGTCCTTGAAATCTTTCATCAACGTTTATAACGTCAGATAAAAGATGGTTCAGACACATATCTGTACCTTTGACATCTCTCTGAGACATACCTGGGCTTCTTTTCATAATGCATGTCCATTTGTCTAGCATCTAAACTTTGTCTACATGTCTCCATTCTCCTCTCAGATACAGCATGTATTTGAGACGTAAGGAAACACAAGTTTATCCTCTCTTTCAGATTTTCCCTGGATTTTTTTTTTTTTTTATGTCAGAAAATTTCAGTGCAGCTTGACACTTTCCTCAAAAGAAATGATCTTTCATTTGTACATGCAATGGCACAATCCCAGAGGAAAGTTGAGAACAACAGACACATTCACATCCTGATTTATGGTCTTCTGTAAAGTTCAGCCATTCCCCAGGATTTGCAGTTCAAAACAAGGTGAGATATTTGTAAATGTTTCATCTTTTCAATCAAATGACTTGGAGAAGCCTTTTTTTGTTCTGATTATATACATCTTCTGCGTAGTTTGTACACAAACACTACCTGATTACAAAAATTCAGGATGCTCTAGTCAACTTCTTGGGACAGGACAGACTTTCTGGGCAAGATTCATTTCATCCAATAACAGGCATCTAAAAAGTAAAGGTTTGTATTTGAGCAGAGGTGATTCAGTCACCCTGGACTTTCTTGACCACTAGCTTAAAAAAGATTTTTTTTAAAAAAAAGTATTTAAAAAAAAAAAAAGATAAGAAAAAGAGACATTTCTAGAGGATAACTCATCTGATATGTTTCAAGCATCTTCTGCAGGGGGATAAACATATCCTAGGAGTGCTTCTTTCTCACTATTGATTGTGGAGAACTTAGATGTCACTGGGTGGGTGTCTCATGACAATTTCTGCCTCTGTGTCTGCAGAAGTCCTGATCCGTGACTGAACAGTCTGGGTTTTTAGCAATGACATTAAAGTACCTCTTAACAGATGGGATCCGTCTTCCTAACTTCGCTTACTTGAAAACAGAGCACTTAGGATCCTTCTCTTTAATAGGAAGAAAGAGAAACTTTCAGAAGATAATTCAATCCATGTAACCATACAACTCAATATTTCCATTTTAAGATTGATTCAATCAAACTTGAGAGATTTTTTTCCCCTATTTTTTCTCATTGATTACAGAGAGGAAGCAGATGCCTGTACTACACAAAAACCCTAGCAATAAGTTGCTGAGAGACGGGAATCAGGATACATTGCCTCAGACAAACCCATCTTGAAACACCAATCTAAAAACAGGAAGAATGAACCTCACGTTGAAGATACCTGTTCTCCTCCTTCACCGTGGAGACAATCTTCAGTAGGCTCTTAGGCTGTGATTTATTGTATAAACAAGCTGAGGGCACAGCCTTCATGTCTAATCATCCTCACCATGAGGTTATCAGCACAACCAGGGCACAGGCCGGGGTTAGCACAGGGTAGGGACCGTTCCCAAAAGGCAGGCTGGAGGCAGCTGACCTATTTTGAAGGCTGAGAGTTTGGCTGTGTGCAGGGATGTGAGCCAAACCTTCCCAGCAGGACCCAAGAGAGCAGTCTCCAGCCCACTTTATTTGTTAGTGTAGCTATAACCTTAAAGACCATGAGGTCAGAGGAATACCACCTGAAGACACCCACTCTATTATTCATTGTGCAAACCTAGAGGAAGGGCTGCCCCTAGCATGAAGAAAGAAACACCACAAGCCTTAATCACAGTCAAGGTATAAAGGCACTGCCCCTAAATTTATTGTGGTTCCTTCAGTACTTTAGCGAGTGGGAAATGGAGAGGGAGACAGACGGGGCAGAGAGCCAGCTCTGTATCAGAACACTGTTGGATCTCCTCCTCATTGGCCACCCTGACTGCAGCAGCATTGGTAGAAGGAGTACCTTCCCACCAGGCACATACACTAGTGACTCTCCTTGGGTGTCTACACTCAGCTGCTAAACAAACCCAGTGAAGATACTGGCTTTTGAGCCATTACGCTATCTGGAAGTTTAATGAAGCTGGCCAGGACTTGAAGAAGAAGGAAAGTTATGTTCAGTATAAAAATGTTGTATTTTGAAAACACTTGGCTGGCAAATTTTCGGCTTTCATTTTCTCTCTTTTCCTTTCCTGCTCTTTTTGCTTTTTTGCAACTCAAAAAGGAAGCCTGAGGAAGGAAAGATAAAGAGGCCTGGGATATGAAACCTAAAAGAGCAACTTAAAATAAAAAAAACATGTTTGCTTTTCTGAGAAGAGCAGCAGAAATGTTTCCTAGGAGCAGGGAATTGGCTTATGAAATCGTGGTATTACAGAAAAAAAAACAAAAAAAAAAAAGAGAGAGAGAAAAGGTTTGACTTTGTTTTTGCCAGCCTCATTATTCACTTGTTAAACATAAGCAGCCTGACTGGTGAGATGTAAGGCAGAGATCAGAGACAGAGACAAAGTTTGCACCCTAAGGTTTATAATCAGAGTAAAAATTGTTTTCAGCGTGATCCATAAATATTAACTGCTTATTATCAGCCAAGGAAAATGAAGAAGCATAGATCAGAGACATACTTATTTAAAAGCATGGAGTGAGCCAGTGTCAGACCCTCTTTCTGCAAAGAGCTCAGGCACTACTTAAATTCCTGTGATCCACTGAGAAATAAATGTTTATTTCTTTTTTTAATATATTCATACATTTGCTCCTCTTGTCTGGGCCAGCTCTTGAACTCAAATCCAGCATTTCTAGGTTCCAGGTTTATGCTCTAAATGTACACTTTCCTGCCTTCCTCCTGTCTTTTTCCCAGCCTTTTAGCAAAGGAATAAGCAAAGCAACAGTAGGAGGGAGATGGTGGTGTTTGGTGTGAGCGCAGATCTGGACTCTTGGACATCACTAGTTCAGTTTGATATCCCCAGGCTCTGTTTCTGCCAAGAGTCTGAGCATATTTTTCACAGCAAGGACAATTTCTTAGTATTTGGACAGTGTCTAGAAAAGCCTGTCCCAATCACTATTCCCCAGTGACCAGGTGGAAATAAGTAATTTATAATAAAAGTACATTCCTTTCTAACTTAACACTAGCAAGAAAATGAGAGATAACCAGTGAAAAAGTATTATCAAAGTTTGTTAGAGAAGAAATTCTAAACTTTGGTCCACATGCAACCATTGTGCAATTGTTTCTGATTGATCAAATATTGCAGTGATATATAGATTTTTTTAAAACTTAGTCACAGTTTCTTAGCTTTGTACCTTGCAAAAGTAGGGTAATTAGTCATAAAATCATTTAGGTTGGAAAAGACCTTTAAGATCATTGAGTGCAACCATAAATGCTGCCAAGTTCACCAGTAAACCATGTCCCTGAAGTGCCAAATCTACATGTCTTTTAAAACCTCTCAGGGATGGTGACTTCACCACCTCCCTAGGCAGCTTATTCCAGGCCTTGACAACCTTTTCTGTGAAGAAGTTTTACGTGACATCCAATCTAAACCTCCCCTCATGCAAATTGAGGCCATTTCCTCTTGTCCTATTGCTTGCTATGTGGGAGAACAGACCAACCCTCACCTTGCTCCAAGCTCTTTTCAGAGAGTTCGAGAGTAATACAGTCTTCCCTAAGCCTCCTCTTCTCCAGACTAAACAACTCCAGGTCCCTCAGCTGCTCCTCAGAAGACTTCTTTTCTAAACCCTTCTCCAGATTTGTTGCCCTTCTTCAAACATGGTCCAGCCCCTCAACGTCCTTGGAGTCAGAGGCCCAACATTGAACCCAGGATTTGAGATGTGGCCTCACCAGTGCCCAGTACAGGGGCACAATCACTGCCCTAGTCCTGCTGGCCACACTAATGCTGATACATCCCAGGATACTGTTGGTCTTCTTGGCCACCTGGGGACACACTGGCTCATATTCAGCTGGCTGTCAACAAGAACAAGAACAAGGTCCTTTTCCATCAGACAATTTCCAGTCACTCTTCCCCAAGCCTGTAGTCTTGCATGGGGTTGTTGTGACTGAAGTGTAGGGCCCAGCACTTGGCCTTGTTGAACTTCATCCCATTGGCCTCAGCCTGTTGATCCAGCTTGTCCAGATCTCTCTGCAGAGCCTTCTTACCCTCAAACAGATCAACAGTCCTGCTCAGTTTCATGTCAGCTGCAGCTTACTGAGGGTACTCAATCCCCTCATCCAGATCATTGATAAAGATAGCAAATCGAATTCGCTCCAGTATTGAGCCCTGGGGAACACCACTTGTGGTCAGTTGCCAACTGGATTTAACTCCATTCACCATCACTCCTTGGGCTCGATCATCCAGCCAGTTTTTTACCCAGTGAAGAGCACACCCATGCAAGCCATAAGCAACTAATTTCTCCAGGAGAATCTTTTAGGAAATACCAATAAGAGTGATAAAAGAGCTCGCCTCATTACCATAAGTCTATTTTTCTCTTGATATTAAATGTTCAGTTAACCTTTGAAGTATTTAATGTGAATCCCCTCTCCCTTAAAACCTGAAACCAAACCCCGTTCTTCGCAAAAAAAAAACAAACCAACAACCCTAAACGTAATAGTAATAATAATAACATTATAATAATCCAGTCCCAAGCTAACAAAACCAGACAAAACCCTGCCTCCGATGGTTAGCTTGGCCAACATATGCAACTAATTCTCAGAGAGGTTTTCTAGAAAACCAGTGACAAGATAGGTACTGTGGGCTAGCCCCGGGCAGTCAGCAGTGGCAGAACGCTTCACACAGCCTCATGTGTAAAGTTTCTGAACTGACACAAAGCTTAATGGAAGTGAACCCTGACAATTGCGGCCAAACCAACTGTAAGTGACATTCTGGATGCCTTGCCACTACACATCCATCCTCTTTCCCCTGCTCCCACCCCCTTCCCTTTCTGCCTCTCCCCCTTGAAGGTATAATGTCTCCTGTGGGAAGCCTTGATGCTAAAATGCCATCGTATTCTTTGTCAGGTGATTTGCCAACTACCAGCTCCCGTGTAATCAGCGCAGAGTCCTTAGGATGAGAGAGTGTCGTGGATTCGCTTTTGGAAGGAAGCAAACATGTTCTGGCAAAGGGCAGGCTCAGATTGTGTCTGAAAGCACCGTCTGCTTACTCTGAAACTACTGAAGACAGAGAAAGCTGTTTGGGGAAGAAGATGCCTATCATCTCAAGCACTGAGAGTGTCTAATAAGCCCCCCTCAAAACCAGTGTTTTTGCATTTTATGCTGAAATCTTGTTTTTCAAATTTGAGAACTAACTTGAGCGATCTCCTCGCATCTATAAATACCTTTGTAAGTAGTATTTTTGAACAGGCTCATGACTCCCTTTTAAGGCAGTGAAATCAGCCTACTTGTATATAGTAAAGTATGGATCTCTCTACAGTGTTAATGCCTTGTATCACATCGATCACTTCTCCTCAGAGGGTTTGAAAGCACTTTGTGAACACTGGGAGAAGCAGTAGGTATGTAACAGAAATCTCCTTTTGTTAGGTCTCGCACAAATATGGCATGGAAGCACAAGCCCTGTCCTCAAAAATGCACAGTCTACTCAGATAAGAAAGGCAAAGTTGACAGCAAAAAGAAATATGGGAGGGTTAACAAAGGCTTTTGTCATATTGTTGGCGGAATTATAAACAAGCAGAACTCAGCTCTCATGAATGAAGCCTGAAATCCTTGCTGATAAATCTAGATTTGCCCTGGTCTTGCAATTTCTGCACAGGAGAGTGATATTATCTCTATTTTGGAGACAGGAAAAGTGAGGGAAAACAGGTAAACTATGGTTTTCGAGAGGGAAGTAAATAAAATCCAAATTCCAAGTCTTCTCCTCTAATTAATATTACTTATCTCCTCCAGCTGTAGAATTACATTGTAATTTTAAGAAATATTCCAGTATTTCACAGTCATGTTATGATCTCACAATATTTATCAGTGTTTTTGTTAGGATATCTGTTCCTAGAGATACACATTTTGTATGAAGAACCTCAGCTTTTCTTTTTTCTCTAGGAAAAAAAAAAAAAAAAAGAAAGACCAGGCAAAATAAGCATGAAAATCTGAATCCAAAGTGCTCTAAAATTTTGAGGAAAATATGTTCAATGTTATGATTTCTAATGATTTTTAAATGCTGAAATTTGACAATGTCAGTAACCAGGTCAGCTGCTTTAAAGGTGAGTGGAGGCCATGGCTCTGAAATCTGCCACTGTAAGTGTAAACTATGAAGAATTTTCTCCCTCTAGGTGTGGCTTTGGCTAAAATTCTCACTTCACAATATACTCAGTAGCAATTAGCTATATATTTCAGTCCCTACTCAAAGACAGGTTTCTATTCTTGGTCTAAAGGGCAGAGGATAATTAACAACAGGAAAACAATTTTCCATTTATAAATTAACCTCTTCTAAGTCACTATAATCCTGGGTTTAATATATTACTTGCTTCAGTTATTTGCACTGTAAGAAGAAATAGTATTGCTCTACATGCATGGGTTTCTTCTGGAAAAAAAAAAAAGTATGAATGTTGCAAAGATTAAAATACCCTGAGTTCAGTGAAAGGATCAATAGTTCATTTAATGAAAGAAATATTTAACAAATACATTTTTAATGACCTTAGGCAAAACTAACCCAAACGTTAGATGGTGTCCCTCCTGTAAACAGTGGTCTTAGATATGAAATTACTAATGGAAATTATCTCTGTAGTACAAGTGTTTGAGGAGAAAGACAGCTATAGAGGAGTGTGGGCCAGAGGCAGCAGAGGACATTGTAATGGTTTCATCCAGGTCAATAAACAATTTGTACCTCAACTGTTGAAGCTCCTAGGGCTGCTACTACCTGTCTGAACTTTGATGAGCACTAATAGACTAGTCCTGATTGGGCAAGGGGCAGCATACAAGGATTCTCACTTCAGGTAAATCAGCAAAGTCTTAGTAAATGACATTCTTCTGGCATGCACCCTTCCTTTCCACACCAATAAATGTGTTGGTGCTCCCAGTCATTTGTGATACTGCCATAATATTGAAGCCACAGCAGAATAAGGTTCCTCTTTTGAGTGGCCAAGAAGCAGAGGCTGGAAGGAGAACCTGGCATGTGAAGGGCAACTGCTATGTAGCTGATACTTGGTTTATGAAAACTCTTTGAAGGGTTTGCCTTCAGGGAAAAAAAGACAGATTCTTATTCCTACTGGATTATTAATTTTATTGCTTCCTTTGTGAAAGAAATCAATTTAATGACTCAATGGTTGTCATGCAGCTGACGAAATCCTATTGCATTTTGAGGAAAGTAGGCAAAGGAACTGCTTTTTGGAGGCGTGCATGGGAGCTCAGCAGAGGAAGATGACCCAGCAGGAATGAGGAAGAAAATACAGAGAAAGGACCTTTGAGGAGCTTGGAAATGTACTGTTTATGCTTTCTTCCTTTCTTGTAGTTTTGTTTCTGCAAGAAACAAAGGAATTGTGGCAAAAGTTACGAAAAAGTCAGAAATTACATATCAGCACCAGAAGACTTGTTTCTTGTTTGTGGTAAGTAACAGCTATCTTGCACCATAACATTGTCTTTGGTTTAAAAACACGCTGTCTATCAAAACATGTTGTCTATCAGACAGTTTTTAAGTAGAAGCTCCTATACCTTCTAACAGTGCATGATATTGGATACCTCACACACTGCCGGGTTTCATTTCTACATTTCTATATATTCTATACATAGGAGAAAGTTATCGTTTACTTCTTTCACAGGAAGGATACTGAGTGGCAGACATTAAAACTGTAGAAGCGACTGTGTGAGTAAAACTATTTGTACTCAGAGAGCTTTGAAGATGCTGTCTAAATGTTTTACTCAAGGTCACATTAAGAATCGGTAGCAGAGGCTGAAATTCAACTTCAGCCTGTTGAGTCTCATTCAAGTGCCCAAACAACAAGACCACCTTTTTAAAGTGATGTTTAATCTACCATCTGAGACTAAAAATGTTTTGAGGTGACAGCAACTGACCCCAAAACCAAAGTTTTCTATGAAAATATTTTCTAGTCTAAACAGTTATGTTAAATGAACCATTAAAAATTAAGCATTGAAATGAACTGACCTGAACAACAAACTAAAACATGCCTGAGGCATCAAACAGGTTTCTATTTTATTTAGGACGGGTGATGTGACAAAAGAATTCACTAAATTCTGAATACTAAATAAATTAGTCATAGCTCAAATGCCACTTCAATAATTTTTCCACAGAACAACCACCACAGTAGCTTTTCCTCGGTTTTGCCCCCTTGGCTCACCTGCTCCATCAGATGTCTCAAAAATGGAGAACACTGGAAGACAATGGAATACAAAATGTCCAAATGCCAATTTCACCAAACTCCTTGGTCACCTAAGATACAACTGGCTTGAAAGCTGAGCACAAATGCCTGGAATTATACCTCGTACCTCGATGTAAATGCTACTGAATCTTAGATGAACCGCAATCCAGGAGCTACTCATGTGTGCACTTGTCCGCTGTCTTTCGGAGGGTAAAAGAGCTGAATAGCATGAACAGAGTCAAATTGTGACAGCTGGATTTGGGACCAGATAACTGCCCAGATGTTGTTTATTGCTAGAGATACAGTTTAGCTCTATTATCTGTTGAGCTATTGTCCTAATCACAGGGGACTATTTTTTTATGTAGCATGGTGTATGCCATTGTATGGTATACAGGTCCTTGCATTTTTCCTTGATTTTGTTTCTGTAATAAAAATATTAGCAACAATGAATTACTTTCCTCTGTGACAGATTTGCCCCCCCCCTTTTTTTTTTTCCCACTGTGAACTCAAACAAAACCAAAAGTGAAAGATATTCGGAAGAAGTGTTCAGGTTTCTGCACACGCCTTAATCTCTTCTGCTGCTGATCATTTCAGTAGAGAGATTGGGGTGAGTCCATGAATTGGGAATTGCTGCAGGGAGAGAAAGGCAGGTGGAAGACTAGAGAAAACACAGACAGAAAAGAGGAAAATTAGAGTAGAAAGAAAAATGAAGAAGCAGAAAAAATTAACAATAAGATGGGAGCAGACTATCCCTTCAGGGTGCAGACTTTCTCACCGGTTATAGCTGAAGAAGTGATTAAGCACAGATGCTGAAGATTTGAATTCTTTTTAAAGGCCACCTTCATCCTTTGATTTTTGTCCAAAGTACTCCAAACATGGATTTGTTTGAAGGACATGGGGTCCTTGCCCCTCTACTTTGGGGCCACCTCCAACCTTGGACCTTCTGACAGACCCACAGAAAATAGCTGTGGATGAAAGCAAACAGGGTGTCCAAAGTCTATATCCTGGCCTACAAATTCTGGCTAAATATCAATATAGTTGAAGCTTTGACTAAGAGACACCCCTTCTCATATTCCTTTTGTACATTGTAGAAAACTTTATATACTTGGCTGTCATCTCGCTGCTTCAGTCCTTTCTTCCCCGGAACGAAAGAAAAAATCCCCAATTTTCTCAGAGAGCTTTAAAACAAAATGTAAAGTTGCAGGGGAAGTATAAATGGACACACTTATGCATAAATGAGTAATTTTAGATTATTTTGGTAATCCCTCTCTGTCAGTCTTTTCCCTTCATAAGAATCTCAGAGCTGTTTCTGTCCTTATCACCCCTGTATTATGATGCTGAGTACCTGGAGCAGACTCTGCGTCTCATTTGATTTGCAGCTGTTTGGTGTGGAGCATTGACTAGAGCAGCATACGCTGACCCCTTCTAGAGCAATCCACATCGATGTTGCGTCTCCAGCAGGTGCTGACATGAAGGTGAAAACCTCCTACTACGGCAAGACACAATGCTGTACGCCCGGCCTTACACCTTGAGGCTTCAGAATTAAAGCTAGTGTTGGTTTTATCTGACTGCTGCAGTGGAGGGAGCTTTAAAATGCTGTATCCTTACCTTTTGTTTAATTACTTTTAAACTTTCATCAAAAGAAAGTGACTCATCACAAGGACTTGTCTGCTTTAGATAGATGAGTCATTCAGAGCCCTGGGATGGATCCAAACTTCTTTCTGCTTTGCTCATCGATTGGGAATTGTTTGAAGGAATCACTTTATAAAAGGGTCATGACCCTGTTTGCTCTGCATATGTGCAGTGGGAAGAGTAAGAAAGAAAAGAGTTGCTCCATAAGAATCTCTTCAGTGGGGAAAAAGTCTAATGGAGAGGAGAGTTCTATTCCTATTTTTTAAAGTTTATGTTAATTTTCAGGTTTTGATAGAACACTGCAATGCAATTAATTATTTTGTTTTCCCTCACTGCTCTACCTTCACCCCTTTTCTTCCTTTTCTTCCTTTGCCTAGACAAAACAGATCTATTTTCCAGGTTCTTCCTTAGTTATAACATCCATTATAAGGTGGTTTGCATTATAGGATCATAGAATTATAGAATCGTCAGGGTTGGAAGGGACCTTAAAGATCATCTAGTTCCAAAACCCCTGCCATGGGCAGGGACACCTCCCACTAGGTCAGGTTGCTATCCTTGGAGGTATTTAAAAGACTGGACATGGTGCTGTGAAACTGGCTTCTAGGTGGCCCTGCTTGAGCAGGAAGGTTGGACAAGTTGATCTCCAGAGGTCCCTTCCAACCTCAACCATTCTCTGATTTTGCACTTCTGGGATTCCCAGCTTTAGACCGCAGTATTCATACAAAATCTTCCCTTTTCCTCTTATTTCTTGGACTTTCTGCAAAGGACTTTTTTCGGAGAAAGAAAAGATGTGCTCTGGCGTCTAGCAGGTTATAAATGGTCCCACCTTACTTAGAGTCACCCTTCTGGGAGCTGTGCTGCCAGCTCCTTCCCTGTGCTGTACAAAGGCAAAGGCAGCAGCAGCCCTGGTGAGGAATGTTTGGTGGGCTACAATTTGTGACAGCTGCCCCTGCTCCAGGGAGGTAAAATAACCTCAAAGAGAATGAGCAACACTTGAGATCTTCTTTCCAAAGCTGTAAACGTTCATACTCACTCCAGCCACCTCCCACCAAACAAGCCGCGTCTCTTGACAGAAATTTGAAATCTTGGCAACTTTCCGTGGAGGAAAATAATCTTTAAGGAGCCTCAAAACTGCCCTTGGGCAAATCCTCTTTTCATAGTCAAAATAATAATAATTAATGAAATTCCACAGTATTCAGAAAAAAGCCAAAGCTTTTAGAAAATCTCCAAGCTGCCATTTCAAATTATAAATTGCCACATCCAGTAACATCATCCTGATAAAGTAGAAGGCTGATTTGTACAGGCAAGTGAGGATGCATTTAAAGTTGAGATAATATCAGTACCTCTCCCTTAAGATATAAAATAAACTACATCATTTTATTAGATTAGCATATTAAAATAAAACCTACCATCTCTACCACTTCACCCGAACTAATGCCAGGCAGCTTATTATTTTATTACTGGATTAATCTTGCTGTTTTGGGGATGAACATTTAACTCTTTCCAGTAAGAAGACACCAGTCTCTCTAGCTGTCTGTCAAATGCTTGCTACAGGAAATATTTTACTGAAAATAGAGACAAAGAAAGAAAATAAACAGGCAAAGCATTGAAATACAAAGTGTGAGGTGAGGTTTTTCTTTTAATGATATCCTATTTAGAGATTTTAGAAGCAAAATGTTCTTCCAGTCATTAATTGCTAATATAAAATGACATCACTTCATAGGGTCAGATTAGGTGATCTTTCAGGATTGCCATGACTAAACCTCAGCTTTATGAATGTGAATCAAGCCAATGCTTATCAAGATCTAAAGTGCTGGTGTCAGAGGGTGGGACCAGACTACTTTCAGTGGTGCCCAGCGACAGAACAAGGGGCAACGGGCACAAACTGGAACACAGGAGGTGTCATCTGAACATGAGGAAAAACTTTCATTTGAGGGTGAGAGCGCTCTGGAACAGACTGCCCAGGCTGTCTTTTTTGAGGAGTCTCCTTCTCTTGAGACTTCCAGACCACACCTGGACATAATCCTGTGGAAGGAGTTGGACTAGATGATCTCCAGAGGTCCCTTCCAACCCCCAATATTGTGTGATTCTGTGATTCTATGATTCTGTGATTCATCAAGCCCAGCACACATTTGAGAAGAATGTTGTGGCATCGCGAGTTTGATCTATATAATGCTTTTGGAAAACTGCATAAGATGTCCTCACCATCCACCTGTGGAATTAATTTATTCTCTACTCCACATCAGCAGGTGATGTCTAGCCCATACAGGGAAGCAGGGCTCCAATATGCATAGTAGTTGCTCTTGAGGACAAGCAGATGCCCCCCTCCTCCTCCTTTTTCTAGCTTTTATTGTTGAGTTGACATCATACAGTATGGAATATCCCTTTGGTCAGTTTGGGTCAGCTGTTCCAGTGGTGTCCCCTTCCAAGACCTTGTCCATCCCATCTCACTGAGAGGGGTATGTTTCAAAAACAGCCCTGGTGCTGCCCTGATCAGCAGCAGCCACAAGGGGGATGAGTTATCCACACCTTTCTAGCTCTCAGTACAAAGCACAGCACTATGAGGGCTGCTCTGAGGAAAATTAATTCCAGCTCAGTCACACCTAATACACTACCCAAAAAAAAAACAAACAAAGAAACGTGTTGCTTTTAGACACCTAAACTGAGCTGAGATAAATCCTACTCCACCACCATGGAATGATCCTACCCAATAAACTACTTCGTTATAAAGAAGTCTCAGTTGAGAATACTTTTTGTTTTATAGAAAAAAGCAAAAGTAGATGGAGTTTTTCTTCTTTTAGAAAGGAATTAAATTGCTGTAGAGTTAAAAATCAAGCAGAAAAAAATGTTAATTGGCCATTCTGCCCATTTGTCTTTTTTCAACACAGTGCAAAAACCAAGGAAGTAACACTCCCATCATATCCTTCTGCTCCAGGTACTATTTGTGTCCAATATATAGGAAAACAGGGATAATCCATTTCACAAATATTTTTTAAAACAGTAGAGGGTCTCTATCAATTGCCGTATGGAATTTAAACATGTCCTTGTGTCCCAAAGTTAAAATGTATCACCCATAATCTGGTAGAAATTTGCCTGTAGAGGGATGATTTATAAATCATTCAGTAACAGATGATGTTACAACTAAAGCAGTGGGAGTTTTGAAATACCTACATCAGATTAGGCTTGTGTTTATTTCAAAAAAAGCTCTGATCTACTTTGGATTTTTGGCAGGCACAACATGAGCCCAACATGAACTACTGTAAATCAAAGCCTTTTTTGAAAGTCAAACTTGGAATGCTTCCAATCTCAATTAAAAACCATTTGATGTCTCTTGGACTTCTATTTATTAAATTTTTTCTTCTTCTCATTTACCCTGCCCAGACCTGTCCATGACAAACATCCCAACAGGAATTAAAGAAATGGCAAATAATAGAATGGTTTGGGTTAGAAGGGATCTTAAAGATCATATAGTTCTGACCCCCCTGCCATGGGCAGACACACCTCCCAGTAGATCAGGTTGCTCAGAGCCTCATCCAGTTTGGTCTTAAATACTTCCAGGGATGACATGTTTTCTGTCACCAGTCACCTCCTCATTTTTCACGTACCCTAGCAGTTTCCAGAAGAATCTACTCCATGATCTTGCCAGACACAGAGGTGAGACTGACTGGCCTGTAGTTCTCTAGGTCTTCGTGTTTCCTTTATTTGTGGCTCTTTTTTACAGTGTGTCTTTTTTTCCTCTTTTTCTCCTGAAACTCCTGAAACTATCACATTTTCCTGGGATTTTTTTTTTAATAAATTAGAAGGAAAAAAAAAGAGCCACAGCCAACCACTGAAATTAGTCAAGATTAACATTTCATATTTCATAGATATAAATAGCAACAGAAACGATAGAAAACAGGCAGTATTAAAAATCATGAAAGTTATTCAATGCAAGTTTTGATGCTTTTCCTTCCTCATCCCTCCAACACTATGATATACAAATTACTTATGAATAACTCTGCTGCATTTGTGTCATCTGATACAAATTGACTAGCAAAGGAGCTGCCATTTAAAGTTAAACAAACCCTGGTACACACACGTTTTTTGTTAGGTAATAAATACAAATGCCAGTGGAAGATGCATGACTATAATCAATTTTGCATGCAACCACATTTGCACACAGTAGTAGAGTTTTCTTATTCGGGTTAGTCAAATTTACTACAGAATAACTTTTTTTTTTTTTTTTTTGCAAATCTCAGAGTAGAGCAAAGCTCATAGTGTTCATTACCCTGATGTAAATAACTTAATGGACTGCGAATCATGACATCTCCTGTAGGTGAAAAATACAGCCACAGTCTGCAGGGCAGGATTGTGCCGAGAGACTGGTATTAAACCTTCCTAGTTTACTTTTTACTGATTACTGTTCCTTCCACACCATTCCTGATGAGATGGTCTGTATTTCTACTTTATGCGACTTTAGCACTTTTTGCTTGAAATACAGAATTTATTTTGGAAGGCATGAATCCACCAGCTACTAGGAAACCTTAGGCTCTAGAAAGTACTGCAGGAGAATTCTTACTCTTCAGACCACTCCTGGGATCAGCCACAGCTTTCCTCTGCTGTTCCTGCTAGTTGTCCATAAAACAGTGAAGGTCTCAGCTCTCAGTTCTATGCACTGGATGTTCCAGCATTTCTCAAAGCTCACAGAACCCTTGGGAGTTAGGACAATAGGCTCCGATCCTCTGAAAGGAGAGAATTTACTGTGGAGATAATGCCTATTTGTGCAGGAAAAAGTACATTTCTACATTGGACAAGCTGAGACTCCTCACCCGCTCCCTTCATGAAAGGTGTGCACACATCCCTCTCCAAGTCCTTCTCCATAAACACCGACCAGTGAACACCTCAGACAGACCAAACCTCCCTACACAAATGACTGCACAGGGCAACTGATTCCCCTTTCAAAGAAATGAGTTAAAGAAGGAAGTTTATAGAGCATACTCTGTCCCTTTGTGAACAGGAACAGCACTACTCAGATCCAACCATTTTGAAAATGCAGGTAGAAGAGAACTTAAAGAAAGAGAGACACTCATCTTAATTTCATCATCTTTGCTCTCACAAGAAAGTGCATCCTCTTCTACCATACCAGCATTTCATTGTATAGTTGTTTCCAATGGCCTGGTTGTGACAGCACATCTGACTCAGGTCACACTGTCCTACAGGGGAAGGTACAGTCCATGAAAAGCAGAATTATCTTTGTGAGTTTTAAGGGAAACATCTCTGTGTTGTTTGCAAGTTACTGGTGTGCACAGAACTCTGTGAATAGATCTGCATGGGAGCTGAATGTCTCTGTACAAGAATCATCCTTATTAATATTTTTTGGTTCTTTGTGTTTATTTTCTCAATGTGACATATTAATTGACGGTAAATACATAAAATGCAGTGCACAGGTACTCAGAAAGGCTCAAGTCCCACTGCACCTGTTATTCCACTAGTCTGTCTCTTGGTTTCCAGACTACCTGGAGGTCTCAAACTGCTCCGGCCGAGGCGCCAAATTGCTCAGCACAGCCCCTGTGTTTTGTCTGTGGGGGAGGCTGTACGTGCCACAACCTACCCCATGACCACAGTCACCATTCGACTGGTTTCCTTGGAGCGGTGGTGCAGTCACCTCTTGCCTCCAAGGTTAAAAGGGGGTGCAGTCTCAGGGGGTTTACTACTCATTGTGAGTCATCATTCCAATATCCCATATGTGAACACATTTTCAAGGGAGAGACCCTTCACCATTAACATGGATTTCACAATAGCATCCAATGTGGCTTAAAACAACACAATTACAATAATCATTATAACCACAACCAGCATTAACAAATATACCAAAACTTTCCCCAAGGAACTGGTTCCCCACATAGCAACAATTGCTTTGAGTCCTTTGTCCCGTTATTCATCGCTCTGATTCTGAAGTGATGCTGATATGTCCAGAATGTGTCTGCTGCACTGCTGATGGTTTTGTTCCAATCCCCACCCCATGATGCAAGTTCATCACTTGGGTGAGTTCGCGCGGTCCTCCAGGTCCTGGCTGTCCACTGTCCTGTAAGAAAACACAGAGCTGGCCTCGGTTTAGAAACCGGGCTTAAATGTTACAAGTCTGCGACTATCCACCAAGCACTAATACAGTAGAAGGGTTTTCCCATTCACATCCAGAGCTTTCCAGGCATACAGGCGTCTGGAGAGCAGTTTCACTGTTACAGGTTGGCCCACATATGTCTGTAGTGGGGACTGCTGCTGCCTTTAGCTGCTGCCAGTCTCCAGCTCTCCAGACTTTTGTAGGGCCCATTTCCCACTGACTAGCTCCTCAATCTGCTGCCAGCAGGAGGGCAGGTGATTCCCCCACCGCTGGGCTACCTTCCCCCTCTTCTCTCTGCATTGTGTTGCCTCCTGGATCCCACAGGGCAGAGCGCGCCCGTGAGCCACAGCCCTCTGCAGTTCCTATTGAAGTGACACTTATGATGGCAGCTGTTAACGCATCCTTTGTTAAACCCCACTGCCCATCAGGTTTATCAACTGGTGAGACTGGAGAATTGTAAAGGGAGTGGGTGCAGCTAATTATCGCTCTCTTCCCCAGATCACTAGCCACCCCTGTGATGCCCGGTGTAGCCGCGGCTGGCAGGGAGGGGTGAGCAACGCAGGGCACTTGAGATGGCGGCAACGCAGAGGCGAACTGCAGGGTCCTAATGAGAGCCTCTTCCACCCCGCGGCTCCCGAAACTCCACACGCAGCCACTGGGCAGGTCCCACCGCCTGCCTGCTAATACATTAAATCCCAAGCCACTGCCCTTGTAAGGGTTTAGAGCCACCTCCACAGCTGTCATCTGCTCTTCCCCAGGCAGCCAAAACTGAGTTTGAGCCAAGAAACACTTTTCTGCTCTACCCGTTACCCCGATCATGATTATGGATTTCCTCGAGGGCTTGATTTCTAGCTCCTCGGATACCTACTTATTTAGGACACTAATTTGGGCTCCTGTATCCATTAAGAACTCGAAACTTCTTCGCTCCGGACCCACGGGAATGTGTCTATAAGGTTCCCTGTTAGCAGACCATTCACAAGAATTCACTCTGCCGAGGGGCAGGCCCGAACCCGACACCGCAGCTTCTGGCTTTTTTGACCCCTCCGAGTCCTCTGGCAGGGGTGCGACAGGGTTAACTGCGCTCTCCTGCCGAGCAAATTTCGCCCGAGCTTCTTCCGGCACCCTCGTTTTCCCCTTTAGCAATTCCAGCAACGCCCGGATATGGTCGGTGGGCGTTCGGTGCAGCACTGCCCGCGGTATCCCCCTTTTCGCCACAGGTCATTCCTTGCTGGATCACAAGTTCGACTCGGTTTGTCTCGGGAGGGTTGAAGTTTGCGACAGACTGCTCGCACCCTCCTGTTCCCGCCGTCGGTGCCGCCAGCAGGATCGGCCCGGCCCAGCTCTCGCCCGTACATCACTGTATTGGAGAAGATCTCTGCCCGAGTCATTATGTGCGCAGGTGGATTCTGAGGGTTTTGCCGGTTACGTTCTATGGTCCTCTGAATCCCTTCTCTGAGAGCCTGGATGTGTATCTTTAAAATGTCTGGTAGCCCTTTAATGAGCGGCCGGAGGTGCTCGGGGTCCACCGGTGCAGCCGTCGGTGTCCCGTATCGCCCTCTCTCATATATTGCCTGGATGCAGGCGGCCTTTTGTAGTCCTAATGCCAGCTCCGACAGTCCTGTCACCCAGAGAACCACCGGCTCTCCCCTTTCCATAGGGCGCACAGCCCCAGCCCAATCAGCCACTCACGATGTGATCGACTGGTCGCTGTGGGCCCATCGCTCAGGAACGCTCCAGGACCCCAAACCCCGGCTACCTCATCATCACTCAGCAGTATTCCATTGCCTCCCGCCAAAGAAACTCATCACAAATACTCTGTTTGGGTTTCACCCGGCTCGCCAGAAAACCTGTCCCGGAGCTCATGGAGCTCAGACCCCTACCAAGGGGTGGTACAGACCGTGGTGCAGGGGTTCCTGCCACGCGGTCCCATGTGCATCTCTGTTCTAATAACAGGTCGCACCTCCTTCTCCTCCATTTTCTCGGTTTCACCAGCGCTATTTTAATCCAGGTCTCCNTTCACCAGCGCTATTTTCATCAGGTCTCCCCAGTTGTATGCATCTGAATCCTCCGGATCTGCGCCCGTGATTAACTTGTGGATTTGGCCAGCCCTGGGGGAATTTTTGGTCTGCGCCAGCATCAGCTCAGTCAACAAATGCATCCACACCTTGTCTCAATTCTCTCTCCAGGTGCCGCGCTTTACACTCCAACACCCCAGAGCACTCCTGTGCCTGCAACAAACATGCACCCAGGATGGCGCACGTGGCCCCTTT